>PVJO010000844.1:0-203607 GCA_004026905.1 Hystrix cristata
GTGAAACATATTGGTGTGGATGAGGAGGAGACAGGTGTGGTACCTCCAGACAGTGGGAGAGAAGCCCAGAGCACCTTTAGATGTCTGGGAATCCACCTTTCCTATGACTTGCCCCAGGGCCTGGAAAGGCAGGAAGAGTTTAAAACAGGAGCCATGAGTGTTCTCCAAAGTCTCACTGCCCCAGGCTTCCTCTGGCTACTTCTGCTCTCACCAAGGAAGCACCTGCAGCAGTCCCAGCTGGACCAAGTGGGCCAAGATACGGCTCTTGGCAGAGCTGTGCAGGGAGCCAAGAAGCAGATGATGGTCCTAAGATGTGTGGTGCTAAGTCTGCAACATGCAAGGACTGTGCAGGCATGGCGGCCCTCAGTGGTTCACATGCTGGGAGCATGATCTGCCCTGCGATGGTATTGAAAGGTGGTGGAAAACTTGAAGAGGTCAGTCTGGTGGGAGGTGAGTGGGTCATGACTGCACTCGGTAAGGGAGCAAAGCTGCTCTCCTGGAGTGGACTGGAATCCACAAAAGAAGTCGCTGTAAAAGAATCTGCCTGGCGATTTCCCCATCTCCCGCTTCCTGGCTGGCACACAGTTCTCTGTGTGGGGCCAGTTTGCTTCCTGCTTCTCCACCACAATGCGGGGCAGTCAGGCAGCAGCGGCCATGCTGTGTGGATTTCTATCTACAACAATCATGAGCCAGATAAATCAGTGTCTATAAATTCCCCAGTCTCTGGTACTTTATTGCAGCAAAACCTAATGGACTAGACAGGCGAGCAAAGTAAATTACGGATGTCAGAACATTCAGTCTTCAGTGCTCTTGTAGGAATGAGTGTGTGACTGGAACTCTCAATCACAGCAGGCACCTCTGGGGAGCTTACACTTCTATCCTTCAGTCACTGCAGCAGAAGCGACAAGGAGGAGAGAGGGCTGCCCCGAAGGATCTGTGCATCTTCATAGGAAAGAAAATGCCCCTGGTGCTCTGGAGAGTTTCACGTCAGCACAAGGCCGGTACAAAGTGACTCAGGTGACAGGCCTCGGTAAGGTCAAACACTGAGTTTGAAATAAAAGTTTTATGGAAAGGAGCTAGATGTAAGATGGAATATGAAAATATCTTTGGAAAGGTATCTTGGGGAACTGTGGAAATAAAAATTACAGAAGATGGCCTCAAGGGATCAGGAAAAGCAGAGGAGAGGTTGGAACTGGAAACTTTAAGCCCAGGACAGAGGCAGAGTAAGCCTGACAGAAAATGGCAAAGAGGACTTGTGAACGTTAGGCATTAGGCCTGGCCTCATCCTAAGACAGGAGAAAGGGAACGGGAAGAAGGGATCTTTGAAACCATACAACGGAGAAACCAGATGTGGTGGACCTAATGTGGTCACCTTGAGCCAGAACGCCCAGCTGGACTGAGTTAGTGTGATGCTGGGCGTACGAGATCCACCTGAGGGTTGTTGCTGATGCAACATAAGGCAGAGTGGGAGCTGTAGCTAGTTGGCGGGCTGTTTCCCAGCAGAAGCTCTGCTGCGTCTGGTTCTTCCGGAGAGGGCTCGGCTATCCTCGTTGAGGAAGGAGCTCGGGGCCTTGCTGTCGTCGAGGATGGCTGCTGTTGCTTCGGAGGAGCTCTGGTTGTCATCTCTGCTGTGAGCATCGTTTCCTGGTTCCAGGTAAGATTTTTTCAGCCATCATGTGCAGACACGGACGTACATGGGACAGTGCTGTGAGCTCCCAGCCCTCAGTTGGATCTTTTGGGTCTCCAGTGCCTAGATGGACATTCGGCACCTTCTGCATTTGGCTTCTGGGTGAATATTGTAATCTGTAAATGTCCTCCATTAAATCTGCTCTCTTAAAACCATTAGTTCTCTGAAAATCTAACTGAGACACCAGGATCCCACAATAGCCTTGTGCCTGGAGGCCTCAGATATCAACCTGGCCTTGTGCCATCTGGTCCCTCCCAGGTCAGGACCTTCCTCGGCGGTGGGAACCCCAGAGGTGTCTCTCACCACACACCCCAGATGCTTCTCTTGTGCACTCTTCCCCTGCCCTCTGGTGGGAGATTACACCACCTCAGAGTGGCCTCAGAAGCCATACCACTGACGTGGCAGCAGTGGCCCTGCTTAATGCCCCTCATGTTGAAAGACCCGGTATGGCTTCCAGTCTGCCCAGTCCGGACAGGTGCAATGTTTGGCGGTGATTAGGACATGGCAGAGGGTGGTTCAAACCATAGAGTGCTACAACGTGCTGTCTCATTCAGCAAAGGTTGCCACTGGGGAAAGACTACTTCCATGAGATTGATTAGTGGTGCTTTGTCTTGGGGAACTGTTGACTTGTGTTTGGGGAAGCAGGGTGTGAGAGTGTTGCATTTCTTAGTCTACCTGGCTTGCGTATGAATTGTGCCGGTTCTAGATTTGTTAAAATATGTTTCATCCTAAATGTTTACCAGGCATTAGCTCTCCATGCTAAAATGACCTATGACATTTGTCTATGTGGATTCCATATTTGTTTTCTTATCCCCTTCACTCTGTCAGCTGTCCCTGAGCAGAGTCCCTCCAGATCCCTTCCATGTAAGCTGTGGAGAGGGGAGACTGGCAAAGTTGATGTAATGCTGTGAGGCATTTTAAGCACTGGGGTGATCTTGTATGTATGGGTGAGAAGGCCCTGGAGGGACAAGACTGGTGTCCCTCATGGAGGAGACTGCAGGCCTCACGGGAAGTGTTGCTTGTAGCAGGGTGCAGGGCACAAAGGGTGGGATTGTGTGGTGCTGCATAAACAACAGCACTAACATCCATAATATGGCCCAGTGGGTAATGGATTAATCTAATCCCACACTGAAATTTTCTTTTCCTAGTCACTTATAAAATAATAAAATACACTGAGACATTTATAGGAATGGACTAAAAGTGTCTTACATGTAGACTGAATGGTAACATTTTGGAAGACGTTTCATAGATAGCACGTCAGGTTGTATTCGGAGAACAGGGTGAAGTTTTAAAACAATGTATATAGCGTCAGGTAGTAGTCACTATATGTGCACGTAGAAAAGTTTTGTAAACTAACATTACTGTAAACTAACAATGATTTGTGGACAATATGGAAAGATAATTCTTGCTTTCCTGAGATTTGCCTGTTAAATTCTCTTCAGTGTACCTGTATTACGTTAGAAAATCAGTGTTACTCTTAATTTTAATCTGGAGTTTTCTTTTATTGTACGTTTTATTTTTGTTTTTATGTAAAATCATTTAGAAACACACATAGTCATATATCCTACTCCCACAAGCCTGGTTTCCATTTTGCATCAGCACCTAGCAGACGTACACACGCTGTCTGGTTTACTGAGACACGCAGGCCAGCAGGGAGGGAGAGCTGGTGTCGACAGAGGTCCTGCTGTGTGTAGGAGACCTGGCACGTCTGTCTTTTTTCTGAGTTTCATTGCGGGTAACATTTGACATCAAAATGTCAGCCTCCCACAGAGGGCAATGTGCACTCCAGGCGAGCCCAGTTCGTGCTCGGTGGGGATTTGAACCAACGTGCCTCTTACCCCAGCACCTCAACCACCCTGGGAAGGAAGAGGTAGCCTTTCCTGGGAGTGGCCCTGGGTTGTCCTAAACTCATTATGTGCTAATGAAGAATAGAGTGCCCGGAGAATCCCACTGTCACCGCTCAGGAGCTTTGGAGAAATGTCCTGCGTGCACCTTTAAAGGAGGCAGCAGCTTCTGCTGAATGCAGGACCAGCGACCTCTTCTCCCTACAAAGACCCTTCTCCTGGCCCGAGGACAGGCTCATTTTGGGCCACCAATGACTTAGAAAACGATGCAGAAGACACAGATGGTTTTAAGGATCTATTTCAGAGTAAGCATTGGCAACCTGTCAAGATGGCTCGGGAGACGAGAGCCACTGCCTCCTGAGTCCCCTGATGTTGGGAAGGACCACTGTGTGTCCTACTGGCATACAGAAATGTGGAATTCCAGTTGCAAGATGGTAGACCAAGCATACTTTTGTTTCCCCTTCTCCACATCTCAGTAAAATGAGAGGAAGAGCAGAGGGGAGTAAATCTTCAAAGGTGAGAAACAACACTGCACTTTGGAAGAAGGCCAGTGCTGGGCTCCTCGTGGACATGCTGACTTGGAGTCCACACGGGAGCTGTATCTGGAGCGGAGACAGGAGTGCGTTCTTCTCACAGTGGAGCTGGCATCTCGGAGGAGTGTCTGGAAGCTGAACAGAAGTGGAGGTGGCTGATAAAGGGACTGATATCCACAGGAAGCGAGCAGTAGCTTCTCTGCCTTTTCCCTGCCTGTTACCCTAGAAGTCAGGAGTGGAACAGCCATGTGAGAAATTCTGTCCATGTGTTCAGAGGCCCAGGCTGGGTCTTCCACCCATTGGTGAAGCTTGTGGAAAGAGACTTATTCATGAGCAGGTAAGATCCTTACCAGTATCATCAAGAGCCTGCACAGATTTTCTGATGACATCCTTAGATTCTAGGTGAATTTTTTTTTTTTTTGGTGCCAGGATTGAACTCAGGACCTTGATGCTTGAGAGGCAAGAACTCTAACCACTGAGGTAAATCTCCAGCCCCTCAAAATGATATTTTGTCTGTAAACAAAGAATGGGTCATGAAAAAGGAGCAGTCAGAAAACAAAGAATTAATGACAATTTAAAACAGGGTTGCCTAAATTAAAGAATTTTTAAAAATATATTTAGTAGAGACAAGAACAGGAGAGGTATGTAAAATCTAAATTCATCAACATTCCTTTCAGGCCTGCTGTAGCCATGTTTAACGGTGGGATATAATAAACTAGAGACCTCACATAGTTGGAGTCAGGAAGATGTCAAAAGCAGCTCTCAGGTCGGGGATTTAGCTCAAGTGGTAGTGTGTTTGCCTTGCGAGTGCAAGGCCCTGAGTGTGATCCTCAGCGCCAAAAAAAAAAAAAAAAAAGTAGCTCTCCCTGGGAAGTGGGAAGTGAGATTTGAATAGCACTTACTCTCCGGCTTACTCTAATAATTGAAAAGATGGTGATTTCAACCTTCATCTAAACCAAACCTCCCACTTACCTTCACCTCCAGCTTCAATTGGGACCCTGGCTGGGCCACATGGTGACTACAGTTTCCAGATTTGCTCTAAATTTGAGGTAGTAGCCTAAATAAATTGGAACCAGAGAGAGGTCAGAAGGAAATGCTGTTGAAGATTTTTCTGATTTTTAACAACTGACTCTGCTGTCATCTTGAAGTCTCTAGCATTTTTGTAGTCTTGTGAATGGACATGGATTGGGGTTGAGGCACCCTTATAGAGAGGAGCCAAAGCCTTCACCGTCAGGGAGCATACGGGACTCAGGTTGTATCTCCTCCTTGTTTCAAAATTCCAGGAATTAACTTTTAAGGTTTTTTTGTTTTCACTCTCCTCTCAAGTATAGAAAAAGATTTCTCCCTCTACTACCTTAAACAAAGTACCAAAGCACCACTGGAATGAATGTAAGAGATATTGTTTGCCAGGCAACAAGGGAGCCTTCTGGGGGGCTCCACCCTGATCCCTTAAGAGTTTACCATCTCTAGAGAACCCCCAAAGACTCCACCTTGTCTCTTGGGGGTTCCTAGGGGAGCTCTTGGGGGCTCCACCCTTCTCTCTCTAAGAGTCAGTGGGCCACAGTACGGATAGTCCTAAGGCTGAGGCACAACCTGGGGGGCCCTGGTGCCATAGCCGCTTGGGACAGAGACATCTGTCTAGTGCTTGGGTCTCACAAAGAACGCTTTATGAACTCAGGTCTGGCTCCTTCTGCAGGGGCTGCCCTCTGAAGGACCCCGGACCTAGTGTTTTTCTCTACATCAGCCCTAGGATGCACCGTGGGAAAAACCCTGCAGATGGCCCTAAGGACCTAATGATTAGGCTGTAGAAACTAAGAAATGGCTAGAGATGGGTACAGAAGGGCAGTTTAAATCACAGTGGTGTTTTTCAGTTAGATCTTTTCTACAAAAACATGGAATGCGGTGTGAAATCCCTTCTGTTCAGGCTTTTGTGGATCTTTATCTCCAGAGGGGGAAAAACCCAAGAAAATATGGTACTTAGAGAGGCCCCTGAGGAAAAAGAGGGCGTTGATATCATTGATGAGTCTGTCCTCAGAGATGCCCACCTGTCTTTCAAGGGGAAGTCAATCTCTCTCACTCGTTTTCACCAGGCCTAGTGCCCCAAAGAGACACAGTACTTTCAAAAGATCCTGGTAGGTTTGCAGATGGGTCCTCAGACTCCTGTGACCCAATTGCTGGGCATGTCATTTTCTGTTCAACAACTGGAATGTAGAGGAAGATGGAAAGAGAAGGGCTGAGAAAAAGGACAGGCCAAAAGTATGGCTGTCGCAATTGGCAATGCTTTGAGCACACCCAAGTCGTCCAAGGGAAAACCCAGGACCAGTCAAGGCTTACTTTACATGCGAGAAGGCTGGACACTGGGCATGCAACTGGACCAAGCCACCATGTGTCAGGTGGCCAATGTGCCTGACTCATGGCACTGGAGGATGGACGGTCCCTGCTCCCAGAGAGGGGCCATGCCAGCCACAGTTCTCATCTCCTACTCTGGTAAAGAGCACTGAAGGGGCCCCGGTCAACCTACAATTCCCCTGTCCATCACATATCCATCTCCTGTTAAAAAAAAAAAACCTGCAGGTGACCATGGCCATCATAGGTAAACAAATTCAATCACTCTTTCAATTTCCCTCTCTAGAAAACTCTCCTCCAGACCTACAGCCATAATTGGAATGAAGGGGGACCTCACTCAGAGCTTCTTTACTCCTGCTCTGACATGTCAATTCAAAGGTCTGGTGCTGCGTGCCCATGCAATATTCTTGAGGAAAACGGTGTGTGTTTTTTGGGGTGTGCTAACTACAGCTCTTAGAAGTGGTCTATCTTCTCAGTCGCTGTCATTCATTGCAAGGGATACCAGAAGGACACGTTTGAAGTCTCTTTGGGAAATCAAAAGACTGACAGGGAGGCAAGTAGGGCAGCCTTACAGCCCCCTTAAGATGCTACCCTTATTCCCAGTTACCCAAGAACCATTCTGGTCCTTCCTCAAGGGAAACAGTGAAAAGCTATAAAAATTCTACATGGGAAATGGACACTCAAATTTGCACAGGACCGGGAGTAGTGGCAACCACCCAACAGGTCTGCAAATCTTGCCCACTCTGTGCTTACAATAACCCTGAAAGCTCAAACCATCTCCTTTTTTAGAGCCTATACAGAGGAGTGAGACATACCCTGCAGAGGAATGACAATTATAAATCCAGCACCACCTTAAATATCTGAGAAAAAAGAGAACCCAGAAGAAGAAAGCTCCTCCTGTGAACCTCTGGAAGACGTGAGGGTCCTCTTCAAAAAGCAGGACTCCAGCTCTGCTCCAAGTGGAGTTGCCAAAATCAGGCATTGGTAAACTATTTAACACCCCTCTTTCCTCCACAGGTCCCTGACTAGTTCAACAAGCTCTCTTCAACAGGCAGCTCCACGGTTCTCCAAATATATACACTAACTCTTTTCTCATTGTCTTCTGATAGGCTTTCTTCAGCCCAGATGGTGAGCCACAACATCCTAAAATGTTAGAGAGTACATAATCCCCAGTGGTAGGACCTAGGGCCTCTCAGCAGGAAGACAGAGAACTCCACTCCCTCAGCAACCCATAAATAATTATGGGGATTTGTGGCTCTGAGGTGGAAATGAGGCAGGAGATTAGGGCATGGAAAACTGGCAGATCAATGGGGCATGACCTGTCAGTCACAGAGTCCTGTCAAACCATGGCCAAGGCGCAGATGCAGAGCAGCTTCGGAGCCCTGGATGGGACGGCCCAAATCTGACATCAAAAGAAGATATAAAAGACAGTGGCCACTGACTTCGCGACCACTGTGTTCTTGTTCATGCAGTGGCCCACCCTGCGTGTGGGTTGTATCTTCTCTTTTCTTCAGAGCACTTCTTCCTTTTGAGTACTTCTTTTTGCACTCCTTTGTACTTCTTTTTACCTTAAATGAATGTTGGACTTTTGCATTCAACTGATAAATGCAAATTGTCCTGTCCAGTTCTTTGAATGGGACAAAAAGAGCCTGGAAAGGACCACTGGGCCCCACAACATCTGGTAACAAAGAGACACTTCACAGAAGATATACACATGGCCAATTAATACATGAAGAAATGCTTGACACAGCTGGTATTAGAGCAATGCAAACTAAAACACCACCAAGATTCCTTCCTACCCCAGAAAGAATGGCCATCGTCAAGAAATCAAATGGTAACAAATGCTGGTGGCACTGCAGGGAAAAGGAAACTCCTACATTGTTGGTGGGAGTGTAAACTGATTCAACCACGATGGAAATCAGTATGGAGATTCCGCAAAAAAAACTAATAGAAATTCCATTTGATCAACTATTCACTTTCTGGGTATCTTCCTGAAAGAGGTAAAGGCATCATATTATAGTGATACATGCATATCTATGTTTATAGCAGCACAATTCATAAAAATGAAGTCTTGGAAGTACCGTATCTGTCCACCAACAGATGAATGGATAAAGAAAATCTGGTGTTCACATACAATGGAGTTCTATGCTGCCATAGAGAAGGATAAACTTGTGTCATCTGTAGGAAAATGGTAGACCTTGAGGTCATAATTTTAAGTGAAATAAATCAGACATACAAGCTTAAATATTATTTGATTTCTCTTATATGAGAAACTCGAAGTATATATAAGGAGTAAGATAAAAGATAGATAATAGGAATTAGGGAGAGAGATCCTTCTCAAAGGAGAAGGCGATCAAGAGATCGAAAAAAGGAATTAAAATGTGTTATGTACATGAACCGACTCCCCACAAGGAATGTAACATTATGTACTACAAAGAGGTGCTAATAAAGAAAATGATCATAATACATCTTTTTACTACATATGCATATATGGCTGAACAACTTTTAATTTTGTTTCTCAAGTTTCCCCACTTTCCACAAGTAAATACAAATGATTTGATTTCCTCAGTGGCTGGCTTCTCTTTTGCTTGGTAACATGTTTGTGACCTTAGTCAACAACAATGTAGTTCTTTTCTTTTTCCCTTAAGTGTGTACAATCTTCCATTTTAGGAGTATAACATAGTGTAGGCTCTTTTATTTGTATCCATTTTCCTGTTGGTGGACATTTTTTATATAATTTATATATATATATATATAATTTTTTTCAGCCACAATTATATATAATATATATATATAATTTTTTTCAGCTACAAAGAATGAAATCTTATAATCTGCAGCAGAATGGATGGAACTGGAAAAGTTTTTATGCAAAATGAGCCAAACTCAGAAAGATAAGTATCACATGTAGTCTCTCATATGTCTCCAGATATGAGAAAATGTTGACCTGAAAGTAAAATCATGATTAAAAGACACAGGAGGGAGTGTGTGAGAGTAAGAGTGCATCAAGTATGGTTGGATTTGATCAGTGCATGGTGTATGCCTGTGTGGAAGTATCACAAAGAACACTGTTAAAATGCATAACTAACACATATTAAAGAAAAATAAAATATAAGCCTGGTGTAGTGGAGTACTGAGAAAGTTTGCATTTCTCGTAGATTGGATTGTAGCTGCAGGGTTTTTCTGTTTGTTTGATTTGTTCGCTGGTTGACTGGTTTTTGGTTTTTTGTTTGCTTTTGGTAGATATTCATTATCAAGTTGAGGTAGTTCCCCTCTATTCCTAGTCTTGAGTTGGTTTTTTTTCTAATCAGGATTGGGTTTTGGATTTTGTTAAGCGCTTTTTCTGCATCTATTGATTCCAATCATGTAATTTTTTCCTTAAATTTTTGGATCTGAGGGAATAACTGATTTCTGAGTGTTGAACCAGCCTTGCACACCCAGGGTAAATCCCAGTCCTCTGGTTTGGTTGTAACTTGTGTGTCCCCCAAGGGTTCCTGTGTTGGAGGTCATTGGCAGCACCACCCTCAAAGGGATTAAAGTCACTCTGATGGGATTCTGTTCTCATGAGAGCAAATCGTCATAAGAGCAAGCTGACCCCAGGAAACTCCTTTCCTGTCTTGTGATGTGACTGTTTGACCTCATATGCGCCCTGCCATTGTGGCGCTGCTGCCATGAGGCCCACCCGAGCCATGCGATGCTGACCCCATTCCCGTGAATCTCCAGAACTGTGAGCCAAACAAAGCTATTTTTTTATAAAGTTCCCCAGCTGCATGTATTTCATTATAGTTCAGACATTCCTCATTTAACAGTCAAGTTCCATTCCTGTGTCTAGATTGTTAAATGAATTGGTCACTAAAGAAGGAACTATGTATAATATGAGCATTACAATATTCAGAACAAATAGATGGTCAAAGGAGACTCCAATTTAAGACCTTGTTTTTATTTGCTTAACTTTTACATGCAGTACTGTAATGTATAACAGAACATAAAACTACAGTACTGTACTCTACAGCACAACCAGAAAAACAATACTGTATACACACGGCATATTGTACAAAAAAGACATGGAGGCTCTATAAACAAGATGTACAGAACTGTACAAAAAAAAGAAAGGCAGGTGGTAAGTCTAAGCAGCACAGCTTGGTCGTAAGTCCAAATGGTAGTTAAACAGGTAGGTCATTAAACAAGGACTGTGTAATGCAAAGCAGACTAATACACCTACTATGCTAGTGTGTATAATGTTTTACACAGTGTTGGATTTGACTTGCTAATATTTTGTTGAGGATTTTCACATCCGTGTTCATGTGAGATGTGGGTCTTGTTTTTGATCTGTTCTGACAATCCGTTTCATTTTGTTCATTGGGGTCACTGTCTGGTTTTTATTTTGGGAGAGTGCTGCCCTCTCATCCTCCTGACTTATGGAAGAGTTTATAGAGAATTGGTGCAATTTCCTTAATGTTTGATATAACCAGTCAACCAATCCGCACCTGGTACTTTCTGTTTTGGCAGGTTTTTAATTATCAATCCAATTTCTTTAAATGACACTTGTTTTTTCAAATTAATTACTTCTTTCTGTGTAAAACTTAGTAGCTGTGTGTGTGTGCGTGCGTGCGTGCGTGTGTGTGTGTGTGTGTGTCTCAGGGAATTGGTCTACTTCATTTAAGTAATCAAATTTGGGACATAGACTTGTTCACGGTATTCCTTTTTAATCCTGTAGTAATGAGATCTGCAGTAATGTTCTCTATTCCTTTTCTGATGGTGTAATTTGTGTCTTATTTCTTTCTTCTTAGCCTGGGTATGTGCTTGTTTTTACTCATCTTTTCAAAGAAATAGCTTTTGGCTCTGTTGATTTTCCACTTTGAAATTCTTTAATTTCTACCCTTTTATTTTTTTCTTTTCTTCTGCTTCCTTGGTATTCAGTTTGCTCCTTTTTTTCCAGCTTCCTAATATGGAGCTTATATGATTGAGTTAGATTTGTCCTCTTTCTAATGTATGCATCCCATGCTGCAAATTTTCTTCCAAGCATTGCTTTCACTACATCCCATACATCCCATAAACTTTGATGAGCTGTGTTTTCGTGTAGCTCAAGACATTTCAAAACTTGTTATAAAATTTCTTTTTAACGCATGTGTAAAAGTGTACCGTTTGATCCCTACATACTTTGGGATTTCCCTGGTGACTTCCTGTTGCTGATTTTTAGATTAATTTCACTGAGGCATTTCCCCTCTCCCAGATCAGTTAGGGCCTGAGGAAATCCCAGCAAATTGAGCTCTGGCTAATAATTTCTCCAGAAAGGAGAGCTTGCGAACAGCTGCAGAGTGGTTCCTTTCCCCCTCTCCTGCTGGAAGAATGAAAGAATTTTTTTCCGTGAGAGCATGGTAACACTCCTAGAGGTAAAACTCACATAAGTGTGGAAGTCACTGCTCTTGCGTTTCTGCCACAGTAGACTGAGATTTTCCATGTGCACCTGTCTAATTCAGGGACGGCGGTTTGCCCTGTGACCTCGCTTTACTGGTGACTCTGAGCAGGGTCCTCGGTGTCTGAGTTTGCTCAGCACTTCACTTCTTGGCAGGACAGAGTGCTGACGTCCAAGTTCCTACACGCCAGGCCAGGAACCAGAACTCGTCCACATTGTACCTCCAGAAACAGTGACAGCAAACCCCGACACGGGCCTGATGGAGGGCAGGGTCACTGCCATCGTATCTCTGTTTCTTATTTACATTTCATCTTGTTTCTTCGGCAAAGTCTCCCTCTTCTGAATCAGAGAAGCATCTGTCTGTGTAAATGATGAGGTCTGGATGGAGAAAGCCAAAGCAATTCACCATTAAAAACAGGAAAAAATAAATGAGAAAAGTATATTCTATTTTTTTATATTTAGAATTAAATATTACTAAATTTGAAAACTGGGCTGGGGATTTAGCTCAGTGATTAGAGTGCTTGCCTTGCAAGCACGAGGCCCTGAGTTCGATCCCTGGCACCACAAAAAAAAAAAAAAAAAAAGTGTTAAATTTGAAAACTGGAAGTATTAGACAAAAATGTAAACTTTAGAAAAGTTTAAAATTATTTTAAAATGTGATAGCAAATCAAGACAACATAATAGAAATATACTTCTTGTATTTCTGTGTAGACTTTAAGTAAATTCCAGGGTTTCAAAATAACAACTAACTGGACAATAATGAGATTGAAGAGAATATAACAAGTATAACTGGTCATGTTAAGAGCTGAGTAGGAGCTGGGCATGGTGGCACATGCCTATAATCCCAGCACTGGGGAAGCCAAGGCACAAAGATCTTGAGTTCAAGGACATCCTGAGCAACACAGTAAGGCCCATCTCAGAAACCAAAAAGGAGCTCAGTAACAGTAATGAGAACGAACTTGGTTAATCTCTGAAAATGCTTATTTTTATATCCTTAAACCTGCCTACTTGGAAAATTAAAAAAAAAAGTCTAAGTAAATGAGGCTGTATTACTGCGAATGTAATTTTTTATTTGCCAGCTTCCCAAGAGGGTCTTGTGGTCTCATAGGATCTCTGGACTACTGCAAGACTCGTAAAAAGGGCCCACAGCCAGCAGAAATCAAGCACAGCTGGTGACCGGACTGGGGTTGACGGGTGATTTTCACTCTTCTCCTGACACGGAAGGCAGTGAGGCGCCCTGAAGTTGGGAGAGAAGGCAGCCGCTGTGCAGTCTGAAACCTTCAGGTCTGTGCTTAGTCTTTGGTTTCTGTCTTGCTGTTCTGCAGCTTCTGCTTTCACAGCGCTGGGATGGGACCCAGGGCCTCAGGCATGCGAGGCGAGTGCTCCGCCCTGGTTGAAATCCTATTCTAATTCCTTGCTTCCTAACTAGTAGCATTCTGTCTCTTCAACGTGGCCTTCTCGTCCGTGAAATGAAAGTGTAGGCTACACACAAGATCTCAAAACTCCCTCGATGTTTTAACCATTTGTAACTAATGTGAAGACGGCATGTAGTTTATGCACTCTCAGCACTGTGGCATTGCTTTGGTTCACAAGAGGGCATGAAAATACAGCCTTAGCGGTTTCTACAGATTTGCACAATTACCCGCACCGGTGGGGTCCTCAGAACAGATAACAGCACGGCTGGCCAGCCTCCCGAATTCTCAGTTTGGAGGCTTGATGAGATCAAACTCCAATTTTAACCAAAAATATCTCCACTATTTGGCCTGCAGAAAAAAGCATAAACAAAAATCTTGATTTGACTAAAATACCAGCAGAGAGGCACACCATCTGTGACCTTGGTAAGGAATTTTAGAACGGAGCGTCTAAGGGAAAAATTCACAAGAGAGCTGCAGTACTTAATCTGCTGTTTTTAAGACTGCTTGGGAAACTAAAGGAGAAAAAAAGCAGCAATAACAGCAGGGTGTTGTCCTGTGACAATTCAGTTCACATGTGTCCCACTTAAGAATGCAATGAAAAAAAGTGTATTAATCATAACCAATTGGAAAATACAATGGAAGAAAAGACCGTTTTGATCATTTTAAAAAAGATAAAATAATTAGACATAAATTTATGAATGAATATGTAGTTTCTGTAGGGAAAAAGGTCAACAGTGTGAACTCACGCTGTATCTCAACCAAAGAGGTTTCTGCAGGAGGCCTCCCCAGGCTGGGGCGGCAATGGGGCATGGAGGCAGGTGCTCCAGAAGTTTGAATTCTCTAATATTTCAGGTTTGCAGCGGGACGCCTGCTCTTAAGGCTTAAACCTTGCCAATAGAGTTGGAAGAAAGCACGGAATTTAGGCATTGCAATTTGGTGTGATTATGAATCTGGTTCTCAACATTTTCAAATATTTGGCTGTTTTCTTCAGCTTCCGGCTGTGGCACCTTGGTCTGCAATCTGTCACTTTGCTGGTACCTTTTACTCAAGGATTTGATATCTGAGTTAGTCTCAACCTCGGGAGGCTCTAACCCAAGGCAGCTCCCATATGTTGCAAGGGCCTCTGCTGCAATCACCGAGTTCCCTCCCTGCAGAGGGAAACTCTCAGTAGACCCCTTTCCATACTTTCCCCACGAGTCTTTATTAATAAACTCTCTCTGATTGTTACCTTTATGAAAATCTTTTTATTTGGAAGCCTTGTGAGTAGTTACGCTTACTGTGCCCCCTCCAGTTCTCGAACGGGGATAGCTACCTGCCCCTTCCCTCCCTCATGCCCCGCTCTCACTCACACCAGGCCACTTCTTCCCCCATCACCCAGCTAGGTGCCAAGATCACCTCTGGTTTTACAGTTGTTGGGCAAGGATACAGTGGGGGAGTAGTATTCTCGGAAGTTATCACAACAAAGCCAGACGGCAGGCCACAGACCAAACCCCTGCGGGAAGTGAATGGAATCAGGCTTCCACTCATGAGAATGCATAGCACTTGGCTGGCACAGGCTCTGGGGACAGGCAATTTAAATTCTCTAATAACCTTTATCAAGTGTTAAATGTTACCCCCATTAATAGGTCCACTTTTGTTTTCTTGTATTGGTAAACTTTTTTTTAAATTTATGATTCTCTAATACAGATCACAGAGAATGAGAGATCATGGGAAAAAAACAACAGGTCAGACCAAAGAAGATACACAACAGGGAAAGAAAAAAAGATAAGAACTCTCACTGAAGGGGGCCTGCCAAACTCAAACAACAGAAACAGAAACAGACCAGGCCATTCAGAAAGAAGCTTACAGGCTAATGAACACAGGAAGAAAGGCTCGCTCTCAGTTGTAATGACAGAAATGCAACTAAAACACATAGGTCCCTGGATGCCTGCTAGGTGGCATAAAATAGAAAGCTGGTAGACGGTGGCTCTGTGGAAAGCCCAGTGGCCACTTACGTAGGGGTACAGAGGGGGACAGCTGATATAGAGAGGCATCAGCCGGAACTCAGCAGAGAAGTATTAGCCTTCCTCCAGAAGATCCGTGACCACACTGGCCCACAGGGCACACATGGGAGTATGTTCCTTGCAGCAGTGGTCATTGTAGTGCGGATTTGGAGATAACCTTGGCATCCATCACAGAGGAACAGAGAAAAAAGTCGTGGTGGATATATTTATATGTTATGGACTACTTTGCAGCAGTTGGAAGCAATGAACCAGATGTACGGTGTGTATCAGCTTTTAAAAATATAGTTACTGATGAAAACAGCAAGGAGCAGGATAATAAAGACAGCATGATGCTTTCATGTAAATTAATAATATATGAAAAGGTGCAAGTGAACAACATAACGAATGTACTAAAAACCATTGAATTGTACAGGTTAAAATGGCGAATTTTATGTTAGGTGAATTGTAGTCAATATGAAAAATGCAAATGCATGTACATAAAACAACAGTATTTTCATAGGAACAAGTAAAAGTATACTTAATATCTCAAACACATAAGAATTATTGCCTAAGGAGATTAGGAAAAGGGGAAAATAAGAGCAAATATAATAAAAGAATAAAAGTTTGTGCAGGCCAATAATTAAATATATGAGTTGTTGGTGAGTGAAGTCTTCGACTAGTTAAATAAAAGTTACAGGAGACCATTTTTTTGGACTAAGATCTTGACACTGGCTAACATGGACCCTAACTTCAGCAATAATGGAAATTAAAACTGAGTCACCAATCCACAGGGGGAAAGCTTTACTTAGAAAGTAAGACAAAATGGTAAAGGACTTTAGCCTCAGATGCTGGCAAAGATGGAGCTGGCCCCTTGAGAAAGAAAAGGAAGAGAAAGCAAGCAGTTGGAGGGGCATACTGAGGAAGAGATTCGGACTGGGCCATTTACAAAAGAACCAGACCAGGGTTTTAAGGATTTGCTGGCTTGGGTTAGAGTCTGGGTGATCATAATCTCAATTCTGCTTTCATAGAATGGCTGTGGAGAAGTCCTTATTGCATAGGGCTAATTTGGTCACCATGAATCCTTGCTTCTGCTTTGGACAGACTCAGTCTTGGGAGGCTCTACCCGAATCCAAAGTGACCAGACTCAAGGCAATGGAGGATTCTAGGCACAGCCGAGTGGCCTTGTGTTACTGGCCACTTGGGCTTATACACTCAGGTTCATGTGCCTGGCACTGCCTGAATCAAAGGAGGCCAAGTATTTTGGTTAAAAGATATATATATTTGTTAGAAGCTAGTGCCAAGGAGATGGAGCGGCCTGTTTGCTTCAAATCACCATCTCGTGGTGTACAGCTTGTTTATTGCGAAAAGAAACAAATCTAACCTTTGAAGTTCCCTTTTGCAGTGCCAGTTACATCTGAAATCCCTTGTCCGGGGTCCTTACACTCAAAGGGTGTAAAGTTAGAGCTAATCAACCTTGTCGTGCCAACATTTAGACAGAGCCTCCTTCCCTAAACGACGAATATGACTATAAGCAGAGCTGAGAATGGATTTGACACAAAGTTTTAAGGCAGTAAAGTCTTGCCCTTGGTGCTATAGCTCAGGGGCTAGAGCAATGGTCTTGTAAGGCAGTAAAGTCTTGAGACCAAATTAAAAAAAGAAGAAGAAAGAAAGAAAAGAAAAAGAAAATGGAGGCAGAGATGCCAAGCTTTATCTGCAGGTCCAGCAGATCTCTAGGTCCCTGTTACAGTGGGGCACTGAGCCTCAGTGGGCCAGGCCATAAATTACAATGGAGTCTGCAGGAAATAAAAGCAGAGGGAAAGAAAAGCTTTCAGCAAGCGTGGGCTTTATTTAAGATAAAGTCTGAAGAGCCAAGAGCAGAGCGGACCTCTCTTACAGAGTAAAGGTTCATAAAGTGTCAAAGGGAACAAGGAAGTCAAGGACCTGCTCTTCTCCGGATCGGGTCTTGCGTAAGGTCTCCCATTCAAGAGGCTGAAGCCCCTGAGTCAGGAATGTTTTGTACAGTAAACAGATTTAATGAGCTTCGTAATTAGAGGGCACAGAAGAATGTGGGTAAGGGCTGCAACTAGGGGAAAATGTTGACTGACTTTTTCTTCAGAGTCATTCATGCTAAAATTCCATGTCACCATATGGAAACTAAACTAATAATCTGACTCTTCTAGAAATCGGGGTCAGAGAGATAACAGCCAAACTTCCCAAGCAGGCCAGTACCAGTGGGCCTGATAATGCCTTAATGCCTACACAAAAAAGGTAACCTGAAGTAACCTGGTGTTAGCCAATCAGTTATTTTCCCATTGTCTCTCTGTCCCCAATTTACAAGGAAAGTAGCTCTGAAGTGACCAATCCAGTTTTTGTTTTTTGTTTCTGCTTCCTTCAACTCTTTTTTTTGTCAGTAAAACCAGTCTCCTCTTATTTGGTCACTGGAACACTTCTTCTGTTTTATGAAATGAAGTTCTGCCCAATTTTAGAATCAACAATACAGCCAACTCATTAAACTCAATTGTTCTACTTTTGTCCTTTGACAGATGTGTACCTCCCAGCTTCCTGTTCAAAGCAGCCCCATTTTCAGCCTGCTCACCAATTTTGTCTTCTTTCCCAGCCTCCTCTAACTGAGGCCAAGCCATCCCACCCCAACCAAGCCTCATTACTTTCTTTTCTAATAGCCTGTGACTCTAGATTGAGAAAACCCCCATTGTCAAGAGAGACTGAGCAGTTGGGCTTTTTCTCATGGACAAAGAGGGCTCAGTATTTAGACACCATAGTTCTCTAGTGTCCTCTACCTGGAAGGGAAGGCAAATCTCTCCCTTATGGAATAACACAAATCTCTTTTTTGTCATTGTTGGTTTTTGTTTGTTTGTTTGTTTGTTTGGAGGTGCTAGGGATCAACTCAGGACTTTGTGCTATCCCCAGCCCTAACTTCTAATGGAACAAGGATAAACTGAGTTTGGTTTTAAACCCAAACAAAATGGACCTTTATACCTTCATACCTTGTGGCAGACAACTACTTTAACCTAAACCAAGATAGGGAGTGTACTACACAATACTAGACCATCTCTGTGAACTGAACATTTAGCAGTATAGTCAGATCTCATGAAAATGCAATAAGCAGTCAAGTTAGACAGAAATTAATACACAGAGAAGGGTTGGGCTCTCAAGGAAGTCAGTGAAAAAGAGATCAAAATTGTGATTGGAGGCGCATCTGAAGAAGGCCAGGCCTTCATGCCTCCTTAAGGAATAAACAGTAACTTGAGATTATGTTGTAATTAGCACCAGCCAGTCCAGTGAGTCCAGATAGGCATCAGTTGCCCAAGTGGCTGACCAGAGCCTCTGGACCCATCCATTCCCAAAAGTGCCTTTGTTCTTTCCATGGATCCTTGCTACATGATTCATTTCCCTACTGGATCAATATTAACTAAATAGCTATACTTATAATCCTATAGCTTGATTGTAGTTTGACCTACATTGTACCCACATTGTGACTTTGCTGTTTAAATTACCCCTCACAAAGGCCTCTGGCAACCCACTTTTGGGACTCCTCCTGTCTCTCAGTAACTATCTCTCAAATAACCTTTCCTACTCTTATCCTCCGTTGTCCCTTGGAATTCATTCTTCCATTGAAGAACTAAGGGTGGGGAACAGGAACTCAGCACATCTGACATCTAGCAGGTTGGGAGTTATATTTTTCCTAGATCAAAAAAGAATAAAGGATTGGGGATTTATCTCAGTGGTAGAGTGCTTGCCTAGGAAGTGCAAGGTCCTGAGTTTGATCCCCAGTACTCCCCCACAAAAAAAGAATAAAACATGAAATGGAAAGATGACAGGAGCTAAATACAGATCACCATCCCCACCTCCCCTATTAGCTCAACTTGGGGGTCAGTTATTGCCCAGTCTGACTAATGAGAAATTGGCCACGTGCATTGTGGGAACAGATGCAAAGTCAGGTGCTACAAAAACCCACCTGATGAGCAAAAAGAACAAGTCTCAAAGAGAGAGGTTCTAAGTTGGTGCAATATAACCAGAAAGAATCTACCTTACTATCTTTTAAAATTCATTACATATTTATCAGAAATAATACTTAATTTTAAAAAGCCAAAATTATATAGATCATATTCTGTTACCACAATATAGTAGTATTAGAAATGAATACTTAAATGGTCAAGCATTTAAAACATTCTAGTTATGAACTAAGGCCAAAACTATATTCAAGAAAATTTACAACGTAAAATTATTTCATTATTAATTAGGAAAAAGTTTATATATATAAACCAAAATTCTCCTCAAGAAATTAGAAAAGAAACAGCAAGATTTTTTTTAATCTATGGAAAGTAGAAGGAATAAAGTTAAAGGAGCTAAAATAAATGAATTTAAAATGCAAAAATGATAGAATTAAACAAGGTCAAGAGTGTTTTTCTGAAAATATCAAACAGTGGCAAAATAGACACACCTCTGGGAAGTATAATTTTAAAAAATGCACATTAAATATTAGGAAAAGAACTTATGTACAGAAGAGTTATTAAGTATAAAAGAATGCCTTCTGCAGATTTCTGCTAGCATATTTGAGAAGCTGCACAAAATAAATGATTTTATAGAAACATATCAGTGACCAAAATTAATGCAAAAAGAAGTAGTAAAATAAACTGAACAATAAACTTGGAAGTATAAGACAGACACATACTAGATGGCTCTGTAGATGACTCTTGTCAAACTTTCAAGTAGTAGATGTTGCTAATGTTATTTAAAATCATAAAGAACACAGAAAAAGATTAATAATCTTCCATTCATTTAACCAAGCAAACGTAACATCAACATCGATACCTCACACAGGGCTGGGGATTTAGCTCAAGTGGTAGGGTGCTTGCCCAGCAAGCACAAGGCCCTGAGTTCAATCCCCAGCACCCCCAAAACAAAAACCAATTTTGCATCACAGACCCACCTTCAGTGAAGAGAAGGGGAAGAGCCTAGCTCTTGGCTTTTCTTAGTCACTTTCCCTTCGCTGGGACAAAATACCCAAAACTTGCACATTAAAAGAAGGGAGGTTTACCTTGGCTCAGTTTCAGTTCATGGCCAGCTGGCTCCAAAGCAGAAACAGGGTGGCAGAAGGATGTGACACAGGAAAAGATGCTTCGCCTGTTGCAGCCAGGAAGCAGAGGGAGAAAGAAGGAGCCAGCGGGGAGATGTACTCTCCAGGTCACGTCCTCGGTGACTCCTGTTTCCAACCAAGCCGCCACCTAACAGCACATTCAGCTACGAACTCATTAGCAGACTAATCGGCAGGCGAGTGGAGCTCACTGTGATCTGCTCGCCTTCCCAAGCCCCACGTCTGGCTTTGGAGGGACATTTGGAGGCTTTGAGGGGACATTTTAAATCTAAACCATAGTATGATCCCAGTCTAAATTTCTGGCCAACACTCAGCACGTGTTTCCACCCTTCTGAAGCAGCATAATCTCCTGTTCCCGTTCTCCCTTCTGCCTTAGTGAGTAATAGTATAAACAAGGAAAATACACTGTGGGCATGAACAGCCACAGAGTTTTCTTCTCTGCCTCTGCCAACAGTTCTGTACTTGTGAGGAATGTCTAGCTTCACCTCAATTCTTACCTGGAAGTTCATGTCTCTTTAGACAGTCAGATGAAAAAGATTGAGGGCAGGGCCAGCTGGAGGACAGTGGTGGCGTTAACTGCTCTGGCATTCGAAGCAAAATACACAAAACTAGTCCCAGCTTTCCAACTAGTTCATAACAGCATCTTGGCCATGAGATGAAAATTTTGTAGATGTTTTCAACTCATCCTCTTTTCACTTATACTTAGGAATGGGTCCTCCCAGAATCCTACTTGGCGTCATCTTGGTTCTTAGTTTTTGGTGATGACTGCTAAATAAAGACAAATGCTGCATGATCTCACCTGTATGTGGAATTTAAAAAGTTCATCTCACGGAAGTTGAGAGTAGAATGGTGGTTACCAGAGGCTGGGAGGGCAAGGAGAGGGAGGACTTGGGGAAGGTCGGTCAACGGTTATCAAGTGATAGATAAGAGTAAAACATCCTGGTAGGCCATTGCACTGGAGGGTGACTATAGATAAAAATAATGTACCTTATATTTTAGTATATGTGCTGCCGAAGTGAGCACAAGCTTGTATTTTAAAAAGACAAGAAAAGAGAACTTTGAATGCTTTCACCAAAAGAAATGATGTCTGCAGAGAGAGATATGCTTACCCCGGGCTAAACACTAGAGTGTATACATGTATCAAGCTCACGTGCTATCCAATCAATATGCACAATTTTTGTGTGTCTATTAAAAACAATGAATAATAGCTGCTTGCCAAACATTAATTTGGATTTGTATGAGTTGACTTGTATTTTGAACGAGTGAAAAATAGACATAAAATTCAAAATTTTATGCAATGTCCATTAAATGTTTACAACTCTCACATTTATATGGCATGAAAGGCACTAGTGAATGAGATGGGGAAGGTCAGACAAACAGGAAAAAAGCCAAGAAAGATGAGCTTCAAGAGGAAGTAGTCAGTGGTGTCACCTGCTCTAAACTGACACAGAGGCAAAGACTAAACAGAGTCCACGCTAGCTATGCAAGGTCCTGACTTGCATTTACAGCTACCACACATGGGGATGGGGGCCGTTGTGGATGTTGATAATGTGAATTGGAGAAAGAATGAGATGAGACCTCAGAACAGCAAGGATCAGGCTTTGCTTATGGAGTAAACCCAGCCGGAGGGGAGGCCTCTCCGGAACAAAGGGGCTTAAGGTTTATATATAGGTTATGGCAGAAAGGGGTGTGAGAATGGGCTGGCCCTCAAGCTTTCTGCACCGTCTTTGCTCCTCCTCATCTTGAGGCTGTGGGCCTTGAGGAATGTCCAGGGTCAGAGGAACTGGGATGCTGCGGCCTTAGGAAGGTCTTGAGAGCTGACAGTGGTTGTTTCCCATGGGGCACTTAATTTTACAACCATTAGTGTTTCTGACTAGGCCTGGTTAGAAATGTTTGGTGATCAGAATACATAATAGTGAGAGCCATTTGACAATGAAGAAGGGAACTTATCATAAGCCAGCTGTGAGAGAGAGAGAGAGAGTGGAAGGTACAGGTGGGGAACAAGAGCCAGAATCTCTGGACCCAAGCTCAGTGTCCTTCCAGCTGCAGTCAGGATCATAATATTTAATGGACTCCAGTGTCTCTTCAGGCTAGGATCTAGAGTTCTCTGATAACTCTTTAAGGAGCAGATATCCAGCCAGGTGTGGAGGTGGAAACCCATAATCTCGGCTACTTAGGAGGCTAAGGCAGGAAGATAGCAAGTTTAGCTGGACTTAACTTAGTGAGATCCTGTCTCAGGGGAAAAATAGGTAGCAGGAATCTAAATCCTACAGACCAGGCAATTTTTTTCTCCTTACTGTATTAGGCAATTTTCCATCACTATAACAAATACCCGAGATAATAAACTTATAATGAGGAAAGGATCATTTTGGTTCACAGTGTTGGCGACTCTGCACATGGTCGGCTGGCTCTGTTGCTTTTTGGCCTGTGGCGAGGCAGCACATCACTGCGGGAGCACGTGGAAGGACAAGAGGCTCACCTCCTGTGAGAAGTAAGAAAGAGGGGAAGGGACAGAGGTCCTACCGTCCACCTCTGCACAGCACCACTCTCGTAACACGTGGGACTCTGAGGGACAGCTAAGTTCCTAAGTATAGCAGTTAATCCTCAAGGGAACCCCGGGGGAGAGGGGCTCACCACGCGGGAGGAAGGCCCCGCTGTGCTTCCATTAGCGATGACGGAGGGGTAAGGCGGTGCACACCCAAGTGGCGCTTAGTTACTCTCGGCTTCTGTAAGTGTCTCTAACAGAGTATTCTTTTAAAATTCCTGCCACATGGTGTAGCACATTTCATATTGACCTCTGAGTCATGAACTCAGGAAACCGTATCAGTGTATCAGGGCTTTTGGGAAGAAAGGACAAGAAAATCAGATTTCAGGAGCTGCAAAGTGAGCAAATAGAGACAGAAACAAAGACTAGTCATTCATGAAGTCGATTGACAGTAGATGGAAGAAAATGGAAAAAAAAAAAAACTGAAGGAACAAGTTCATAAAGAATCAAGAAGAAAGTCAAATAAATATAGTTTAATTTGATGAATGGCTCACATATCTAATGGAGAAAATGTCTCAGATGCTTCTTTTAAAGTTCAAACCATCAGAACTCAAACATTAGCTCATCCAAATTTAAAAGTGGATCACACAGATGTCTTCAAGAGTGAAGACATGGGCAGCTGGGATCCTGAATATGATTTGAAAAATTAATTGTTTAGATCAGATATAATAAGGTGTGCACTTTCCGAAATGTATGTCATGATGTTCTGTATCAAAAAAACTGCTGAAGCAAGAGGAGGGAGTTGTCAAGACCAGAATGATGGTAGAAAATCTGAAACCAAAGTGAGGGGTATATACTCTTTCCTCTAAAATAGTGATTTTTTGTTGTTGTGGTCTCCTCGATGCTTCCTTTCAGCTGGACCTGGGTGGGGCTGGTCATTATGGACGGTCAGAAATGTCTTCAGTTTCTCTCAGACGTCAGAGGAGAGATGGAAAGGAACAGAGTCTGTGTAGCATTTGTGAAAATGGTCTCAAGTCCTCTTGTAGCATATATGGCACTTGCAAAGCAACTTTTTATCCTGACCAAGGAAATATCACAGTGAATGTGGTAATCATTTACTATGACACTGATAATTCCAAATGATGTAACCTATAATATTGAGCAATACTCACTGACAGGCAAAGTCTGGGTCACGAACTCACAATGGCATGTGGACATGACTGGGAAAAATTTCATGCTTAATTCATTCCACGGGACTCTCATTTTTTTCAATCCACCACGAAGAAATTTCTGGTTTCAAAACTTTTGTCCAAGAAGCCAACCCTTCCCAATACCCAGAAGACCTTTACCTCACTCTGTTTTGGTTCCATAATTTCCAGTGCTCCTTCTCTGATTCTGACTGCTCACTGCAGGACTGTGAATCCTTTCAACATAGCCATGACGACGGGAGTCACAATATCTATAATGCTGTGTACACAGTGGCCCACGCCCTCCAGGAGATGCTTCTTCAACAAGCACAAAGGCCACCAGCGGGAAACAAAGAACCGGTGGCATTTTCCCCCTGGCACCTGCACCCCTTTCTGAAGAAAGTTCAGTTTAACATTCCTACGGCGACCAATTTGGAGGATAGACGGAAACTGGATGCAGAGTATGACATTCTCAACTTTTGGGATTTTCCAGAAGGCCTTAGACTTAAGGTCAAATTGGGAACATTTATTCCACATACTCCACGTGGCAAACAATTTCCTTTATCTGATGACATGATCGAGTGGGCTACAGGAATTATAGAGACTCCCTGCTCTGTATGCAGCGAGAGCTGTTGTCCTAGATTCAGGAAAACCCCTCAGGAGGGAAAGGCGGCCTGCTGCTTTGATTGCACCCCTTGTCCAGAGAATGAGATCGCCAATGACACAGAGGTACCAGGAGCTCCGGGGTTTTGCCCACAGCTCTGCTGTGCATACACAGAAGTGCCAACCATACCCAAAGAACTGAGGAAAAGTTGCGGAGACATAAAGGGTGATTCAAGAAAGAATAAATTCGGCTGTAGCATTATCGAGATGGTGGTGTCTGCCTCACCCGCTCCCTGTTGCTTTGGGCTGTGGGACTATCTGCCAACAATCAGTATTGGCTGTGATCTCTGAGAAGGAAATAAATGTATACTGTGTTAATCTCTGACAAAAATTAAATTAAAATAAAATAGTTTTTTTCAGGACTTACTCCTTTTTCAATCCATTAAAAATAATCTGCAAATCAAAAAGACCTTATTGAAATTGGGTAGCAATATATTACGTACTTCCTCAAAGTGAACAAGAGATTGGACAGTACAGTTATGCTGAAGTCAGAGTGACTTAGTCACGAAAAGGAAGTTCAAGCCCAGGACTTGATGGCTTTAATGTAGTGGGCCTGGTGGGGAGAGCGCAAGTGCTGGGGCGGAGGCGGAGGCCAACTCAATTGACAGAGCCATATAGATCTTTTTTCCTAGAAATCTTGCAAGTCCATGTTGGAAACTCTTGTAGAAATCCATCTCAGCACAGGTACTTCCTTTAAAACACTCACCTTGACTCTTTTCATCTGATGCTTTGATATGTAACCTTATAATCTGTGTGTGTGTGTGTGTGTGTATGAGAGAGAGACAGAGACAGAGACCAACAAAGACAGAGATGGAGAGACCAGGAGGACCTTGGGAGCTGAACCCAGGGCCTTTGTACTGACCTACGTTTTTTATTTTTTACTTTGAGACAAGGTCTCACTATGTCACTACATTGTCCAGGCTGGGCTCAAGCTTGCGATGACAGCTTGCACTACCACACCCCGCTTGTAGCCTTGTACTCTTCAGAGCCATAGAGAAAACCCTTATCTCAGCTGTTCTTAGGCCTTGCCTACTCCTCAGTAAATCTGCACCTTTCGCCTGAGCTTTGATGACGATCTGAATGAGTACGACCCTTTCCACCAGGCTGCAATTCTAGTTCTGCTGGGAGGAGCCTCCCAGACTCAGTGATTGTTTATCCAGCACCTCTAAGCCTCGGGCAGTGTCCTGGTGGTTCTTAAGTGCCATCGACAGGATTGGGTAACATGCATAGAGGAGAGTGCAGAGCAAATACTTAACGTGTCAGAATGGAGCCGTGAAAAAGGGTCAATAACATGCAACCTAGGCTAGAATTTAATTAATTTAAACTGAAAAAACATATAATTTTCATCAGACTAAAACAAGTAAGTATGAAGAGATTATAATGAGAACGACAGTCCCCTGCTCTACTACCTTGGACTTCCTCTCTCCCCACCATAGTCACCACTTTTAACCCAGTTATATTTTTATTTATTCTAGTGGTTAGCCCCATATTTGTAAATCATGCATGTTTGGTTGTCACTATTCACTCCTTTTTTGTTTGTTAGTTTTGGGGAGGGCTGGGAATCGAACTCACTGCTTGGGAGGCAAGCGCGCTAACCATGGAGCTAAATCCCAGCCCTGTTCACTTTCTTCTGCGACAGTTAAGAATTTAGACCCTTTACACCATCGCCACCCTCCTCGAACACCTCCCCGTGCGCTTCTTGTTCCCTTACAGAAACTGCTTCCCCGCTCTCACCTGGTATGAGAAAGTCAGCAGCCCTGTTCTCTCTCTTCACTGCAACCTGGCTGGTTGAATTTCTATTTTTAAAAGTTTTTTCTTCAATCCTGGAGACTGAACCCAGGGCTTTTTGCATCCTGGGCAAGGGTTCAACCTCTGAGTTACATCCCCAGCCCTTTTTATTTTCAGGCAAGTTCTCACCACATTGCTCAGACTGGATTCAAATGTGTGATCCTCCTGCCTCAGCCTCTCAAGTAGCTGGGATTACAGGTGTGTGTCACCACACTCAGCTCTTTAGTTTGAATGATTAAAGTTGGTGACATTCATTGCCCACTTTGAAACCCTAATAAACTTGTCTGTTATTTGTCTGCAAAGTGATTCCAAATATTAAAAAATAACTAACAGTTGGTAACATTCTTAGCTTGCTTTGCAGCCCTACTGAACTTTTGGGGCATTTGTCTATAAAGTGATTAGAAATATTAACAAATAATTGACAACATTTACGTTAATATGACTGTAAAAATTGTGCACTGAATAGTCAAAAAGCATCTACAAAGACAATGTTTTCTTGCCAGCACTCCCACCTCTCACCTATGAAGAGTCCTAATGTAAAATTTAAGCACATCGCATTTCAGTTTATCTTGTATTTGAAAGATATCCTTCTTATACCTTTTTCCTCTTGAGTTTCTGATCACTCTTCCGTTGTTTTCGTAAGAAGCAGCCCGTGTGGACATCATATGTTCTCTTGGTGGTATCTCTTCTGTCATCCAAGCTGTCACTCATTTTACCCATTTCTTGGAACATAATCCATTCTGTGATTGAAACACTAGGTTGGTTTGTTTGTGACTTTTCATATTAGACTGTGCTTTTCACACTGAGCTAGCTACATCCCCGGCCCTTTTTATTTTTAGTTTTGAAACAGGTTCTCTCTAAGTCATTAAGTTGCCCAGGCTAGCTTGAACTTGCCATCCTTCTGTCTCAGCCTCCCAGAGTGCTGGGATTACACCACTTTCCTTGCATGGCTTTGTATTTCTGCTTGCATTTCTAGCTACCTTCTTGAGACTGACGCCTTTATTTCATCTTTCCTTAATTTTCCTTTTGAGTGCACAGTCATCTTATTTGGTCTAAACAGGTGGCCATACCATTTCCCCTGGGTCCTCCCCTTGTCCTCTTATCAGAACCTGGCTCTTTCCTGGACCAGCTGCATTTTACCAGAAAACTTTCCCAATCTTTTCCAATAAGGGAGCGGCAGGAAGTGGGTTTTCTGAGGACTTGTCCATCGGTGCCTTTATTCTTCCATCATTCAAGTCAAATAACTGTCTAGTAGATTTCTTTCTTTCTGTTTTACTCTCTGAAGCTTGTAAATTTTTAGAAATCTCTTGCGTTCTCAAATTCTATAGTAAAATTTCTTGGCATCCTCTCCCCCAACCCTGTCATCTCTTTCCCTACAACTTCTGGAACTTACATTACTTTTTAAAGTTCATCCCTTCCATTTGTTTTGTTCTCTGTTTTTGTGAACACATTAGTTATTGTAATACAAAATATTACAAGTACAGTATATTTGAACTTCCTAGATTAAGCCTTTGTTTCTTTTTTTTGGTTCAGTGTTGTGTAAATTTGTCAATTTAGTAAGTCTCTGAGAGATTTCTTTCTGTTGCATTCACTTCATAGTACAATACAGGTTGCCCCATTAATATATATAATTTTATGTTTTTATGAATCAGTTAAAAAAATAAAATCAGAATAAATTTTTTAAAACAGATGGTTTTTCTTTGCTCAGGGGTTCAACACCTGAAGACAAGACATTCTGAATAGGAAAGTGAGTAGAAATGGAGGGTTACTTTTAATAGATTGGTCTTCAATAAGTCTCCCTGTGCCAGCCCCCTCACACCTGCTGTGGGAGTCTGAAGGCTCTCAGGGCTCCACCTACAAGTCAGGCCTCACGTGCAAGCCCTTTGCATTCGCATCACACTCAATAATTTAGGCTTTCTACTGTCTCCATCATTGGTCACTTCATTTCCTGTATGGTTTTTGTGTCACAGAAATTTACCAAGCTCTCTTTTTTGTTGACAACAGCCACTCCTGTTCTCTTTACTGTTGAAATTCTAAACATATTCTTAGCATTTTAATAGAGTTTATAAGTTTATGTGCTCAGTCTGCCATCTGAGACTGCAAATCTTCCATTTCCTGAAGTAATCAAGAAATAATTTCATTGTTGCTTCTCAGGAAGAAAAGGAAGAACATGCTGAATTGCAGGCTATTTTAATAGTCAGAATGACTGTAGTTGAGGAAATTCATGGGTGATGAGAATGTTTTTCTTCTCCTAGTCTCCAACATGGCCCCTTAAGGCCTCGAGAACCCAGAACTATTGGCCTCCCCCAAACCAATTTAGAGGCTGGAAAATTCAGGGTTTAGTTTTTCTGCCTCTGCCACCTTTGGTGATATTACATCAATTGCTAATCTTTTCTGATCCTTATTTTCCTCATCTACCAAAAAAATATAATGAACTCTGCTATGTCTTAACCACAAGGTTGCAGGAGGATCATATGAGACTGTGCACCGTAAAAGGCCCTTCAGATTATCATGGCAACAATTTACACTCATCTAATACTTTATAATTTGCAAAGTGCAATAATATTGCCAAGTAATTTCTGTTTTTCAGGTGAAAACTTTAACAAAGAGTGCTCTGATATAATGTAGCTCACGCTTTGTAAGATGAGAACTGAAACAGCTCTCATCACTCCAAATTACATTTTCTCACTTTATCATACTGACACCTTATCGGTAGAACATTCTTTAATTATTAAACAATTAACAACAGAATTCTTTCACAAAATGTAAACATTTAAAATTCTGTTCTAGGGCTGGGGATTTAGCTCAGTGATTAGAGTGCTTGCCTTGTAAGTACAAGGGCCTGAGTTCGATCCCCGGCACCACCAAAAAAAAAATAAATAAATAAATAAATAAAAAAAATAAAATTCTGTTCTAACACTGAGGACATAGCACAGTGGTAGAGCTCTGGCCTACAATTCAGTTCTTTCTATTAACAATTTTATCTCCACACTATTTTAAGGAGCTCACCTGTTGCATTAGGTAATATGCAGCTATATTATGCAGTTAGTATTCATTTGTCATACTAAACCGATTAACATACTAAACTGGATTATAGTGGCTAAAAAGTAGGAAACAATTCTTAAGTATTTGTTTATTTTATTTACTTATTTTCCAGTGCTGGGGGTGAAACCCAGAGCCTTGAGTATGCTATGCCACTGCTTTATAGCTGTGCTACACCCTAGCCCTTAAAATAATTCTTTAAAGGTGCTTAATTTAAAACCAGTAAGGAAATTACAATGGATAGGACATCACACATCATAATTCCTGGCACAGTGGAGTACTGTTTCTAGTAGTTAGATGACATCTTCAATAAAATAAAAAACTGGCTTCCATACACTAAGTATTCTTTAACAACTCGGCCAGTAATTTAATGTGTCGCTTGTTGTGTGGCTTTAGAATACTGTGTTGCCAAATGAGAGTCAACTCTCTGAGCCAGTCTCCTGGAGTCCATTTGTGCAGACAGTGCCTAGGTCTCAAAGAACACTCCTTGTGGATTAAGGAGAACACAAACCATTAAGCCTAGGACACCACATACAAAAAAGAAAGACCAGAGACTGGGACTGAGAAAAAACAAGGAGCAGGGCAGAGGGAGAAAGCAAAGTGAGAAAAATAGAAGCAAGTAAGAAAAAGGACTTTTGTGTGTTCTCAGCACTGGCATTGGCCTCATCTGGGAGATGTACAGGAAAGAGAATAGGACACTAATTACTATTCAGGTTACAGAAGATGAAATGAACAGTTCCTAAGAGTAGGGGTAATTAAATTTCTGTGCATACGAAACAGAAGTTAACAAGCACTTAGTGGCCAATCGTCTACATCCATGGAACCGGCCGGCTTTGTGCCTTTAAAATCACAAATGCTGTGCAGGCAACATCAGAGCAGAGGACCTGCACTCCCAGGGCCTGTGCTCGGCCCACTGTGGGCAGCAGGGACATCATCTACCAGCTGGATCATCCAGTTCATCTCACAAGACAAGTAAGTTCAGCTTAAAAGTTTGCTATTTCAAAGCACTTCTACCTAAAACAAATCCTAGATTTATCTAAACAAGAAAAAAAAATCAGAATTTAATTGAAAAGCAGTAAATTATGGAGGTGCAACCTTATTATAGAAACCAAAGAAAATGTAAAACACATTTTGAAAACCATTCATAATCTCATAAAGAGTAGTTACATTCTTTGAAGAGTAATTGAAAACTTCAAAGCTTAACTAAACTCTAATTTTTCACATTCGTCACATAAAAAATAACTGTCAGACTCCACCAAAGTCTGCAAAGACCACACCTGTCAGACAAGATCAAAGGAAAATGACTCTTCTTAAATTCTATGTACAGTTTTTGCTTGTTTAGGTAATGTTCTTAATATTTATACTCTAGGATTCTAAACAGTATTTTGTGCAATAAAAATGGTAATTAAGCTGCTGCGGAAGAAACAAGGAACACTATGAATATTAAATAGGATATGCTTAATTCCAGATTCACTTCTGATCTTACGAAATGTACTCTGCCATTCTTATTCTGCTTTCTCAGTGGGCATCATCCTATACACACACATCCTTTAATTCATTTTGCAGCTGTCTCGTCCTCCGCACCCCCACCGTCCCCACACCCCAGTTTAACTCCATGGAGCCCTCAGATTTGGAGCTGTGTCACCGGCCTGCTTAAATCTCCCCTCGTTTCTCCACTGTCCTTAAAATGAAGACCAAACTGTGGCACGGATTGCCCTTCCAGACTGGCCTCTTGACGCTGTCCGGCTCTTCCGGCGCCATACGAGAAATCTCCGACCGGGCTTTGATACCCACTCCAGAGCGCTCTCCGAGACAGACACACGGCGATATCCGGTCGTGGAGCGCAGCCCTCACCCGCCTCCACCGGCGTGCCCTGGGGAGCTGACTGTGCCGGCCTAACTGGTGTCATTGATTACAGATGAGTTTTACCATCTGAGATGCTGGATGCTTTGGGTCTCTCCTTCGGTAATTACTTCTCCCTGACGTTTGCCTGTTTTCCACTGGAGCGCTCATCATTTTCTTACTGATTTGCATTTGATCAGTAAATGTTAGGTATTGAGAAATATTCACTTGGATCTCTCTTTTGTTGACTTTAAAGAGACTCCCAGTTTTGATGTAAGTAACTGAAGCCTGCTTTTGTTGTCTCGTGAATGTGCTTTGTGAGTTGCAATACTCATTCTTCCAGTTTGTTCTGCTGGTATCCCCTCTAGGATCCCGAATGGCTTTGTTCACACTTCTTTTATTGTGTCCTCTTAAAAGTATTTCTTCAGCTCTCCGGACTTGCTTCCTGAAGTTTGACCTCAGAAGGGAGGACTGGATCTGACTCCTCCTGAACCCTCAGCCCAGTCAGGTTCTAGCCCGAGCACCGCTGGTGGAGGGAATGAAGGACTCACTAGTGGCCTGTCATTGTCCAGGTTGGATTCCTCTCGCTTCTACAATAATTTTGCCAAGAGAATGCGTAAATTAAAGTCGGCATGCTATAAGCATACCCTCAAACTCATGTTTACTGCCACATAATTTACAGTATCCAAGATAAGGAACCAGCCCTGGTGCCCATCAACAGCTGACTGGATGAAGAAAATGTAGTATACATACAAAGTGAATTATTATTCTCCATAAAGAAGAACAAAAGTTCGTCATTTGCAGGAAAATGTGTGGATTTTGGAGATCATCATGTTGAATGAAATAAGCCAGATTCAGAAAGACAGACTTCTCATGTTCTCCCCAATATGCAGAATCTAAAAAAGATGACATTAAAGTAGTAGAAGGGAGACTATTATTAGATAAAAGAAAGGGAATAAAGGGGAGGGGCATGTAAGGGGCATGTAAGGGATGGTAACTGGGGTATAGATATGACCAAAATATATGCGCTGAGTCAGCTGTGGCAGCACACACCTGTAATCCTAGAACTCAGGAGGCTGAGGCAGGACAACTGCAGTGAGTTCAAGGCCAGCCTGAAGTACATGGTGAGACTCTGTTTCAAAAAGAAACAGAAAAAAAAATATGCACTGAAACTCAGTATCTTGTAAAATAAATAGGTGCTAATAATAAAAGAAAAAGGAATACAGAAATTACATTAAGCATTAAATAATAATAATAAAAAAAAGACTGCAAACATGTACCAAGGAAAAAATTTTTAATAAAATATGTCATGCTTTTAAAAACAGAGACTATGTATATCAGACTTATTTCTGGCATTTAAAATAATTTTAAGGTGAAGTGGAGGAAATGGGGAAATATATAAGTCAAAGAGTACAAAGATGCAGTTATCTCAGATGAAGAAGTCCAGAGATGGAATGGAGAGATAGAAAGAAGGGAAGGAGACAGAGGGAGGGGAAAGAAAGCAACTATTTGAGAGAATAGATGTGGTCATTTATTTGATGGTAGTAATTGCCTCGCTTCATGTTTGCGTGTGTGTGTATGTACACATCAAAACATCATGTTGCACATCTAAATGAATAAATAAATATCTTTAAAGGACTACTTGCAATCAAAAATTATTATAACACTGGAACAATTCTATTTATATAGTTTATTATTTGTAGTAGATGATAGGTAGGTAGACCTTGACATAGGTTAACATATAGGAGTTTGATTGAAAAGTACAATGAAAGTTTAAACTAAAAGACAATCTATTACAGTTAAAGACACACTACCATTAATCCCCCTCGATATACTTCCACTCACTTCATTGCTGTGCCCACCTTGAGTTCCTGAATTGATTCAGAACATTAAACTCTCAGGCTGGGGATTTAGTTCAGTGGTTAGAGTGCTCATCTAGCAAGCACAAGGCCCTGAGTTCAATCCCTGGCACACACAAAAAAATAAAAAAACAAAAAAATTAAACTCTCATTTGACTTTGGGGAAAAGCCAGAAGTTGAAAGGTATCTATCTGATGAGGACAGTGGGAGAGGTATACACACTTCAATGTTTTCACGAGCCCGCCTTTCCATCGGATGGCACTCATCAGCAGCATTCACTGTATTTTTGATCACACTTCATAAAGACACTCATGAAAGAGGACTGCCAGAGCTGCTTTAGAAAGTGGCAGAAATAATGAGTTAAGTGTGTTCGAAATGAGGGGGTGCATTTTGAGAGGGATTAATGGCAATGTGTTTTTATTGTAATAAATTTTTAAAATGTAAACATTCACTGTACATTTTAATCAACCCTTTTATGTATATACAGTTTTAATATACTATACTATCTTCACTACATCCCTACAAAAGGTGCATTAGTGAAGGATAAGAAGGCCGAAGAGCAAAGATAAATTCCTCAAGGGATAATACTAGAAAAGAAATCAAGGTCTGTCTAATACCCAGTGTACCCTGCTATGGCAATTCTAAGTGCTTCTTACCTATTCGTTAAAGCAAGTTTGGCATAATTTATGAATGTGGTTCTGTTACTATGTGTTATTGAAAGTAAAAAACTTCATTATTTTTAAATTATATAATATAAATATTGCATTCTTATCACTATTCTTTTTCTTAGCCCTTTCTGGTATTGTTTGAATATGCTTTTAGGATAAATTACACAGACTGGCTCAAAGTGAGTATGACAAGAGTAATTACTCTGATGGAATCTGTAGTCTGTCAGATTTCTCACTGAGCAGGTAGAAATTCAGTTCCATTGAAATCGGACATTGGTTCTTTGAGACAGAAGTGCTTCTCTCCCTCCCCATAGACAGGGCCCTGGGCAGCCCAGTGCCCTTGCAACGCCCCTGTCCACCCTGTGTTTGGGGTGCTGGGTAGACCCAGACTGCAAAGGTCTTTTCTTCTAACTTGGACACTTTCAAGTGACTGAGAGACACTAAAGGAAGCCAGCGGACAGACCCCAGCTCTATCTGTGCCCCTCAGGCATGTGTCTTGGCTTTCTCTCCCTGGGGCTTGAACGTGGTGGGTTAAGTGCTTTGGAGGGAGCTGGGTTTATCCAACTGGGTGGCTGTAGATCTGGGACTTACAGAAAGAATACCCAGGAGAGAAGAGGGTACTGGAAACTTAGTGTCATACTTATTCATGACTTGTGAATATTTTGCAAAATATCAGTATTATGGCAGAGTATCAACGAAAAATCTTTCTCAATATGAGCTAAAGTTATTCTGAATTCAGTTCACACAGCCCATCACTGTAAAAGGGCTTGTCTCCTTTGTTTTCCAAGCCATAATTTAAATGACAACCAAGTATGTTAAGTGGCTTTCATGAACTCGCTGCAATCTTTGCGTGCCCAGACTTGTCTGGTACAAAGTGTACATAGCAGACTTGTGATTTATAAACCATGAGAGTGATCAAATGAAACAAAAAGAATCCCTTATATGTGAGTGTTTGAAAGTCATACTTTTAGAATATTGGGAGGGATAAATTACTTGCTGCCATTTGTATGACTTTCCTTTCATCAGGCTATAAGGCTGCCAGGTTACCTGATAAATTAAACATGCTCAATTGTTCCCCAGTAATTATATCTGCATTATTTTCTACTGAAAACAATGCTTGACTCTCCAAATCTTTCTGTTTTTATTATGAAGATCACAGGAACAGAGTGGAAACTTCACAGAGATAGCACTAATACACAAGAAATAGAGCTCCTAACCTGCTAGATGTCAGATGTGCCAAGTTCACGTCCCCTGAAATCAAAGAATGTATTCCAAGGAATAATAGAGGTTAAGAGTAGGAAAGATTTATTGAGAAATAGCTCCTGAGAGACAGGAGGGGTCCTGAAAGCGGGTTGCCACTGAGGCCCTTTGTCAGAGTAATTTATATAGCAAAGTTACAATGTGTGTACAACTTAGGTCAAACTGTAATCAATCTACAGGATTACAAGTGTAGCTGCTTAGCTAATATTGATCCGATAGGGAAGCAGGGCACAAAGCAAGGGTATATGGCTGACATCATTAACCATGGCTTATCTATGACTTCTAAAACATTTTGGGAAAGAGATGGGTCCGGTTGTTCTGGTCACCCATTTGGGTGTCTGATGCTTGTCTGGACTTAACGGACTGGGTGGACAGTACACTCTCAAATTTCCATTCGTCCCTTAGGGAAGTATGCAAGTCTGGCAATTGTGACTTTAATATCAAGGCTTTGCCTTCCTCAGATGCACCTCCAGTCACAGTTCTAATGTGTTCCCAACTTTTGTACTGACTTCCTTGAGGGCCTGTCCCTGTCTATAAATTTCTTCCTAACTTAGCTGCCTAGAATAGCATGATCCCTGTTCTCACGAGTAGGCCTTGCCCCTGAATTCTCAAGTCCCATTTTGATCTGATAAAAGGGACTATTATTTGAAAGATGATACATTAGACTAAATTTTTAAATTTTTTTAGAATTTCATGAGGTATTTTTTATTAGTATATGCTTGCAGTACATCATGATTACTTTCTTTGTGTGGAGTTGGTATATGTGCACATCATCTTAATTCTTTTTTTCATTCCCTTTCCCTCCCCTCCGTCAGACCTCCCTCCATCTCTTGATCCCTTTCCCATTTGAGAAAGATCTAGTCCCTGCTTCCTATTGTCTGTCTTTTATTTTGCTCTTTATTTATACTTTGGGTTTCCAATACAAGAGAAACCATGTGATAGTTAAGCATCAGTGTGTGATTTATTTCACTTAACATTATGGTCTCAAGATGTACCCATTTTCCAACAGATGACTGAAGTTTATCTTTCATTATGGCAAAGTAATACTCCATTGTGTGTAAATACCATATTTTCCTTATCCATTCATCTGTTGATGGACATACGGGCTACTCCCAAGATTTAGCTATTACGAATTCCATTACTGTAAACATGGGTATGCATGTATTGCTATGATATGGCTATTTTAACTCTTTGGGGAAGATATCTAGAGGGGGGATAGGTGGAATTTCTAATTTTAGTTTTTTGAGGATTCTCCACCTGATTTTGAGAGTGGTTATACTAGTTTACATTTCTACCAACAATGCAGAATGGTTCTTTTTTCCCAGCAGGCTCACAGTATTTGTTGTTATTAGATTTCTTGATGATGGCTATTCTTTCTGGAGTAAGATGGAAACTCAGTGTTGTTTCAAATTGCATTTCTCTAATGGCTAATAATTTCAAATGCTTCTTCATGCATTTATTGGCCATTCTTACCTCCTCTTCTGTGAAGTGTCTATTTCCTTTGGTCACTTTTTGATTGATTCTTTTATTTTGGAGGTTTAATTTTTTTTTAGTTCTTTACGTATTCTAGATATGAGTCCTCTGAGAAATAGCTCACAAAAAAATTTTCCCATTCTGTTGAATGTTTGTTTTGGTGTACAGAAGCTTTTCAATTTGATATGATCCAATTTGTTGATTCTTCATTACTATTTTTGGTGCAACCTGAGTTCTGTTAAGTCTTTGCCTACTCTTGAGACTTCAAAAGTTTTACCTATTTTGTCTTACAGCAGATTAAGTGTTTCTGCCTTAACATTTTAGTTCTTTGATCCATTTTGATTTTAGTTTAGTACATGGTGAGAAACATGGTGGAGTACTGAGGTCCCCCACTAGTTTAGTACATGGTGAGAAATACATTCAATCTTTTGCATGAACAGCTAGTTTTCCCAACACCACTTGTTAAAGAGGCTGTCTTTCCTCCAGTGTATGTTTCTGGCCCCTTTGTGAAAGAGCAAAAAGTTGAATGTGCTTGGGGTTGTTTCTGCATCCTCTATTCTGTTTCATTGATCCATCTGTCTGTTTTTGTGCCCATACCATGTTGCTTTTATCACTATAGCTTTGTAATATAACTTCCAAGTCTGGCTTTGGGATGCCTCTCACTTTGTATTTTTTATTCAGGAGGCTTTTGGTTCCATATGAATTTCAGGATTGTTTTTTTCTAGTTCTGTGAAGAATGCTATTGGTATATTGATTAGGATTGCATTAAATCTGTACATCACTTTTGGAAGTATGGCCATTTTGACATTATCTACCAAGTCCATTTGTTCGAAGGATGGTTTGACTCTTGATATTTCTTTATTGATTTCTGGTATCTAGTTAATCCATCTGTTTGTGTTGGTGGAGTATTGAGGTTCCCCACTATAATTCTGTTTATGTTTATCTGGTTTTTTATGTCCAGTATTATTTATTTTATAAAGTTGGGTGTGCCATTGTTCGGTGCATATATGCTAATAATTCTTATCTCCTCCTGTTAGATTGTTCTCTTAACCCATATGTAGTGACCTTCTTTGCCTCTTTTGATGAGCTTTGGCTTGAAGTTCACTTTTTCTGGATATAGAATAGCTACACCTGCTTTTCAGGGGGTGGATCCTGTTGCATGGAGTATCATTTTGCATCCTTCAATTTTTAATCTATGAGTTTCTTTTTGCGTTAAATATTTTTCTTGTAAACAGCGTACCATTAGATTTCATTTCTTTATCCATTCTGCCAGTCTATGTTTTTTGATTAGGAAATGAGGCCATTCACATTGAGAATTATTACTGCTAAGTATTGACTTATTTCTGTCATTGCCTTGTTTTCTTGTTGCTGATTCTCTACCTTTCCTTTCTACTTAACTGCTCAACCTACCTGGTATATTTGCTCTATTAGACTTTTTGTCATTGTTAGCTTCATTGTCTCTTTGTAGGATATCCTTCAGAATTTTTTGGATTGCTGGTTTGGTGGTCATGAATTCTTTTTGGTATTCTTTATCACGAAATATTTTATTTCTCCATCAGTTCTGAAAGATAGTTTTGCAGAATATATTAGCCAGCAGGGCTAGAAGTTGTTTTCTTTTAGAGCTTGCAACATTTCACTCCAAGCTCTCCTGGCCTTCAAGGTTTGTGTTGAGAAATCTGCTGTAATTCTAATGGAAGTGTTTATAAGTGTTTCATTGCTTTTCTCTGTTTTTAAGATTTTATTCTGGTCTTAAACTTCTGGGATTCTGACTATGGTGTGTCATGCAGAGGTTCTTTTCTGATTATGGATATTTGGGGCTCTATATCACTCATTTAACTGTATGTTAAATTCTCTTCCCTTATTTGGAAAGTTTTCTGCTATTATTTCAGTGAACAGGTTTTTTATGCCATTTGTGTTGTCTTCTGATTTTTCACTAATTCCAATTAATCTTACATTAATCTTCTTTGAGTCACCTAGGAGCTCTTGGGCCAATTTTCATGTTCTCATGCTGTTTCTAAGGTATTTCTCATTAATTGGTCACTGAAAACAACCCTATCTTCTAGTTCTGACACTGTCCTCACACTGGTAACTTCTGGTGCCCGTACTTTTAATCACCTGGATTTCTTTTTTTTTTTTTTTTTGCTGGGGGGGAGCGGGTGCCGGGGATCGAACTCAGGGCCTTGCGCTTGCTAGGCAAGCACTCTAACCACTGAGAGAAACCCCCAGCTCCTACCTGGATTTCTATTTGGAGCCTTTTAACGGACTCTTTTTCTGTGCTGGTCATTTATGTTTGGTGTCATTTTGTTTAGTTTAGTTCTGCTAGCTTCTTATTAGTGTCTTCCATAGTCTTGCTGATCATTTTCTTCGGCCTAATATCTTTTCACTTACATCTTCTGTGATCTTGCCAAATGGCTTATTGGTCTGTTTAGTTATCTCCCCTGATGTCATTTTGAATAACTCACACGTGTGCCTTTTGGTTTCTTCCCCTTCAGCTTGAGGGGAGGTGGGAGTTTTGGAAGACATTTTGCTGGCTTGTCTTCTTTTGTTTATATTGGTTTGTCTTTCTGTTGAGGCTTGCAGGTTGACTGTCGTGGAAAGCTTTATTTCTAGTATGGAGATCTAGAGGGCTGGGGATTTGGCTCAGTGGTTAGAGTGTTTGCCTTGCAAGTACAAGGCCCTGAGTTCAATCCCCAGCACCACACAAAAAAAAAAAAAAAAAAACCATCTAGTATGGAGATCTCTTTATGTAATGTCTGTTTTTCAGTGGTGTCCTCTGGGCTTGGCTAACTTGTGGCCTTTGCCTCCGTCCTGGGTTCCAACCTCCTCTGTTTACATGTGATAGGAAGTATACAGTCTATTTGGTTCAGTACCTAGTTCTCCAGCATGGGCCACAGTGCTGTTAAAGACCCCAAGGCAGTCCACACATTGGCATCTCAAGAAAACCAATTAATAGCAACAGCCATGTCACCTTGGTTATAGTAATAAAATCGGCATCAATTATAGGGTCAAATATACCCTAAGGACCAATAATGTACCTCCCTTAACCATAGAAAAGAGACCTATGATTATAGTATGAATTCTAAGACAAACCATATATTGACCTCCTATTGAACCTCAGGAAATATCTACTAAAGGGAACAACTTCTACTAAAAAATAGAACAGTATTCAACAGCAATAGCATAAATTTAACTAGTTATCTCAAGATTCCTAAAGCTCAGTGATTATACTAGTACAGGTAGAGAGGATGGGGAACCAGAGAATAAAAAAAGCAAAATAGAGTAATTAGTGGGATATGAGGAGAAGAGGAAAGTGAGATGGGGGCACTATTGAGGTGTAATAGTGTTAGAGAACAGTCACAGGAAAGAATGAACAAGGAGAAGAAGAAAGATAAACAGAGAGCAAAGTATGGGAAATAAAAGATAAGAATGAAGAGATAAAGAAGTTGAAACCAGAAAAAAGAAAATAAACTGAAAGAAGAAAAACACAACTCTCCCCCCCCCAGTGAAGGAAAGATAAAATTATACAAAATAGAAAAATAAAAAAGATTGATTCGAAGAAAAAAAATTCCCGTGTTTGTGAATGAGCAGTCTCTCCAAGATCCCCAGGCTCGGAATCCAGCGAGTCTGATGTTCCCCACCCAGCTTCGGGGTGGATGTGCTTTAAGGTGCCCACTCTGTTCACTCGCCCCGGATAGGGGTCATCATCCAAGCCAAGGTGTGTCCTTCCTCCCACTGGCAGCTCTCTGGTCTCTGCTGGGTGTAGACCATGGAGCAGGGATGCAAGGGGACCGTTGGACTTAGTTTTGACAGTCATGGTGTCTGGTTGCTTACTTCTTTCCCTGGGTATTGTCCTCATCCAGGACCAGGTCCATTGGTTAGTCCTCCCCTGTGCTGGCCCCTGCCAAGGGAAAGCAAAATGCAAAGCCAGCTTGAAGTGTGTGGATGGTCTTGCTCTTGTGCCACGTGGTGAGCTGTCATCCAGCATGGGCCTGCTTGCCTGTGTGGAGGGGCGCAGTGTGTCTGGCTCTGGGCTTGTGCTCTCAGGTTGGAGGATCTTAAATTTGAGTCCAGGCTGGATGGCAGCAAGACTTGAAAGCCACCACTGTGACCATCAGGCCCCGGTACATAACCCCTGAAAGTTTTTCTAATGTAGTGATTCTAGCTGTGTGTTCTTAGATCATAGTTTCATTTTGATGGGTGATTCATGTACTAACCCATTTCCTGTTTACCCTGAGAATACTCCTCATCCACAATTGTGGCTGAGCATTACCCCAAGATAACTCAGTTTACAGTCCTAACCTTACCCCTAATATTTGCCACAAATATTTTATTATTTTTTTCATTGCTCTGGTGTATTGATAGTCTTTGAAAACAAAAAACATCCTTCTGTTTATAGGACTCTCTTTTTAGTAGTGGTATTTCCATTTACGAAACATAATAATTCTCGATCCAAGAAAATAAAATGAATACTGACAGTAAGCTGCATTTTTTTCCTAAATGGGGAGATTTTTAAAGTTTTCATTAGTCACTTTTCCTAGAACTGCAGAGAAAGCATAATACGTACTCTAGCATCCTGTAAGAATTAGAGATTCTACCTACACCTCATTTTGTTCTTTCAAGCTCATAGGTATATAATTTGCTAACACATTAAAAGAATATTCATCATCTTCCATATTTTCCCATTCCCCTCTCTCCCCTGATGAATGAACCTGCTGTAAATAGGGAGGGAGGGTGCAAAGGGGGGGAGGAAGAGGGGGGAGAACCAAGATACATCATGTATAGGTACAGAATTAATGTAATGAATGTGACCATTGTATGTAGAATGTACCAATGCATGTTCTTGGTTTAAAATAAAAAAAAAAAAAAGAATATTAAGCATCGCCACAAATTATTACATTATCTTCCAAAGACTTAAATTGTGTATCATGCAGAATCTGAACATCCCTGGGGTAAAGATATTCTTATTCCCATTTAATAGATTAAAAATGGGGTTATGATTCAACTGCAATTGATTAGCACAGCTTGAAATTCAGCTTTCCAATTCTGTGTCCTATTACCTAGATCCTTTACCTAGTCTGTTGGCTATATTTCAAAAGTGTCTTACAATATACAAAATGAGAACGTTCCCTTTTATTGTTGCAAACATGACTTAATATAAACTAAACCATGTTCAACCTTTATTTTAACTCCTTAGGAGAATGACGAACTAGATCCTTTTGGTTGCCTGATTATGACAAGTTCTAATAGAGTTCCAAAGGAAGAAGATTCTTCAGGCTAGGAAGTGACTTGTCTCCATTCAGAATTATCTCAAGCTAAATTTATCCCTAGGCAGCTTGAAAAAGCACATGTCAACCTTCAGTCAAAGCTTCTATCCAGCTGAACAATAAGTATCTATATTTGTCACATGCTGGTTAATACGTTCATCTCAAATTTCTCCACAGCTATAATTAAGAACTAGTGTTTCTAAAAATTTTTAACCCTTTTGAAGTCTACTAGATTTGCCAAGGTCTTTTTCTGAAAGCAAATAAAGGGTGTATTTGACAAATATTAACTTAGTTTAAGTAAGAATTGTTATTAATTCTACTTTACCATGGCAGTGGGCCATCGGTCTTCCCCCCCCCATCGGTCTTTAAGTAAGGCATCTTCATGGCCAAAAATATCCAGAGCCTTATGTAAAATTAGAATGCAATTAAATAAGCAAATTTTAATTAAGTTTCAAATCACTTTTACTCATTTATAATTTGTAGATAAATGAAAATTTGTCCTTGGAACTAGCATTTCTCAAATCCAATTTCCAGGCCTCCAAGGAAAACATCACAGGCCTTGAAGCTGAAGAGAGAGAGCTAACTCTGATGATCAAAAGTGTCAAGGAAGAAAGGGAGCAACTCCTTTCCCAAAAAGATGTGCTCATAAAAGCCTTACCAACCAGACAAAGGTACATAGAATTTGTTTGCAATTATCTAGGCCAGCAACTCCTTTGGTATTCTGGACTGTTGACGTATTTCCTCAATTGTAGTTAGCTTACAATCAACAATGTTTGATTGATTGATGTTTTATTGATATATAAAATAGTAATGGCATGTTAGACTTTGCTAAAGAACTATGAATTATGGAAGACGCTAACAAATTCAAAATGTGATGTTGTGACACTTGCACTGATGTGGTCATTTGCTCAATCTGAATACAACAATGGAAAATATTAATTTGTAAAAACAATCATTTGCACCGTGACTACTCTCAAAAATGTAATTTGTTCACTGAAGACTCCCCAAATGTCAGTGGCTAAATTTACAGATTACTTACAGTCCCTTTATGGTTCCTTTTGGAATTCAAATAGTTTTTGTGTTTGCTGACCATTATTAGTTGTAAGAGACAGAGTTTGAAAACAAAATTGTGGTATAGTAAACTAAGTGGAAACGCAAATATCTATTGGATTCTTCCTTTGGATTTTAATGACACCACATTCATTGGCATGATAAATTGAGAGCTATTTGCTAACTATTTTTGAAGAATGTGTTTGTGAGTATGTGTGGTGCTGGGGATTAAACCCAATATCTCACACATGCTAGGCAAGGGCCCTATCACCGAACTATACCCCCAGCCCAATCTCCTTAAAAAGGCATACCCGTAATCCCAGCACTCTGAGAGCCTGGGGCAGGAGGATCACAAGTTCAAGCCCAGCCCGGGCAACTTAAATCCTATGAGATCCTGTGTCAAAATAAAAATAAAAATATAAAGGTTTGGGGATGTATGTAGCTCAGTGTGAAGGTCCTGAGTTCAATCCTCTGTGCCACAAAAAGAAAATTTTACACATACACACATACACTCTGTTGTGGAATATTTTGGGACAAAATACATTCCCTATTTTTGCTTTTTGGAAGATATTGGTACGACATATTGTTGGGATTTAACCAGTTGCACAAAGTGGAGAGTCAGCAAAGAGCTGCAAGGATGGTGGAATCACTGTGCTTTCTTTTGTTCTGGAAAGGAATCACAATCTATTAGAATGATATTACTCCACAGACCCGGCTGCTTTCTAGGGTAGCATAACACTATATTCAACCCGATTTAATTAAATGAAGTATTTGTTAAGCACTTAGTACATGCAAGGTCCTACAGAGGGCGAAGGAAAACTTGGCACCAGAGAGGCACCAAACCTCTGTGTGTATGTGTGTGTGTACACACACATGTGTGTGTATAAACACCAGTCCAAAGTCTAAAAAGCTATGGTTACTATATTTGTCAGAAATTGGCTTTTCACATATCTGCCCTTGTACCTCTCCATTTTGACCCTGGAGACATTCCTCACACATCTATTCTCCACATTTCTCAATACTGCATAAATTCAAAACTGGAAGAATAATTCACATTGCTCATTTTGACTCATTTGTAAAATGGTAATCAAAAGATATTATCACCTACTTTTCTCACTCATAGAGACAAGACAATAGAGTTGACTGTGTCCTGTTTTAAACTGATACAAAATGGTAGAATCCGTTTTCCCTGTTTTTTTAGGATTTGCAATGCAAATTAATAATTTGGTGGGAAGAGGTGACACTGTAACTGCTAATTCTGAAACTAAGACGATAGAGGAGGGCAGATTTGGAAGTGGTAGCCAAATATGAGTAAGTATAGCTTGTTGCTCACATGATCTCAGTTCAGAGGTCATAAAGGTTTTCTTATCCCTAAAAATGACCACAGCTTTTTCATATCTGAAAATTTCACATCCTTCCAGTTGAAGTTTCTATCAGGATACAGACCAAACACTTTGTTGTCGGTCACTCATACTTTTGTGGAAGCACTTTCCATTCCTTCTTGGAAGCAGCTTCTGATAGAGAACAGGAGGATACTGCGTACTGTGGGGAAGGAGGGAAGAAAGAAGCCTGGGACTCCCAAGACACACTAGACACAGTGGTGACTGGGACGTGGCTTCCCCCCAGCTCCATGTACCAGGAGGTTGGTCCCCAACACAGTGATGTTAAGATGTGGCAGGGCCTTTAAAGGTAGGGCATAGTGGGAGGTCATTAGGACAGTGGAGTGGAGTGCTCAGGAAGGACCGACAAAGTTCTTGAGGGACCTTGGTTAGTTCTCTTGAGAAGCTTTCATAAAAGAGAAAGACTGGTCTCCCACTGACTCCCTGTCACACCTGTGATCTCTCCCTTTCACAGCGCTCCTGCCATGATGCCACCCACCTTGCTATGGTGTGGCCAGGGGCCCTCCCGAGGCCGACTGATGGGGTGGCCCTGTTGTCTTCAACTTTCAACCTCCAAAATGTAAGCCAAATAAACTTCTTTTCTTATAAAGTTCCCTACCTCAGATATTTTGTTATAGCAACAGAAAATTGATGAATATAGACACCTTGCCTGGTCTTCAGTTTTGCTGATGATTGTTATGATGCAAAAAATAAAATCTGGCTTACTAAGATACTGATTTATATTTAGTGTAACTTCTTTAAAAAAATGTCAAGCTTGTAAAAAAGTGATAGTACTACAAGAAACTATGTGCCTTTTATCCCCCCTTGATAATGTCCCCATTTATTCTATCACTTTCCCTCCTCATATGTTCACTCATTATGCCTAAAGTTTGCTTAGATCTGAGTTTCCATCAAGTATTACTTCTCTTTAGACCAAATAGCTTCTTTTAGTATTTCTTGCACAGCAGATCTGCCACTGCTAAATCATCATTTATCTTAAGTATTTCATTTATCTAAATACTGTATACTTGTCTTCAAGTGCTTGCTAATTCAACATCCAGATCATTCTGAAGTCAGGTTATATTATTTTTTCTCTTAACTGTGGGTCTCTTTTTCCTGTTCTCTCCATTCCTGTAATTTTTAAATTACATATTAGACATTGTGAACAACATGATGTAGAGTTTCTAGGTTCTGCTGACTTCCTCTGAAAAGTGTTGATTTGTCCCAGCAGGCAGTTCCTTTGGCAGGTCTCATACTCTAATTCCTACTCAGGGCAGCAGTTGAGAACTCTTCTCTGTTCTTTCTGCCTTTTAGCTATCTGCTTTTTGCCAGGCTTCTGAGAGTCTCTCCTGCAGATGCATTGTTTAGGGATCAGCCAAGAACTTGGCAACATTTATATGCAGATTTTGGAGTGCCTCCTTCTGTGGTCAACTTGAATGGACAGAATTTTTAAAATATTTCACTTTATGTATTTTTATGATGCTGGAGGTTGAACACAGGTCCTTGTACACGCCAGGTAAATGCTCTACCACTCGCTATATTCCCTGGGCCTTATTTTTTAAACTTCAAAATAAGAAATATTATTCAGAGACACTTGCAACTCCTTCTCCAACCCCCAACCAATAACAAAATAAAATGCAATTCATTTGCTGTTCTCTCACAAATACATTTATGTTGTGCATTTTCTCAAGAAATACAGATTTCTTAGGACAAAACTAGTTGCAGTTAAGTTTAACAACATGAAGCCGGTTGCACAGTATAAAACCTCCAGCTTTTTTCGGCTGGTTTGAAATTTCTCAAAATATATCTTTATAAAAATTCCAAGCATGAGCCACTCTTTCCTAAGTGAGAACTCTGTTTCTCTATTTAGAAGAAAGGAAACTCTGGAGCTATGACCATCAACATAAAAGAGGTGGGCAATACAGTGCTTGTCTGGCATCAACTGCACAGCTGAACCGCATGCCTGGCCACTGCATGGCCTCTCTTACCTCACTTTCCTACCTAGAATGTGGGCTGTTACTGATCTACTTAAATGGGTTAGGTTTTTTTTTTTACTACATCCTGGATTAAGGCAGGAAGGCACTAATATAGAATCCAATGCTAAATATCACTCTTCATTAGGGCTGGACGTCAAGGAACATCTCCACATCTGGTACAGGAGCTCTCAGCTTAATTCCTCATCACCTTTCTTAAATCTTTATGCAAGACTTGTCTTACCCACACAGGATTCCAGAAGGATGAAGAAAGAGGAAGAGGTAGACATTTTCTTTGTTTTAGAGTAAATTTTGTATAAGTTTGGCTCTGGCTTTATTAAGAAGTCAACTGGGAAATAAATGTTTAAAACTAAGCTCACAATCCCCATTCAAAGGCCTATTTAAAATATAGGTTGGATCAAGGCCATGTGTCCTGATTTCCATTGAGTTTTCTGGCACCTCTTCCCATTGCCATTCTGCTACTGGAACAGAGCAGCCTATGGGAGAGGATGGCATATTGCTACGACATGGTCCATACTCTAGAACCATCAGTTGAATGAATTACTTGGCTTCATCAATATTCTTCTGTTTATTCTCTCAATTATATTTTCCAGGTTAAATTTATTCTAATTATCTTAATATCTGAAACTACTTTTATTACCATAATTTTATCTCATTTCTTCTGAATGCTTAAAATATTTTTGACATTACAATTTTTCCATAAATCCTGCATTTGATTTTCTGATGAATTCTGTAAACAACCAGACACAGCATGAGGCCAGAGGTGAACATCTGTGCCCTCTGGAGCTAACTTCTGCCCTTAGAGCAGCTTACTGGCATCACTGAACGCCAATTATTAACACGCTTGAGCTGTGCACCAGTGAGGCTGATTGTACCTATGCACTGAAAGAGGAAGAAGAAAAGAGGAAAAGGGGAACATAACTGTTTATTACCACTTCCTTAGTCATTCCATTCTTTTTCCAAAGAAAACAGTCCCATGGGATCACTGTGGGTACAGGGCCAGAAGCAGGCTATCAGCGGGGTCACTTTGAAGTATGGCTGCAGGGCTTCCCTCCTTCTCAGCTCAGCTGTTGCAGCAGGGAAGGAGCTTCAAAGCCGGACCCACTGCTGCTCCTGCCAGTGGGGTGTGTGCGATTCCCTCACGTAGCTGCAAGGAGAAAGTGAGGACGAATGCATCCTCTCTCGCTCGCCATGGTTTGCTGCTCATCAATCTGAGGCTTCAGTTATGACTGTCTCTACCTAGCGAATGCAACTAAAACAAATGATTTCACTGTATAATTTATATTTATTTATGTAGGCTATTTTTACAGATTTTCTGATATGGCCAGTTTTTGTAACCTACCCAAGATTGTGCCACAGTGAACAGTGAACCATGGCTGCTGCTGATTAAACCCTCCGCTCAGGAAAACACGCGGGAGCTCTCTTCAGGCAAAGAGAGTTTAAGATTGCCCCCTGGCTGTACTGCTACCCCAAGCCCAAATTTAAAACTCTTTACACTCCTTTAGTCACTTTTTAATGCAGTTGATGCATTCAGACTCATTTGTGCATTATAAAAGAATTATTCCTTTTGTTCAACAATTTACCTTGTAGAAAGTACAGTATACATTTTTCATGATATATTAAAATTTAAAAGTAAATGCAATTTCTCTGAATGATTTTATTTGCTCTAAACCTTAATTTTAAGTTTATATTTTTATTTTCACAATAATAACAAGGAAATACTTCAAATGATTGTTAACTATTAAAATTAAGCATAAGGGGCTGGGGATTTAATGCAGTGGTTAGAGTGCTTGCCTTGTAAGCACAAGGACCTGAGTTCAATCCCTAGCACCAAAAAAACCAAAAAAAAAACCACAAAAAAAGTAAAATAAAATTAAGCATAGGTTTAATTTAAAAACTTTTTGAGTTATAGATAGTTGAACTTCCCCACCACCACCTCCAACCAGTTTTTATTTAAATAAACATAAAAAAAGGTAAAAATATTTAAGTGTACAGTATAAAATGGCATAAGATAGAAGAGTTTTCAGAAAAGCTTACCATGCTAAAAAAAAAAAAAAAAAAAAAATGGCAGAAGAAACCAGAAAGTAACACTATATCCTGACAACGATATGACTGAAGAGTAAGTTGCTAACATCGAGGGGTCCGTTTGTTTTATAGCCTGGCCCTGTATGGCCCAAAGAAGCCCCATCTAGTGGGAAAGAAGATAGGGGATAAAAATCAAAACAAAACAAAATTAGAGAGAACACAAGTAAGGGGAAGAATCTAGTCACAGAAAGCTTCTAAGATTAGGGGTGGGTATGCTTCCCAAAATACAAACAACAATCTACTGTATAAATTCTGAAGAAGTAAGATCGCTAATTCAATTAAGGAGTCATTAATAGGAGCACTAAGAATGGAAATTAGTCTGTTATTGATATTGCACTTATCACAGAAACAATCTAAAAGGAAGCTATTCCAACAATTGGGTCTTTATTTTTTAATTTTCTAAAACTATTTTAATCAAGGTGGTATAAACTCCACGATTCTCACTTCCAAATATATTTTTATTTCTCACAGACTGTATCATGAAAAGATCAGAGGTCAAAACAAAAACAAAAATAAAAACAGAGGTCCTCAAGGGGTGAAATCTCCATGTCTGGTTATACTATATCTGCCTGGGGATGTGCAGGCTGTGTGTTCATACCTACTGTGCCATTTGTATTTGTGTAACAAATTGATAGGATCTTTTTCTTGGTGCTGGGGATCGAACCCAGAGCCTTGTGCTTGCAAGGCAAGCACTCTAACCACTGAGCTAAATCTCCAGCCTGAACATAGAAATCTCATTTCTGGGTTTAAATCCAGAACCTTTTTTTTTTTTTTTGATGCCAGAACTCAAACTCAGGGTCATGTGCTTGTGAGGCAAGCACTCTAACCCTTGAGCTAAATCCCCAGGCTGGGAGAAGCAATTTTAAAAAGCAAAACATAACACCAAAAAAATGGGGAAAAGTCACAAGTAAAATTATTTTATACACAGAGAAGTTTTAGTTTTTCTTTTTTTTTTTAATGTCTGTGACATAATAGAAGGAAGTAGGAGTTTGCTAGGTACTATTTCACAATTACTTCTTTTTTACTTGTTTTTTTGGAGACAGGGTCTCACCAGCCTTGTAGTTCAGGCTACACTTAAATTCACTATACAGCCCAAGCTGACCTTCAACCGGTGAGCTTCCTGCCCCAGCCTCCCAAGTGCTGGAATTATAGGCCTGGAGGTTACTTCTGTTGCTCATTTCTGAGGTTTCATTCCAGTGAGAGCTGCACACTGTCAGCTTGGCCTTGTGGCTGCTGATAGTCATACTTCCTTGCTATTAAAAAAACAAAACAAAACAAAATAAAACAAAAAGAAAGATAAAATTAATAAAACTACAAAATAATTACTAAACAACATCACTACACCACAGTGATGGCTTTCAGTAAAGAATTAGTTTAGAATTAACCAATTCTTTAGAGGAAACTAATTATACTTCATACTCCAATTTCTCAACACTGCTCATATCCTTTTTTGTGTGTGTGCTGGGGATTGAACTTGGGACCTTGTGCTGAGCTAAATTCCCAGGCTCCTCATATCCATTCTTATGTTTACTTTATTATCATTATTTTTGTATGAATTTTAAAATACAGGATAAACATTAAGCTATTAATGCTTTATAATTTCTTTCTCATTCTTTATTTTCACCTTAAGTTAATAATAACAATGTTTTTATCCCCATTGCAAAGAATTTGACTATAATTTATAAACCTAAGAGACTTACTGAACATAAACTGCCATAAATATAGGCTGGAAGAAAAAATGGATATGCAATTCCATCTTCTTTTTATACTTCTAAGAAATATTTATTGAAGAAAAACTATAAAAACGTTATTAACCTGAACTAGAGAAGACACAGGACTAACAATCATTGTGAATGTCATTCACTGCTTAGCATTACAACATCCAGTCTCTTAAGTTTTTGCTAACCAAGAGATTCTACTTGTTTGTGCTACCCTGGGTAGATTCAGTTTTTTCAGCCTAAAGCTTACAACTTTGGCAACTCTCTTTAAGAAAAGAATTTCATTTGCTATTTACTCTTGAACTGGCAGACTTTATCAGAACAAGATATATCACAGACACTAAGAATGATCCATTACACTGGGATTCAATAAATGTGCAAATCCATACAGAAATTTCTGTTTATATAAATAATGGCTCCCAAAGATATCCATATACTAATCCCCACAATTTGTGACTAGGTTACCTTGTAAAGAAAAAGGGACCTTGAAGGCATGGTTAAGGACCTTGGGAAGGGGACAATGGTTGGATTATCTGGCCCAACCTAGTCACAGGGCCCTTAATATCAGGACTTCTCCTGGTTAAATTCACAAGGAAGGGGAAATGTGGGTGTGGAAGAACAGTCTGGTGCAATGCTCCCGACTGTGAAGATGCAATGCAGGAATGGAGTTATGAACCAAGGGAGTGCAGGCAGCCTGTTATGACTTGTATCTAGGTTGTTATGGCTTGTCTTTAGATGTCCCCCCAAAGCCTCATGCAGTCATAGGTGGGACTTTTTCAAAGGTGGCTGGATCTAGGGTGTGTGATTGATTCATGGTACAATACTAGGATTAAGGGTGCTGGGATTAAGGCTGTGTGATTACTAAGTCAATCCACTGATTGGTTTGGTACCACCATAATCCCAGTAGCCTAGATAGAGCATAAAAGGGGCAGAAAAAAGTTGCTAAAGCCACTTGCTTGCTTGCTTTGCTACCTTCTGCCCACCATAAACTGTTTCTCCTCTGTGATGCCCCTCTGCCAAGCCATCGTGCCTTGGAGCCAGCCGATTATGGACTAAAACCTCTACAAATTGTGGGCTAAATCAACCCTTCCTCCTTTAACTTTGGGTGTTGGGTATTTTGTCCCAGCAATGAAGAAGTAACTAAAACACAACCTAAAGCTGGAGAAGGCAAAGACATGGGTTTTCCTCTACAGCATTTGGAAAAACGGAGCCTGCTGAGAACTTCTGGTTTGAGTAGCCATCAAAGAAAACTTCATTCTTTACCTATAATTTTTTACACAGAGCTTCAGGTTCTGTACATTTAAAAAAAATACTTGAAATTTTTAAAGGAGAGATATATACACACACACACACACACACACACACACATATATATATATACATATACACATACATATATATGCACATATATATACATAAAACAAAATTTACCATTTTAAACATACAGTTTTTTTATATACAGTTCATGGCATTAAGTATATTTACATGATTGTACAAACATCACCTCCATCCACTCACAGAACTCATCCCAAACTGAACTCTGTACCCATGAAATAGTAACTCCCCACACATCTTCTTCAGCCCCTGGCAACTACCATTCTCCTTTCTGTCTCTATGATTGGCTTCATATAAGTGAAATAATATAATATTTGTCCTTTTGTGACCAGCTTATTTCACTTAGCATAATGTCTTCAAGATTCATTACTGTTGTCCCAGGGGGTCAAAATATTCTTTCTTTTAAAGGCTGAATCACATTCTAGCATATATACGTACCACATTTTGTTTATGCATTCATCTGCTAAAGACATTTAGGTTACTTCTGCCTTTTAAGGGTACTAAGCACAAGGCTTCTATATGAAGTTTTATTTCTTATTTTGCACCAGTAACACATGCATTGGTAAAAAAATGTAAAAGAAACAAAAGGTTCAACTGAAAAGCATAATGTCCTTCCTACATGGTAGTGCTATAGTTACCTTCCCAGTTCTTTGCCTCAAAGGAACTGCTATTACCAATTTTCAGGACAAAATTTATGCTGAGGAATTTTTTTCAGGTTTTATGTGACTAAAACATACAGTTGGCCCTCTGTATCTGTGGAGTCAACCAACTGTGAGTTGAAAGTAATTGAAAATATTTGCCTCTGTACTGAACATGTACATACTTTTTTCCTTATCATTATTGCCTAAACAACACAGTTTAATAACTGTTTTTGAATAACTATTTATATACCATTTATATTGTGCTAGGCTCTATAAGTAACGTAGAAAATATTTAAAATATATGGTAGGATATGCATAGGTTATATGCAAATATGCTATTTTATAAAAGAAAGAAAAAGTTGTCAGTATCCACAAACAACTACATGTGTGCATATATATAGCTTTTTCTATTTTTCACCTGAAATTCCACTTGGCCTGAGATACATGCTAGTAAAAATTTCCTGATAATCTTATTTTGCTTCTTTCTACACATGCGGGTACATGTGTGCACAAGCATATACATGCAAGTATATACACACTTAAGCTTTTATCGTGGACATTTTTCTTTAAAATTGCCTAGTGCTTTTTCTTTAAATCTCACACAGCTGCCATGAAGCAACAGACATCAATAACCTGATGCAACTCTTTCCATGCCTCCCTCCATGCTGCCATAGTAATAACAAACATTTATACTACATATAAACATAAATGGATGTTGCAGTCATTTGATTTTACAATGGCAGCAGCCTAGTATGTATACTTCTTCCTTTTCACACTTAACAATACACCATGGAAACCACACCTCATTCTTTTATTGACTTAGATGTACAATGCCTTCCACACATTCTGAACTTTTCTTCTTCACTGCCTACAAACTCACAGTGCTCAGGACTATGGGACAGAATGAGACAGGACTTCTGGCCTTGCCCCTGACGTCATATGTCATACTCCTGGAAGCCATTTGTTCTTATACTACTTTGGCTTGCAGTCGTTTGGCCACTTTAATACTACTCCATATGGAGGGACAGGCAAAGGAGGAAAAATTAGAATAGAAAGAGACAGCAGTCTCAACCAATGGGTAAAATCCAATTTTTACACAATTTTCAAATACGCAATCATGTGAACACATTGCTAAGGCACTTCTGAGGGTCTTGGAGAGGGTCCTGTGACAATAACTTTCATAGTAAATTTGCCTTTGCTGAAACTGGGTTAAGCATCTGAAAAAAGATACTAAGTTTTATATAACCAAATATTTTTGATAACCTAATCCTTTTGGTAATTGGACTCAATTCCAAAACATCTATTTTAAGCATGTTTATGTATGTAGCTTAGCACAGACCATACTTACAAATGGAATACATTTCCAGTTGTTGTCTTAAACGAATTTTGCTCATTGTGTCATAAAAGTTGGACTCTGACAAAGTTTCTTCTGTAGGTGGCATGCTGAATATCCTCATAATTCTCCTTTTATTTCTAAAATACAGAAACAATGTGGAAGGAAGATTTATATTGATATCTATAAAATTATAACCTCATGATCTTGGCAATCAGAAGCTACATTAAAAGCACTTAAAATAGTAAGTCCGTTTTATTTTGTCTTTATGAGATGCTTCCTTGGTTCAGTGTTCTTTTACTAAAAAGTATAAAGCTGTACATATACAGCAACAGGGCTTTAAGAGAAGTGAAATGCTAAACACATCCATTTAATACGACAAAGTGAGAAGCCTCCATTGTGATTTCCCTCAACCCCTATAAAGGCCAGATATTGTATAGGAAAATGCACAATCAAAAAAGTCCCATTTTTCTTACCTCTCACATCACCCAAATAAGGACAAATTATTCGTATGGAGAATACATTGAATGTAAGCAGAGCTTAATTTTGCAAGTTCATGAATAAAACTATTTCTTAAATATAATAGCATGGCCATAGTAGGGACATGTTTTGAAAAATCAGAACAATGTACCTCTGCTTTTAAAAGAAACGCAGGGAGGAGGCGGTGCCTGCTTTTAGAGGAAAGCTGTTATGTGCAAGTGGAGCAGTGAGGACACGGTGCTTCTCCCACCCCCAGCCCACAGGCCAAAGGCCATAGCCCAGCTGCTCCAGGAGGGCTGTGTGGCTGCGAAGGGTGAGCTCTGATTGTCCCCAGGCCAAACACAAATTATTCCTGTATTACTAATCATTTTCAACTATTTAAGGATATTTTTACCTAGGTAGAGAACAGCCTGTAGCATGTGGTTGTGAGCAGACCCAACTCAGTTCCGCTAATCCTGCCTTTCCTCTATGAACTACACATCCCTCTTTTTAAAATACACACTTAGCGTAAAGGAGCCAGGAAGTATAAAAGAGGGCAGTTAAATGAAGCCGCAACATCTGGAACTGAGGCAGAAAATCCTGAGGATTCACACCATGGGGCACCTCCAGGACACAGAGGTAAAAGCCAAAGCCCTTGTTCTCAAGTGGCTAAAGTGTTTTATAGAAAACACAAATAACCAGATAACAGCAATACTGTTTATAAGTACTGCAATAGTGTCATGCACAAGAAACAAAGAAAAGCTTAAAACGGGCAAGGAGATTTGCTGAATACAGAGGGGTTAGTGTTTCCACATTTCAGGGACTTGGGCACAAAGATAAAAATGTGCTCATCACAGAGTGGCAGTGAACTCAGGCTGATGACAGAACTGGGCTACTGCAGAAGTGATGGAATTAGGAGTGCAGAGCAGCAGGTCCCAGCTCTGGGAGCTGTACTTAAAACTGTATCCCTCAAGGCAATGGCATTTTCAAAGACAACCTCTGTCGCTATCAGCTCTTAGGACCACAGAGGACAGCATACCAGTTAGAGCAGGAACAAACATTCTGGCAAAATTATTTTTTATGCACCCATTCAGAAAAATCCCATAAAACTCTTAAAAGCCCAGTGTCTCGCCTATGTTGAGACACTAACAAATCTACCTTTTGGCATACATGAAGAGACCGAAGCTAACCAGGATCACTATCAGGTAGACGTTGGTGGCTTCATTCCAGGCTTCATGAACAGTGTAATCCATAGAACCATCGTCACCCATGACTCTGTAACTCCCAGCCATGGGGCTGTAAGAGAGAAGAGAAAGGAGCATTGGCAAACACGTGGGCTGCTGGCTAAATCTAGTCTATAGCCTGTTTATTTTGTCTTTGGTTTGGTTTTTTGACACAGGGCCTCATTATGTAGGTTACACTAGTCTTGAACTCACTATTTAGAAAGCATACCTTTTTTTTTTTCTTTTTCTTTTCTTTTTTTTTTTGGTGCTGGGGATCGAACTCAGGCCCTTGTGCTTGCAAGGCAAGCACTTTAACCACTGAGCTAAATCCCCAGCCCCCTGAACTCACTATTTAGCCCAGGCTGGCCTCACACTTGTGGCAATTCTCCTGCTTCTGCCTCTTCAGTTCTGGGACTACAGGATGTACCACCATACCTGGCTCACCACCTGTTTCTATACAGCCTGCAAGTCAAGACTGGCTTTATGCTTCTAGCCTGATACATACTATTTATTCATGCATATTCTTTAGTGCTGGGGACTGAACCTAGTGCCTTACATATGCTAAACTCACTTCACCACTCAGCTACACGCCAGGCCCCTAAATGGGCACATTTTAAGTGCTTCTAAGTATCTGTGTAACATCCTTGATTTGCCCCCCGGCCCACAAAGCCTAAAATATTTTCAATCTGACCCTTTAAGAAAAAGTTTACTTAAAAAAAAAAAAAGTTGACTGACCTCTGGCCTACATAATTAAGGCACGAACACATCTCTCATTACTTTCAACGTTGAAATATTATAGTTCCCATATAAAGATCAAAACGGGGGATAAAAACATTATTGAAATGGTCAACGCTGCGATGTCCATTAAAAGAGTGGACACTGCAAATTGTACCTATCCTGCAGATGAAAGCGACAGAACAGTTGAGATCACAGACCCAAACCTGAGCTGGCTGACAGTGAGAACAGCACGGCCCTGCTGCCCACAGCCTTGAAAGGACAAGATGGCCCAGCAGTGCTCTTCCCCAGGCTCCACCAAGCCTTTGAGTCTGGAGCTAGAGCCAGTTGTGGCCTGGGGCCAAATCTGGCTGACAGAAGCTCTGAGATAAAGAGTTCCGTTTTGCTATTTATACAGCTGTGACTCTACTCAAAGAAACGGGGCATTTCTACAGAAAGTAAGAGCAGCAACAGCAAGTATATCAAAGAGCCAAGTAAAAGGAATGATTTCCTGTTTGAGAAATTAATTGAATTTTGAGTTCAAAGAAATGGTCGTCCTTTATGTTGGATCTCATATATGAAAAAGATCCAGAAGTGTTGTTTTAGATACAAGAAAAAGGAGAAAAATGGAAGTAATGATAGGTGATAACTGTACTGTAGTTTCTAAGAATAAGACAGCCATTTTTTAATACCAAGAAAAGGCGTATCCAGAATGTGTAAGTTGTTTCAAAATTTTTTCTAAGCTGCATATAATGACGACATTGCAGGAATTCCTCCACTAGGGTACCTTGCAGTCTGTCCTGCAAGCTAGCCACATGTTCAACAATGTCAATTTGGCTCAGGAAGTTAGTAAGTCTGACTAAGGGCAGAGTTGGTTTTCCTTCTTGCTTGCCTCTGCACAAAATGAATGAAGTTTCAGGGCAGGCTTACACCTAAGCCAGGTGGCATGTTTTCCCCTTTCTGATATGTGAAGTCTTTGTCAGATGTTTGGAGACATACAGTACTTATTTAGAATGAAGTGAATACTATGAACAGCCATTTAACTCGAACTCCTAACACGGAGGGTGATTTCTCTAAAACATCTATTGATCTATGATAAAAATAAAGATTAACCTCACGAAAATTAGCCAGGAAACAATAATACTTTATAAAAATGTATAGGCACAAGATTAAAATACTACTTAAACATAGATTGTATCCAATTCTAGATATTAAGACTAGCTATACATGTATTTTTGTAGAGTGGGAGGCCATTCTTATTCTTTAACACAACTCCAGAGTTTCTCTGAATTTAATACTATGATTCATAATACATATGCAGCCTACTTTAGAGATGAAGAATTCTGAAAGACCAGACACTATAATTGTATGACTTTTGTCAAAATGTTAAAATATCAACAATGACCATGTCTGACAAAAAAAAAAAGAAAGAAAGGAGGGAGGGAAGGAAGGAAGAAAAAGAAAGAAGGAAGGAAGGGAGAGAGAGAGGAAGGGAGGGGGAGAGAAAAGCGGGAGCTATGAGTTTAAGTGTCTAATTTGAGATGCTGCACAAGGCTCAGACAATTTCGCAGCAAGGGTAGTAGCATTCAGGATTGGGAGTTATTCTCAAACGGGGGAGAAAGAAGGAACAACGCAGCAATGGCCATTAGGACATTTTGCAGCTATCATTTGTCTGATAAATTACAGAAGTGTTTCCTGCCTGCTGCCCAATGCCCGAATGGAGCTGAGCCAGGTTAATTTCTTGCTTTAACTTTTCACAAAATTCTGCTAACATGCCACTCAGTAAATGGTGTATTCCTACTCAGAACTTGATTACTCCTGCTATGACTATGCCACATTTTAATTATATTTAGAAAAGGATTTCTAATTACTGCTGACCCAGAATGGTAAAATCTTAATGTGAATTATATAACACACATTATACAACATGATTGGTATGTACTGACACTACTATTCCATGGTTCCAGAAACAAGTGCTTCAGTTATTTTTAGCAGTGTAGTTGTGCCAGATGTAGACCGAGGTAGGCCTTCCTGCCCAGTCCTCATCATGACCAACGGCATGCTTTGTAAGACCGCCAGGAATAAAGAACACACTAGCACATAGTACAGATCCATGGCCCACACGTGCTCGGAACTTTGATCATCTCCTACCAGCGTGTCACAGTCTGAACCAGTGTACACACGTACACCTGTGGTGTGGTTCGTGCAGGCCACCAAAAACACTCAGGGCCTCACAGTGCTTCATTCCTGGCAAGTGAATGTTTCGGCAAGATGACCAATATAACCGCTATGTGCTTGGAGAACCATTTGGAGTTCTTAGGAAAAAACTGACCTCTTTCCACATTTTTCCTGTGATGTAATGCCTGAACTAGTATTTCAGTAGGAAGACAGTAGAATGAGCTGAATTAAGTCTCCGTTAACATGAGCATCCAGAGATAAAGCTGCCGAAACACGTTACCTAGGACCGAGTTTTAGGTTGGTAAGTTTAAATTGACCTTTTCTAGGTCGAACTTCAGATAGAGCGTCTCCAGGGCTCACGTGACCGTATCCTAAGGCTGTGAGTCCTGACTCGGGTTCCTGATACCTCGACTGGGTGGTTTTAAATGAAACCTCACTTATCCCGCCCGGGAAGTGCTCATTCTGGTCTCGCCACCTTGTTCTTTTCGGAGAGACGCAGGACTGCCCGAGTGCCCGCAGACAGTTCCGAACCACGAAATCCACCGCGTAAGTGAGCGGACTTTCCTTCCTCTCCACTCCCCGAAACCCTAGAGGTCTGCGTCCCAAGCTCCGGGCCTCCCCGCCGGGAGGCCGCGCTCGTCCGCTCGCCCCGACACCCGGGGGCACCGCCGCGCCGCCTCACGCGAAGGGACGCTCGGAGGGAGCAGGTGGCGGCGGGCTTACGTGACCCGCCGGACCGCAGGCCGCGCACACCGAGCTCCCCCGGACGCCGCCCCCCTCCGGGCGGCCCGGCCCTCTCGGCGGGGAGGCCGCCCCCGGCGCGGTGGGGCCGGGACGCGCGCGGGACGGCGGGTCGCGGGTCACTCACGCTGCTCGCGGCGGGCGGCCGGCGCGGCGCCGCGGGTCTCTCCGGGGTCCGGCGCTCCCGCGACCTCCTGCGTCACTTCCTGCCGCCGCCGCCGCCGGCTTCCGGAGGACACGAGGAACCAGGTCTTTTTTCCCCCTTGCTTTCCCCTTTCGGTTTTTGAGCGCGACAGACGTGGCGGTGGCCCCGGCGCCGCCCCGGGCGCGTGAGTGGAGCGGGGCCTTTCCCTCCTGCGCGCGGCCCCGCCGCCGGCCCCGCGGGGGGCGGCGCGCTTTGTGGCGCCGGGTCCGCCGGGCTCCGCGCCTGGCGGAGGGCCCGGGCACGGCAGGGACGGAGTGCCGGGAGCCGGCGGGCCGGGCCGGGGGGCGGGGGGCGCGGGGCCGGGCGCGGAGGGCCGGGCGGCTCCGAGGAAGGCTGACCGCCCGCGCTTTTCCGCCGTCCCCGAGCACAGTGAACGGTGCGGGGCTGAGACCGGTGGAGTGTCTTAAAGACGAACGTGGTCAGGATGCTGAGCGTTGTTAGTTTAAATGACTTCTGGATATTTAAGGAAGATGTGTTTAGTGACTTGAAAAATGCGTTTTCTGGAACGAGATGGGTCGTGGCTTTCTGTAGGATTTCAGATCAGTATTGAAGCGATCAGATTTCAAGGGTCGGTGCAGCCTTGAGAGCAAGGGGCCGCTCGTCCACCTGCTTGACTTAACTATTCGCTTTGAGCAAGTTCTCAGTGTCAGTTGACTGCTAAGTATAATTCGAACGAGACCTTATAGGGGTTATATTCCTAACTGATAAGCAGAAAGAAGAGGTGACAGTACCCGAAACAAGTTTTTCTGGCCTTTCAGGGTCATCTGGTACAATTTCATCTTTCACTAGATTAAGACCCTTATTTGGTACGGTAACAATACCAGCCTTATTCATAGTGTTAACATATTAGTTTACTTGTGCGTACATAATCATGGACATAATTTTGTAACCTTTTAGTTTGAAAACTGGGATATTTGGGAAAGTAGTAATAGGCGATATTGAGTAGTAATATTGTTTACCATGCCTTTCCCAAGTGGTCTTGAATGCTTTAGCTCATTTAATCTTCAGGGATAACTCCTTGCATAAATACGCATGGCTTGCGCAAAAATGTTTGAATACGTGAGTTTGATTTGAATTCGTCCAGATGTGAACTATGTACATTAAACCCTTGTTAGCAGTTTTGTAAAATAATAGTACTAGCAATAAATAATGATTCGTGGAGTAAATTAGTGTGTTTTTCAAGTTGGAAGATGACTTTAAAACTAAATATTTAAGTATTCAGTACTTTCCAAACGCCTGTATCGCTTATTTCTCATGTTCCCATTATATAATGTTGTCATCTAGTAAATGAGCTATTACAGGACATAGGAAAAAGGTAAATTTTGGGAAAGCCTTAATGTCCCCTTCTTAAATGGCCCCTTCTTTACATATTTAATTTCTAAGTAACTTTTCTAATTAACTATAAAAAAAAATGGCATAGTGCAGCATGAAGACTAGTTTTTCAGTATCAAAGTACAGAGATGAAAAAACAGCTGGCTATTTGTTGGAGTCTTGCACAATTTTAATGGGCATAAAATGTTAGGAATGCTAGATTATCTGCACTGTAGGTAGGTAGTTTTTCAGTTTGACTTAAATGTCTAGGCATGATTCACTGTTGGCTCCAGTACTTCCTGCATTAAAGAAGTTAAGGTTTTGATTAAATTTAATTGAGTAGTTTTGGCTTTCTTAGTCAATAAGGTTATTTGGGGTGTGTTTGCAAAGATACAATGTAATTATTTACGTAGGCATAACAATTCCAAGATTCTGAGAATGCTAGTGGGGAATGTAACAGTTTGTGCCTTGTGAGCAAACGGATTGGAGAAGCTGGGAAAGGTGCTGGGAGGTGTGTGTTTTGATTAAAACAGTGGCATTTATCTAATCAGAAGATTCTAGTGGTCCCTCACTGGGAAGAGGAGAAGATTGAGAAAACTTTGCCAGTTAGTATTTACAATAGGGTTTCTTCACCTGAAGGCACCATCTTTGGAGAGGGGTGAGTGGAGTTGGCATCAATGGAAGGATCCAGACAGAAAAAGATACATGTTCTTTCTTTTGAAGTGAATACTTCTCTTTGTTGTAGATACTTGCCACCACATGCATCTTCAGGCACTTTGCTAGTTTTGGTGTTTGTGGGCAGTCACTGATAGATGAAATAGAGAAAAAAGTGGGGACAAAGAATACCCCAAAGCACAAGAGTATACAAACAGTGCATGGTCAGATACTCATTTGGGCAAAATTTTAGCAACCGTTGACAGAAACTATCCCGATAATACTGACTGTATATGTTTATAAGTCTCTTATTTATTTGTATCAAGAAATATATAGAACATGGCCTTATTGTGCTTTATAAACAATAGAATGTATTAGAGTACATGAAAAATTATTGAATTTCTGTATATTTGTAACTGTTGAGAAACCCTAGTGACCATAGTAACAGCACTGGCTCCTGTCTGAGGCATTATTTCGCTGATGATGCTTCCTAGGATAGGAAGACAAGCTCACCTCGGTTCTCAGCTGAGGATACAGCTCAGTGGTAGAGTGCTTGCATAGCAGGCCCCATGCCCTGAGTTCATTCCAAGCACTACAGATAAAACAAACAAAATGAAAAAAACTTGGCTGTTACAAGGAGTGCCCTTTAAGCTCCCAGAATGCAGGAACTTTTTTTGTGTCCTTGTAACCTCCTTCTCCCCCTACATACACCTAGAACAGAGCCTGGCCTGTGGGAGTACTCAGTATACTGTATCTGTGGAATGAACGGTACATTGGAACACTTTTCCCTGTTTCTGTTTACAAAGATCCCACATACCTTTAAGTGTGGGACACAAAGTCTGCAACCCACAATGAGCTCTTTGAATGTTAACTGTTTATACTACACTGTTTGGCATTTAATCTTAAATGGCTTTATATTGTTACTTAAGTGCTTCATGTACTGCTTCCGCATTCAGAATATGAGTTCCTCAGTGCCAGGTAAAATGTATTTATATAATACTATTTTTGAGACCTGCCTTGGTGTATCCAGTATCATACATACAGAATAGGTTTGTATATATCGATTGAGCAAATATAAAGTTACCATGGGGAAACATCGAAGATAATCAAAACCGTAGGCAGCATGTTAGTTGGGCAAACGTTGTAGGCACCTATGAAATCAAATGAGAACTTGGAGCTAAATAAAGCATAATCATAGCAAACATTTATGTAATGCTTTATATGTGCCAAATGCCCCAGGCCCCTTTACATATTTATTTGAATCTCACAACAATCCTTTGAAGTAGGTGCAATTGTCCTATTTTTCAGGTGAGGAAATCACAGCAGAGTCATTGAGTTTCTTGCCCACGATCATGACATGGGCTCCAGTCAGTGTGGCTTCTCTGGGAAGTTTTACTTTCTACTTCAAAGAGAGATCTCAGCATTTATACCATGTTCAGAGCTGTAAAAGATACTGTTTTTAAAATTTCAGAGTAGCATAAAATTGCAGTGGCTCTCAGCTGCAGAAACATTGCTGGATTTTCCAAATAGAAAAGGTCCACAATGAAATGGTCAGAGGGACACAGTACTGTGTATTGAGGTGACGCAAGATGAGGAGAGGGAAGCTGAATTGAATCTCAAGGGATTTTAACTCTTTATAGCTGTTGGACTTTAATGATTTACCAGGGTGCAGAAAAATGACTTTTGCATTGCTAATTTAGTGTCAAAACGAATATCGACTAGCCAGAGTGGTAACACGTACCCTGTAATCCCAGCACTCTGGAATGCCATCACAGGTTCATTACCAGACTGGTCAAATTGGTGACTTCGGGACACCCGATCTCAAAATAAAAAATAAAAAGCGTGGCTGGAGATGTAACTCAGTACAAAGGCTCTGGGTTCAATCCCCAGTACTGCAAAAAACAAAACAAAACAAAAAACCGTATTCCAAATAAAATATTATTGAATTGCACTTGATGCCTTATTGCTTTTTGTTTTAAAAATACTTATTAGATCTACAATTCTAATGGCAACAATTTCTCCTGATGTGGGTGTTCCTGGTGGCTTCTTACACATTTCTGTCCATTTGCTTTGTCCTTCATGGAATTCTAATCTACCTTTTCAGCTTGTGTTGAACAATAAGGAACACTATTAGGGTCAGGAGGCCTCTTCTGGCCAAGTAATGTTTTTTGGTGGGAGAAGATGAAAAATTGTGCATTGCTTTGGTGACAGACCTGGAATAAAGTCACTTCAAAGCCATGTGGACTTAGATGAGGGCCTACAAACAGGATGCAGCAAGACGAAGAAAAGCGATGTTCTCCGAAAGCCTGATTACATGTCCCTTTTGTTGTGAGCTGTTGCTTTGAGGGTATGGGGCATCAACAATCACTGAACCTAAATGACTTTACAGATAGGGGAGTGGACACATCACCATACCTGTTGTCCAGGGATCAGGAGGAAGTGCTCTTGAATGAAGCATGGGCTACAAACCTGGTTGGCAGCCAGGGTGGACACAAACTTTACAGGTACAGTATTCTGTATTACAGGCCATTTCCACTGGGAAGGCTGTTGTCATTTGTCTTGGGGTTGCTTCAGAATTTCAGTCAGTGAAGAAATGGCATGTGTTGTTGTCATTTTAACATCACCTATTTTGAGATGGCCTACATAGAAGCAACTTAAAATATTGCGCCACAGCTTGTGTTCTATTTAAATATCTGAGGAACTAATTAAGAAATTTTGAGTTGAAAGGATCTAGCTTGAAGTGTTTATCCAATTGGCATGTTAGATGTAACTATAGGCCCTTCCTGAATGGAGGATTTTAAACAGAAGAAAATAGGATACACTGATTCATTTACTTTAAGCCTGTGAAGCTGGAATAATTTCATGTGAAGTCTCTGCTACCCCATTTATGAATTATAGGGTTGTGGAACTGGATCCTGAACATAATCTAGTTTGTTAACCAGGACTATACATTGGAACGACCTAGGGTTTATTCTAAAAGTAACAGTTGTCTTCACTTAGCCCAGAGATACAGATTCTGTTGGGCTGCTGCAGCACCAGGACATCTATATTCTGAGTGCCTCTTCCCCTGTAAAAACAACCAGCCCTGTATTTTATAGATAAGGAAACCAGGGTGAAGCAAAATGACTTGCTGAGAGTTGGTTTGGTTGTGCAGGATTATATCACCAGATAATGTATAATCCCAGGATTCTGTGGCTGGAAGAAGTTTTCTAGATCATCATTTTAGTAGCTCATTAGACAGTTGAATATAAAATGTCTGTGTTCATACCGGTTCTGACAAAGATACGAATGCAGAGAAATGGTGTTTTGTCAAAGTCTGTCTGCTGTCCTGGCCATGGTGCAGATTTGAAAAGTCAATCACCACAATTTCCACAGTTTTAACTGATGCTGTTTATTAATTTCAGGAATTATCATTTGCAACACTTTTACTGTGTACTCTGTGGAACCCTTTTAATTATTTTTTTTAAATATTGTATTTTTTACACTCAAGTGAAACATTAAAATTTCTTAGTGGAATTATTTTTTAATCTTAGCTAACATACAATATCATGTGAAAATTTGCACTGCATTATTAGTCACTCTTTAATCTGGTTGATTTGTAACTTTTCTTTTTTTAAGGCCTCTTACCTTGGGATCAGCACAGTTGGCTTCCGTGTCATCTTTGAATGTGAGAGATAATCCTAGTTTCAGCATGTCCTCAGTAGAGACCAGCAGACCAGGTTTATTCCTCCAAGAAGTCTCCCCAAACGGCAGCCCTTTGCAGAAGTAAATAATACCTGTGAGTGGACTGGATGGCCTGAGGACTCGTTAAGATATTTGTGGAAGAATGTTAAAAAGCTGAAGAGAAGGTGCATTTCAAGAGACAACTCCAATGCCATTTCAGATATTTGAGCAGCTAAAAGAAGATAGTTATGATAATATGAATGATATGATCCTGGCACATTTCTTTATGTGTTTCTTGCATTATCTTTGTTAACCCATCCACTTTGTTTGTATTTATTTTCCACTACTGTGGTAGTGCAATCTACTTATGACCAGAGTTTTATTATGGATGGATGGAAAAGTCACCTCATGCACTGGGATATTGGCCCCCAGAAATTGACTCTTACTGAGTAATTACTAAAGGGTGTGGTGTGTAGATGAATTATTTCTTTATAATGATGTGATGCTTCCTGTTCACATTCATTACAACTTTAGTTTCATTTTTATCTATGCCTAACCTTTGTAGATGCCTACATTTTTGTTGAACAGATTTTTGGCCTTGAATGTCTATTATATTTTATCAGTTTAAAATAAGAATTTCATCTTCAAAAATAGACCTTTGGTACAGTTGCTATTCTCCCCTTGGGTTATTTTCCAGGGTCAAGAATAGAATAGTTTCCATTCTTTTCCACATTGCTCTTTACCAGTTTTATGTTGTTGTCAGTGTTTTGTTGTTCTCATTTTCTAGATGGAAAATCAGGGTGGTCTTCATGTTCTATTTTCAGTTTCCTGGGAGACCAGAAAAACATGAGTGATAGAACCTTAATGGAAAATTTATAAAATCTTTTAACCCTCTCTGAAAGCTTATATCATACTTCTTTTTAGCAATATTGATGTTACCTTCTTATCTTTCCATTGTTTATTTTGGGGAGACATAAGGAGCAAGGATTTCTTCAAATGCTGCTAAGAACAAAAAGAGGGGGAAAACTTTTTGTGATTAACGAAAAGAAAATGGTTAGAGTTTATTGGTTAGAGTTAAGAGAGCTTGTCCTGGCCTGGTAATGTAGCTCAGTGGTGAGCACTTGCCTAGCATTGGTGAGGCCCTGAGTTCAATCTCCAGCACTAAACAAAAAAGAAAAAGACAAACAAACAAAAAAACAGAGTAGTAGTTGGCTTAATTGTGTTGTGTTCAGCCTTTTTTGTTATGACCTCATCATCATTAATGGTGAGTAGACCTCATAAATAATTTTCTGTAAATTATAGAAAGTTTTTGCATTAGGAATCAAGTTTTACTCAACAGGGAGAAATATAAGAAAACGATTAATTCAGTGAAACAAAATTTCCATCTGTAGTAGGCCAGTTTCTCTTCATTCTTTCACTCCTTTCACCTTCTACCCTTCTACTTATCACTTGGTCTCACATGTATGGCTTTTTCTTGTTTCTGCAGAATTCCTTGTTTGATTTCTTTCTGTTTCACCTACTCCCTGTCTTCCTCGCGCCTGTCTCCCATGCTTTTTGTTCTCCTTCCTCCCTTGATGTGGGTATGCCTCCCTCCTGTCTGCCACCTCCAGTCCTTTATCCATTATCTCTCGTAACCTAGCCCCTGTCATCCCTGCTCCTGCCTGCTGTAGCTTGTCCACTTGCACCTGCTAATCCCATTGGTGGTGGTCTGTTCTCCTTGTCTTCCATCTGCTTTCTGTAGCACACAAGTCTGCCCTGCGCCATCTACCTCTGTTCGCCCTCAGCCCCAAATTGATGTTGCTTTCTTCCTGTACTTTTTAGTCATTGTTCATTTTCTCCATTGGTTTCTTTCTGTTTTCCTGGTCCCTGGGTAGTAGACATTACTAGGTGGATTTATTGTCAGTCTTTGCAAAGAACACAGACCCTTGCTGTGCATTTCCTGAGTAGCCAGGATGAATCAATTATTATTAACTTTTCTTAGAACATTGAGCTTCCTGTGTTTCCTGTTTCTAAGAATTAGATGGGTATTCTAGAAGACTAATACTGGAGAGAGTCAAGATAGTCATATGGTGCTGTCATTTTAACTTCTTATTTAAGAGTTACACACATATATCACTGCTTGTCTGAAAGACTGCAGAACAGATAAATCAAGCATAAGCTACAAGTTGGGGGAGTTGAGGGAGGACAAGAAGAGGAAGATAAGTACTACTATAGCAGGACTTATATTGATGATTTCTTGAAATGGAAAAAACCTGAAACCACAGCTTTAGCATTTATTAGACAAAAGGTCCCCTAAAAGAATAAAGATTTTAGTAACTATGTTAACTAGTTTTAGTATGGCACCATTTGTATTTTTGCATTTCTCCTAAGTTCTACGACCTTTAATGTTTAAAAAGACAAGAGTCTTACTCTTGTAAATACTCCTTTTATTTTGAAGGACTTGCTCTCTCCTTAAATATTAACCGATGTCATTTTGTAATTACACTGTAACATTTTCAAATACTGCTAACCACTGACTCTGTAGTTTCTTGTGTGGGAAAACATATCATTTGTGTGGTCTTGCCCCTTGGGACTCTAGTATTATAATTAAAAGATAGCTTGTAGCAAGACTTTATCTTATGCTGTTCGCTTATTCACATTTTCTCATCGTATTTTTTCTTTGTTTCTATGTACATTCTTGCATGTGAATGTGGTGCTGTGCTGTAATTTAGTTTTTTGTAACGTGTATGAACTGTTGGAGGCCAACTGATCTTAGTGTGGTTCTTAAATGTAACAAGGAAAAACCTCTGTACATTACATGCAATGGTATTAAGATATTCAGGAAAATCTTACAGCTAGGGCTTGATCGTATTGAATATTCTTTCTACCTCTCCCCAGCTGTAATTGTGCTTCTCTTAGAGGTGAGGGAACAGCTAATTGTCCAATAATGGTATGTGAGAGTCGGCATCCTCAAGCAGCTAGTAAAAAATGACCCCAGTGGCTACAGTTAAGCCATGAACAAGCAACTTACACAGATGTGCTGTCTGGGCCTGTGTTCCCAGACTATGGAAAGGAACAAGGTATGGCCTGCTCTCTCCAGAAACTCATAATTGAGTAGAAATATTGATAAGTGAATGATTGCACTACACTGTGGCAAAGGGTGAAATATACATAATTAACACTGCTTAGAGGAACAGACTAAGGAGAGTTAGAAAGTATAGATTAAAAACGTAAACAGGTCAGGTCTATGATACATATATATTTGGTATGTAAATTCTATGAGGTAATAATTTCTGTCTACCCTTTATTACCTGTATAAATTGGACAATTTAAAGCATTCAGCCTTAGTTTTTTCATCTTTAAAATGGTAATAGTATCTAGTAGTGTTGATAGGTGGATTGAATGAGATAATCTGTACGAGAAGCCGGTATGATTCCTTATTCAACTATTGTTTAGGATTTAGAGAAATAATAGGTGATAGAGAACATGGTATAGGAGAAAATAAAACTTAGGGGGGAGTTGTAGGTTTAGCACGGAGATAACGTGGCTGCTCCAAATGCTTGGATTTCCCACTTTATATTTGCTTTTGTGGTTATTTTAAGAAAATGAACCATATTAAAGTTAATCCCCTTTTTCTTTTTTGTAACCAAAAGTAGTTTATTTAGTTTTATCTATTTGCCACGTGTCTTTGTCTTAATGACTTTTGTCTCATCTCATAAACCAAATCTATTCTCAAAGAACTTAAAAATTACAATAATTGAGAATGTTTCACAAAAATATGCCACAGCCTAGTAAAGATCAACATTGGACTACTTTCAGTAAAGTTCAAGTACAAATTATTAGCTACCGAAGTTTTGGAGAATGTTATAAAATGAGTCTATCCCATGTACAGTTATAACTCCAGCTTTGGGTTATATTTACTAACCTGAGTATATTTTCTGGTTTGTATGTGTATGTGTTTTTGAGCCTTGAGCAAAATTAGCTTTTTTGTTATTTTAAACATTGGTGTTTAAATTAACTTCCTTTAACAGAACCAGACTGACCAGTTTGCATTTCTGGTGTAGAAGAAATTGGTACAGCAATTGATGTTATTTTGTGTATGGTTGATCATCCTAGGTTAATCAGATTTGGGTTTGTGGCCTGGGTCATACGGTAAATCAGCTTGGGTAAACTTTTCACTTGAAACAGATTTTGTTCTTGTGACCTGGGTTGTTTGGCCTTTTGAAATGTCAGTAATTCATAATGTTACTAGATTTATCTATTATGATTTTTCTGTATTATAAGGATTATAATTGAGGTAATTTAAAAATATGAATATAGTTAGCCCTCTATATCTACTAGATTCATATCCACCGACATGGATCCAATTTACCCTGGGTCCGAAAATATTTTTAAAAAATAATAGATTATGTCTGTACTGAACATGGACAGACTTATTTTCTTGTCATTCTTTAAACAGGATAGCATAACAACTACTTAAATAGTATTTATAGTATATTAGGTATTATAAATCATCCAGGGATGGCTTAATATCTTCAGGAGGGTGTGTGCAGGTTCTATGCAAATACTACACTATTTTATATAAGGGAGTTGGGCATCAGTAGATTTTAATATCTACAAGGTTCCTGGAATAAATTCTCTGCATATATTGCAGAATGACTCTGAGGAGCTAAAGCTATCAACCTAGAATTTTGATAGAGATCAAAATATACCTCTCATCTAAAACTGCTTTTTAAAACTTTTAATTTTATAATCATGAAGTTTAAATAAGTGTAGTATGTATTCTATATATGACATATTCATAGAAAAATTGTATTCCCCTAGAAAGGCAGATGTGGTGTGTTAATATTGAGAGCTGTGTTTAGCTGGTTATGATTAGAAGCATGACTTTCATTTGTGTTCACTGGAGGATTCGTAGTAGTGCTACAGTACTCACAGTGTAGAATGAGTCGAGTTGCTGGTTGTGGCTTTGCACTCTGTTATGTTCTTTGAGAAACTAAGTTTTTCCCAATCATGTTGTGTTTTTATTAGGATTTTTATTTATTAATATTGTCAATAATAATTCAGTAGTATGGTTAGGCTCTTGACATTTAATTCTTTGCTACTGTGTAAGTTTTAATAAAATTTGCTGTTGTAAAATATATTTTCTTAACAATACATGTTAATATATAAATATGTTGCTGTACATAGTGTTCAATATGTTTATGAGGATAAGTAAATAAATAAATGTTAGGGGAGTTGTTACATTTTTAAAAATGAGGACACTAAGGTTATACAACAGTCCAGTGTCATGCTGATAGTAAATGACAAGCCCAGGATTTTAACCAAAGCCTTATTAAATCCAAGGCTTTCAGCCACTTTTCTGTACTGTTCTTTTTTCATTATTTCTCTTTGAAAAAGTAAAATTTGGTTGTGTTTTAAATATACCTTGTTTTGAACTAAGGAATACTCTTTGTCAGTCGTAGGCTGTATTCCTGTCTTTTTCCCAAAGTAAAAACTCTATTCCTGGTTGCAGAAGGAAGGAGGCTCAGTATGAAGAATAGTCAGTGCTTAGTGGAAAAACAAGATCAGACAATACAGAAAAGGATCATAAGTGATAAATCAAAGAAATCCTACCGCCCAGAGGGCAACATGTTTATGTACAGTCGTCTTGACTTTTTGGTATACAAATATAAACACATACCAAAAATGCAAATAGGTTTGTAGCATGCGTGTTATTTATAACTTTCATTTATTGTATCTTGGCCATAATCTCATTTATTATAAGTTTACATATTCATTTAAAAAATTTTTTTCTACTTTCTAAAAATGACTTTCAGCAAAGTTTTGAATTTACAGAAAAGTTGCAAAGATAGTACAGGGAGTTCCAGTACACTGTACTCCACATCCAGCTTCCTCTGTCCACACCACCCCTGGTACTGGGATTATATCCAGGCCTTCATACTGAACTGCATCCACAGCCCTTTTTTTGTTTGTTTGTTATCTTGTGACAAGGTCTTACCAAGTCACTAAGTTGCCCAGGCTTGGTTTGAACTTCTGATCCTCCTGCCTCAGCTTTGCAGAGGGCTGGTATTACAGTTGTGTGTCAACATCCTGGCTTAGCTTCCCCTGTTACTAATATTTTACATTAATATCATACATTTGTTAAAAATCAGTGAACTGGTAATGGTATGTATTAACAAAAGTCCACACTTTCTTCAGATTTCCTTGGTCTTCTCTCTTGGGATCCTAGCCGCATATCACACTACGTGCAGTCATATGTATAGTCCTTGTGTCTCCCTAAGCTCCCCTTGGTAGGACAGTTGCTCTTAACTTGCCTTCTTTTTTTAATGACCTTGACAGTTTTGCAATGTAGTCATCAGATGTAGAGCGTTCCTCAGTGGAGATTCGTGTCTGTGTTCCTCGTGCTTATATGGGGTTAGGAGTTTAGGGATAGAGACGTAGAGGTAAAAGGATGTGTTCACCTCATCTGCAACCCACACACCATCAACAGGACTTTGTGTTGCTGCTGACCTCTCTGCCTTGTTGGGTGGTGCTTGTCAGGATCGTGCACGGCACAGTTGCTCTTCCCCTTCCTTGCTCTTCGCCTTCCTTGCTGCGTTCTTAGCCGCTGCACAGGAGGGTTGAGTGGTGCCGCAACCCCTTGGGGCAGTGTCCATTCAGATTACTTGGAATTCTCCTACCCCAGGCCTTTGCCCATCTTCTCCCACTTACATTTTTATTCAGTCATTTTCATCAGTGAAGACTAATGGATATTTATTTATACTTCGGGTTATCCTTTATTGCCCAAGTTGTTACAACTTACCTTAAGCCATTGAAAGCTCTTTCATTTGCTTCCTGTGACTGTCTGCTATACCCCTTTGTGGGATTATGTCTTCATTTTTCACATAGCTGCATGGTGTTTCATGCTAAGAGTGGACCATAGTGCATTTTGCCATTTCCTATTGGTGGTCATTTAGGTATCAGATTTTTCACTGCTATTAAGAAATCTTCAGAAGACATTTATGAAAATGTTGTGCAATAATGTATTCAGGAGAAGCTACTGTGTTATTTGGTCTGCCCATTTTATATTTTTTGTGTTTTATGTGACACTAAAAGGTATCTTAAGCATATTTCTGAGGAGAGAGCATTTTCATCTTACCTATGGAAAATAGAAGTATCGCCTTAGTCACCTGCCTTACTTTTTTTTGCCCCTGTGATCACGGCTGATGGGTATATGGGTGTGGTGCCTGTGGTCCTAAAGAGCTGCTTTGACATCACATATTGTCTTGAGACCCCTGTTCCCATTTCAATATAGAGTCGGTTATTGTAGATGGCAGAAGGTGATTTTAAATTCAATTCAGAAAAAAACAAACAGCACTGTCAGAGTGAAAACTTTAGACCTGAAGATGACCTTAGAAAAACCATCATGTTCTAGCCCTGCATTTTAGAAATCGAAAACTTATTATTAGCCGAGATGATTTGTCTGGAACTATACAGTAAAGTAGGAGAATCTGGATTTCTAAATGAGTCTCAGAATTCTTGTTATGTGGGTATATTTTATATCCCACATAAGAATATTGTGAAAGACTTCAAACATGTACCAAAGAAGACAAAATAGTATAATTAATCCCATATCCCCATTACCTGGCATTATCAATTTGTGACCAACTTGTTTAAAACTCCAACCCCTGGCCCATTATGTTATTTTGAAGCAAATCTCAGGTATTAAGTCACTCCATTTATAAATAATAAAAGGAAAAATCTTTTAAAGCATAACCACAATACCATTACCACACTTTAAAAGCATTTTCTATTTGAGGATGATACTTAGTTATAAAAATTTCCAAACTTTATACTCAGCGCAGATTAGAATCTAGCATTGATGAAAACACTTCCTTGGTTAATCTTCCAGGGATTAGAGAGATTCTGTTTGCCAAATGGAATGGTCTAGAAGGGTTATGGCTTTTTTTGGAACCTGCAGCCTGAGGCTGTTACCCAGAAGAAATGAGTCTCTTATGTGAGTCCTTCAGAAGCAGAGAGATTCAGTGACACATCCCTACATGTTTGTCTTTTCTACCCTTCTTCACTCTGTGTGAGGAAGACCTTCAAGAATATATGAGAACTCTTTGACATTTTCCATGTTAACCAAAGCCATGGATGGGAGCACAGTTGTGTGGCGTTCCTTTCATGGCAGAGCCTCCGGAGAGAGTTTTGACCATCGAGTGATATTCCTGCATGCGCTTTCCTGAGTTGGACTTTACAGAGCTCCTAAGAAAACCAGCATGTTGATAGCATTGCTGTATTTTTGTGTTTGCTCATAAGAAGATTTAAGAGGACAGAATACCTTTGCTATCAGAGGTGATCCTGAAGGGCAGAATGGACAGCATTCACTCTGTTTCCTTCTAGGGGTTCATGAGTGGATTACTTGACAGTCTGTGTCTTAAAAGGGTGATTAATTCTCCCAGTCTTTCAAGTGTTGTCTTCTGCAGTTGCACTTGATTTTAAAAACTAAATGAGGTGCTATTTCTCCACAAAGAAACATTCCTGTCTTAGAGGCTTTACAACCAGAATAACAGACCTCTTAAATATCCTTTTTTTTCGGTACTGGGGATTGAACCAAGGGCCTTCCTACTGAGCTACATCCTCAGCCTTTATTTTTTATTTTGAGACAGAGTCATGCTAAGTTGCCTGAGCTGAGCTGGAACTTGCAAACCTCCTGCCTGAGCCTCCCCCAGAGTGCTAGGATTACAGATATTTGCCGCCAGCTCTCACCTTGCCTCCGGCTTTTGACATGCTGTTAAAATATGCAATGATTTAACCAGGCATGGTGGCCCACGCCTGTAATCCCAGCACTGGGGAGGCTGAAGCGAGAAGATCACCATGAGTTCAAGGTCAGCCTGAACTACATAGCAAGACCCTGTCTCAAAAAAACAAGCAAATCCAAATCAAAACAACAACAAAAAAACACCAATGAGTTGTATTGGAGGTGGAGTGTACAAGTAGGCAGAAATTTCCTTTTGCTTTTTCTGAGACTGAAACCAATTTTAGCTGAATGATTTTATTTAAAACTAATTTATTGCAAACAAATATTCATCTTGCTTAGGTATGTTGTTCACTACATGCAGAGTCATGTTTTATTCTAACCTCATTTAGACTTTTCTACTTTGCATTTGGCAACACTGCCGACTTCCCTTTGCCTTTGCCTCTGTCTTTCATTTATTAGCTTTGTTTTCCTCCCACTTGGAGGGCCCTGTATTAGTTCCGAATTTTGGCTGGCTTTTATCTACTTACTTCCACTCAGTGAACACCTTTTAAGGGAGAAATCAGTGTTAATTTTCTTGTTTCTGAGCAAAAGTTGAAAGAGTAATAAAAATAACCCCATTTTCAAATACATCCCAGGTCGAGCATATTCAGATGTCCTAGGCTAAATGTGTTTATGGATTATAGGTTCTTGGAAAACATCCTAGTCAACATAGTACATTGTGAATGTGGGTATACTGTATTTAAGGTTTAGCTCTAGTGTTTCACCTACTTTGCCTGACTTACACTACTTTTTAAACCTCTTCTGATTTTGAAGTTGTCTTACTTTTCTTGATTTTAACCTTTTTGCTCTGGCCAGCTGAATCTCTTGTCCTCTGTCCAGTTTCCCCATCTGGAAAGTGAGGGTATTAATTAGCAGCCACCTCATCTACTGTTTGTTGAGTTAAATGAGATAAGCGGTAGTGCTGTGAGCACAGTAAATGCTCTGGAAATATTATTCCAGCCACCTTTTCCTCTCTAGCCATCTGTATCTCTCCTCTTTATATTCACTCAGATTAAGAAAATTGGTTTATGTATCTTAAATAAGTGACTCTCTTCACATTTTCCCCAAACATTGTAAGTTTTTTTTTTTTTCTTTTAAAGTGACTCACAGGAAGTTGCAAAAGTAGTATAGAGAGATTGCATGTACCTTCTCTCAGTTTCCCCAGAAGGTAACTCAGGTAAGGCCGCAACCAGAAAGTCGCCACTGGGACATCCACAGAGCTTGTTCAGACTGCACTACTTTTAAGAGCACTCAATGTGTGCATGTGTGTGTTTCTGTGCAGTTCGATTACTTGTGTAGATTTATGTAACCATCACTGCACTGAAAACAGAACCGATTCATTGTCCCACAGCTTCTCTCCCTTTATAAGCCACCTTCACCCTAACCACTCATCTCTTCTCTATTTCTATAGTTTTGTCATTTTGAGACTATTTTTTAAATGGTATTGGTGATATGTGGCCTTTTGAGATTGGGTTTTTTCACTGGGTGTGCCTTTGAGAACCAGTCATGTGTATCAGTAGTTCGTTCATTCCTTTGTATCGCTGGGCAGAGTTCCAGGGTTAGGTGTGCTGTAGTTAACTACTGTCCATTGTAGGATGTTAGGATTGTCTGCAATCTCTGTGAATATTTATGTACCAGTTTTCGCGTAGATTTAAGTTTTCTTTTCTCTGAAATGCTTAAGAATGTTTTTGTTAGGTCAAAACTTTTTTTAATGCATTGGCGTAGACTTGTACAAATGTATAAAGGCAGTTGTTACTTAAAGCCAGACATTACAAATATACAGTGCCCTTTGTTTTAAAATATTTTTCTGTTTAATTTGCTGCAGTGGTTTGAAGTATAGAATTCTGTCTCATGTACTGTAATTTGCACTAAATAAATGTTTTGTTAATGAATCCCTTTTCATATTTTGTTGATATTTTTCTTGGGGGAATATTACCGTTCTCAAATACGAAATTTGGATGGGGAAAAATATCTCAAGTCATAGTTTTCTTTTTATTGATTTTTTGCAACGTAATAGATACTAAATTTTTAAAATATTTTACAGAGGTAGGCACAAAGAATCAGGGAGTTAGACTAATGTCCAATAACAGCTCAGCTAATTTGTTGATTCTGTTGGCCATTCTGTTTTCCATTATCATGTTTAGGGGCCTAAGATGTTTTGTATTCACTGTCTCCCAAACGCATAATGAATTGTAAATTCTTATTAAGGTGAGGCTATAAGTATTCTTTTGACATGTGAGGGGCTCTTAAATTTAAGAAACTTTAAGATGGGTGTCAAAGTCAACATAAGGACAGTGTAAATTGTGAATGGTATATAGGCAATAGCTGGTTGGTAGATTTCAGCTTTCCCAAATGGAATGGAAATGTAGTCTTAAAATAACTGAAACAGGAAATGCCCTTTGTAAAAAGTTTTGCAGCAGAAGGGTGAAATGTAAAAAGTGGCGGGTGTGAATCATCTAGCTAGCTTTCAAAGCGGAAAAGTACCCATGCCAGGGCCAGTTCATTCCGAATCTGTGAAGCGGCATCAGCACGGGCATTGGTATTTTTAAGATGCTTCCCAGGTGATTTACTGTTCAGCCAAGATCGAGACCACTGGGTTAACGGGATCAGCTTCTGTGCCTGGATTTCTTCACTCTGACTGATTGCATTTGTGCTACACATATCTGTCTCCAGGGCTTTTGAATAGTGTGATCTCAAAACAGTGTGCTCATAGCTTTTTTTCCTTTTTTTTTATTAGTATATGTTTGCAGTATGTAATGTTCACACGGCTTGTACCGAGTTGGTATCTTAATTCCTTTTTCATCCCCTTTCTCTCACCTCCCTCCCCTACCCGCCATCTCTTGATCTCCCTTCCTATTTGAGAAACATCTGTCTCTGTACTTCCTATTATATACTTTTACTCTTATCTATAACTTTTAAGTGTAGCTCTGCTGAGCTGCGTATTTCCCACTTATGAATGTAGACACATCTAAACTGTAACACAGCTTTCATGTGAGCACCAGAAGAGTGCTTGTGGAGGGAACCCCATGCTGGACTTTGTTGATGCCATACAATCAGTTGGAAACATTTTGGGGAAATTAAGCATGTAGGAAACTTGTATGGAGTATGGAGTGAGTGATCAGAGAATATAGATTCCGGTGTCCACTGTCTTCAGTTTTTTTCTTTTAAAATTATTTTACTTTGTAAAAAATCAATATTTACCTATAATAAGTGAAAGTAGAAAGAATGAATAAAAGACAAGAATTAATCCCTATCCTTGTTCACAGCCTGATGTGAATTCTTTCACACCTTTTTCCTATACATACTTGAAAAGTATGTAAAGTGACAGGTTTGTGAGGATTTTTTAAATTGGATTATGTTCTACACATTATTCTGAAGTTTGCTTTTCATCTTTAATATGTCATGGATTTTTCTCCAGGTCAACAGATACAAATTTAACTCTTGTTTTGAAAATATAAATAGAGCTCAGAATGTAGCTCAGTTTGTAGAGTACTTGCGTGACACACACAAGGCCCTGCATTCTGTCCTCAATGTGGGGAGGAGGGTAAAATTTGGTAGCCATTGTGATAAAGTATGAATAGCCACTTGATATGGCTTTAGGTAACATATTGTGTTCATCCATTTCCATGTGAATGAATATTCAGCATGTATCTTTTTTGTTATTTTATTTTTTTCCACTACCATAGTGCAATACATGTCTTTGTATGTATAACCTTACTTGTGCTTTTGTTTTCAAAATAGTCTTGTGGTCATAGTTTGGTTTTGGTGAGACTTCTCAGTTTCTGGGTACCTTCACTGTCAGTGAGAATTAATTGGTTAATGTCAATTGCCTTCTAGTTAATTGGCTCTTCTGGAGCAATTGTAGAAAGGCAGTTATTAATGCCAGCTGATACGGTAATATACAATGCCCTTTGTTTTAAAATATTTTTCAATATAATTTGCAGCAGTAGTCTGAAGTATACAATCCTGTCTTATGTACTGTAATATAATGTGTACTAAATAAATATTATTTTGCTTTGTTAATGAATCACTTTTCATATCTTGTTGACATTTTTCTTGTGGAGAATATAGGAGAATCGATTATTTTAGAAATCCTTGTATACTAATGAATCCTAGTGACCAATCAGAAGGTTTTTGTAGGCTTGGGAATCCCTGGGAGAGCTCCTCAACAGAAAGCCCCATGGAGGCCCAGGAACTATATGATATTGACTGAAAATGCTGTACAAATGAACATTTTATGGCTTGCTTCACCACAGGAACAGTTAAAAACTGATACTATATGCCTCAGAGAGTAATGCAAAATCTAGAGAACCTGTAAAGTACATCAAGATCCTATTGTTACATTTTAAATCAGTGTCTTCTTTCTGTAAAGACCTGGATTGAATGAAGTATCTTTCAGATGACATAAACCTAAGAGAGATGACTAATACTACAGATAACAGACTACATTGAGAATACTCTTGAATGGATTTTAATAATGTCCTAAAATGAGTAAGATAAAATATACAAAGGATAAGCCATCTACAGGAGTTGAGAAATGCTTGGGGTTGTCAGATAATTTCAAATACATGAGGTGAAAAATGGGAGTTTATTTGACCACAGGCTTCTATGAGCTGTCTCTGTGACGAGGCTGCTAAAAGCAGACTGATGTCAGGTTTCATTAGTGCGTGCCCAGATAACTCTGAGTCTGCAGCCCTGCTTGGTCATCTAGTTTGGTCACATTTAATGAGCTGTCTGTAAGTCTATGAACTACATTTTAGATGAGACATTGGTAAAGGAAGGAGACAAAGGATAGTGGTAGACTGAGAACTGAAGTCATAAGGAGGACTATTGCTAATGGAGTTTGGTTGTGGGATCTGAAAGACAGCAGTACAAGAGCGGTGATGACAGCCCTTGTAGACTGGGGAGCAGGAAGACCAGAGAGGTGTAGAGCTTGCAGGATACATAGTGCTCATGTTGAATGAATGAATGGAAATTCTAAAGGATTGTGATTTTGACTTGATCCAACACCTCACCTTGTAGCAGGGAGCGCTCCCCAGCAGTGGGCTGGGTGGCCCAGCCCAAGGGCCTGGTACACCTAACAGTGTGTGACAGGGATGGCTCTGTGGACAGAACTCCTGCTTTAAGTGAAAGGTTTACAACAGGACCTCAAAGATTATTTTAATTGGAATTCAGTATTTCTTCTCTCAGGCTTCTTAATTCTAAAACAAAAGAAATTCTGAAATGATACTGTAGTCTCTTTCAAAATACTTTTTAAAGAAGGAATGCTTTTGACTCAAAGGCTTCATTATTGCCAGTACAAGTGCTTCAAAGGTGCTGAAATACTGAAATATTACAGATTTTTATCTGAAACTGTGGTGCATAAATTACTTCACTGTCTACCTTGAAATGATTAATCTGTATGTGTAATATGGTGTGGTTTTAAGATTTCGTTTTTGTTACTTTGAAGAGAAGAAAACCCATAATCTTTGCAAACCAGAAGGTTGAGTGAAAAAGAAGCGCCACCATTGTGGAATGTGCCCCCCTGGTGGCGGTAGGAAGCACAAGCCTACATCTCCATTGGATGAGCTGTTCTGGAGGCTTGCTCTGAGAATGGGAACACGGTGTGGAATCTGTGTACTATGTTGTGCCGTATTCTTTACATAGATTTGCACCCAAGTTTCCATACTGGCTTGTACAAATGTACCTTAAGTATTTAAGCCAGTTGATACAGAAGTCTGTTACCCTTCAAATCATTAGAACAATACAGCCATCCTTTCAGTTACGGAAGTGGATAAATACTGTAGAAAATGTTTCTGTTGTTGTTGTGGTACTGGGGATTGACCCTAGGGCCTCATGCCTGCTAGGCAAATGCTCTGACACTGAGCTACACCCCATCCCTCAAAATTTTTTTTATGAAACTTCTTTTTAAAAACCCTGTATTTGGGTGGGCATGGTAGCACACACCTATAATCCCAACATTCAGGAAGCGGAGGCAGGGAGACCAGCCTGGGCTGTATAGTGGCCTCTAGTGAGTTCAAGGCCATCCCAGACAGAACAAAACAACCAAAACAAAACATCCCTGTATCTGCTGTTGGTAGTCTTGAGACAGCTGGGGGCTGCTGCCATTCAGGACAGTATGGGTTCAACTTCTTTTTTCATTCTTCTTTTTTCATCTTTTTTTGGTGCGTGATTGATTATATTTCATTTATTACTATTATTTTATTTGTGTGTGTGTGTGTGTGTGTGTGTGTGTACCGTTTGCATTCCTTGTGGGAAGTTGGTATGTGGCAGCACATTTTAATTCCTAGTGCCCAAGGGGATAGGCTGGAGGTTAAGAAGGTGACATGGTGGGTTCATGCCGGCTCCCCGCTGTGGTGGATGGTATGACCCTGATCTGCATGTCTAATTCTCACTTGTACAAGAGAGATAATGGTAGCACTTAACACTGGATGAGGCAGTCTTCAGCCCAGCACCCTAAGTGGAGGGAGGACCCAACAAACCACCTATTACTATATCTTCTGCTCTCACCGCTTGATCTCTAATTTTTTCTGATTTAACAGGTACCATTGTGTATCTTGCACTGTCTTGAACACAGCATATCTACAGCTAAACTTCTTCTATCCCCCACCTCCGCCTTTGGTCCTAAACAACTCCTGCTATATCCTCCCGGCTTCTGCTTCATTATGGGTACATCCATCAGAGGAAGTGGGAAGAGGTCGACACCACAAGGTCTGGGTCGTGACTGTCTGGGGTTAACCTGTTCGGCCACTTGTCTCTGTGTGACCTTGGACAAACCAGCTCTCAAATCTCTTCCCTTGACTGTGAAACTGATGTGAGCGCAATCTGTGTGGGGAAGAACTGGGGGACTTAACACATACTCCGTGGCTCCTGAGACTTAAATCCACAATTTCTTTTCAGTGCTGGGGATCAAAGCCAGGGCCTTGCACATGCCGGCAAATGCTCTACCACTGATACATATCGCCAGTCCTTTTTTCTTACTTTTGAGACAGGGTCTTGCTGAGTTGCCCAGGCTGGCTTTAAACTTGAAATTTTTCTCCCTCAGCCTCCCAGACTGCTGGGATTGCAGGTGTGTGCTGTTGCAGCTGGCTTCATATCATGCATGTTTATTATTTTCTACTTTCAAGCCAGAAATGGTAGTGCCGTCCCCAGTTCTTCTTCCTGCTCCACCAGTCATTGGTGCTGTTAGTCCTACCTTAATAGCGCCTCTGCACCAGGGCTTCTTAAGCTGCACCCGTTCCTGAAAGTGACTCAGAGTCCCCGAGATTCTACAGATACTTTTTTTTGACAAATGTCCATTTCTACAGAAAATGTTTAACCTGCATCATCAATTGTCACACGAGTTAGTAACCCATAAAATGTTCATGATCTGGCCAAGACTTCTCTCTTGCCTATATGAGTAGCCTATAAACTAACATTCCTTACCTCGTCTCTCTGCCTCTAATCTACTGGTCATATAGTTACCTCAGTTTTTTAAAAAATTGTTATAATAGTGTCCCGCCTGTACAATTGCATCGACCCCTGTTGCCTGCACCCGTGGTTCTCACCCTTGACCATGCGCTCTACTAGAATTGTGGGAGCTTTAAAAATACTGATGCTTAGGCCCGATGCTTAGGCCCGGTGCTTAGGCCCGGTGTTAGGCCAGTTAGTCGTATTAACAAGTACTAGGCATCAGTGTTGTTTTAAAGCTTCCCAGGAGACTTTAACACATACCTGGAGTGGAGGGCTTCAGGGTCACAGGGTAATAGGACAGCTCCTAAACAAGGCGTGCATGAACTTCAGCAATCTCTCAGCAGTCTCTCGTGAATCTGGTTTGTTTTTCAACCTAATCTTCTGCCCCTGTCCCACTCCCTTCTCAGAATCTGCTGTGTTGTGTTCTGAATCTGGGCCTTAGGCTTTACTCATTGTTCTTCCTAACATGCCTTTCTGTTTTATCTATCTGGCCACTTCCCTCAGAAAACCTTCCCCCATGTCGCCAAGAAGTGCATCCCTTACTGTTATATAAACTTCCATTGTAGTATTTACTCCGTATTATAATTATTTATAGATCTGTTCTCCACAGTACACTGAACTCTTTTAGAAGCTAGGCTCTATTTATTTCACTGCCCCACAAGACACGAGGGATCTCCCAGAGAGCCTAACAGATAAGTGAGGATGAGCACACTCCTGCTCAGGGGCCGGGAAATCTATGGGGCTTGGAACATGAGTGCATAAGATAACCCTTGATGTGGTCAGGAATGTTTGGAGAAGTTCTGTCCTCTTCTGTTGCTTTTTCATACTTCTCTAAAAAAGGAAAGATCAAAGTATATGAAATGGCAAAGTTTCTCATCTGGGACTGGGAAAGTAAAGATCAATTTTGAAAATATTCCCAAACATTGAATGTTGGTGAATGTAACAGCATAAAATCATGTTATATCTGTCTCCTGTGACTCCTGAGACATTTCTGAATGAGAGATGGAGAAGCAGCCATTAGGTTGGTGGCAACTGTTCGTTTAGCCCAGTGGATTATCCCAATTTAGTTACCGACCTAAAGATACCCTTATATGGATGGTCCTCTGACATTGTATGTTTCTAATTTTGATCTCACCCCTGGCCTTTGTGTTGTAGCTGCTGTCTAATCCTACTCTTGGCTATTTTTAATAATTCTTTCCTTCATGTCTCAGAATTATTCAACATATTCTAAAGAATTGTGACTTAAATGTGATTTATTTATTCCTGTTTTCTTCAGTGCCAGTGATTAAATTGGTTATGTTGAGAGAGCGTGCTTTATTTAGTAAATGATCTCAGAGAAAGTCTTTTGAATATTGTTTGAGGGATGTTCTGAGTTGCTTATTTCCCCTTTATCTTAATACTTTTTCCCAAACATTGACCAATATAAAACTCCTGTGAGAAGAGATGGCTTATTCAAAGCTGATACAAAGAACAGTGCATAGCACCCTGATGTTGTGATCTGTGTATCCGTAGCTCTGATGCGCTGTGTGCGAACAAATAGAATACTCTGTCGAACCAGCTAATTCCTTTAATAATCATGAATAAGAAGGACGAGAGTTTTCTTTTCACCATCAAAATACTGGTCCCAATTTACAAATATTAATTACCCCTTTACATTTCCATCTATTTTATTAAAAAGAGGGTTTTTGTTTCCTTTTTGGTTTTGATTCCTCCAAGGAATCTGGCTCTGTCATGAGGTTTTTTGTGGGTTTTTTTTTTAATATGGTTTAAATGAAAGAGTCTCCGCTTGGGAAAATAAAAAGGATACTTTCGGTCATTTTTTCAAAGAACATTTTTTGATAGATCTGAATCAAAGAATTGGGAAATACACCCTTTCCTGGCAATTTGAGAGAGAAGAATATAGTGTCAAGGAAAAAAGAAGCCAACTCGTACAATGAAAGCATTAAGGTCTAAAATGGATAATTGTCTATTATTTCACAGTCTACAATCAACCCTGGGTATTCTGGGACTGTTTGTCCACTACCCCGTTGTGAACCAGTGCCTGTGTGAGGGAGCTAGTTTCTGGTGTGTCTGAGAATGGCCTCTTGGATGATTATAATTATTGGGTCATTATAGTTCTGAGAGCTGGATTGTTGATCCTTCTGGGTTGGGGGCAGGAGTTTGCTTATTGCTGCTTTTTTGAAAAATGAGCACTCCTTGGAGTCCTTTTTAAAATGGAATACTTCGTGTTTAAGGACGCAGTCATATACATGTATCATCAGGAGACCCAGGCCGTGCCCCCATTGACACTGGCCACCTGCTAATTCTCATAGCCAAGTGCAATTAGATCTGTTGTGAATATTTCATGTCTTCAATTCGAAGTAAATTCTTAACTGTTTTCCCTAAAAGTGGCCACGTCTCAGGTTATGTGGTTGGGAACAGATCATACCCCCTCACAGCAAAACTTAAAAATTAGGTAATAAGTTCTTGGTCATGTACCTTCAAACAAATCTTACAAATCTCAAATGGAATAGTAGGGGTCATTGGAATATATTACTGGTAGTAAGACTGGTGACCCTGGGTGGTTCTCACAAGGGCCCTTCCAGTCTTACCCTGTAGATTTCCTGTCTGCCTAAAGTGAGATAGCACCTCAAAACCTAGAACCCCACAGTAGATTCTCTGTCACCTAAAGCATTCATCCAGGAGTTTCCCTTCATTGTTACTTCAGCTTGTATGCATATGTATATATACAAAGAGAGAGGCACGTATATGTATATAATTCAAAAAATCTGTGTCAGGCACCATCCTGAGTGCTTTATCTGCACTCAGTTGTTTTTGCAACAATCCTAGAAGATGAATTCTTCTCCTCATTTTACAGATGGGCAGAGAGAATTCTGTTAAATAGCTGCCTACAATCTCAAAGCTAATAATTGGTGGAGCTAGGATTTGATTGAACCTGGCAGTACAGCTCTATTTGAAGTGCTCTTCTATTCCCTTTTTTCCTCAGAAAGTTTTAAATTCCAAATTTAAAAGTGTTGTAGACCTTATTCGAAAAAAGGTGGTAAAACTGGGTATGGTGGCTCACATAAAATCCCAGCTACTCCAGAGGCAAAGGCAAGAGCATTGCCAAGTTCAAACCCAAGATGAGAAATTTAGTGAGACCTTATTTCAAAAATTAAAATAAAGAGGGGTTGGGGATTTAGCTCAGTGTTAGAGCGCTTGGCTAGCAAGCACAAGGCCCTGAGTTCAATCCCCAGCATCCTACCCCCCCCCAATTAAAGAAATAAAACAAAAAAGGAGCTGAGCATGTAGCTCAGTGGTAGAGCACCCTAGTACTGGAGGAAAAATGATGGTGCGTAGTCTTGAGACAGACTGTATTGCTTAGAAAGCATTGTGATTGAAATGAGTAGTATCTGGTACTTAAGTAACAAAATATAAAATGTTTGGGAAATCAGCTGTTTGTTGTGCAACTCAGCAGTTTTCCTGTAACTGGTGAAGTGGGAAGTATGCATCTATGATGAACAGTTGAGATTCTATTCCACACAAAATTAGCTGGAAAGTTTGATTTGTGATGGGTGAAATTTACCTTCCCAACTCTGGGAGAAGTGATTCCTAAAAAAATACATAGTATAAGTAAGATTATAGGACAACATTACTTACTTAGAGCAGAATATTTTTCAAATGCTTTTAGCAGGTTTTCTTGTTTTGTTTTGGTCTAACTCGGTAACTATCTTTATTATTGCCATCTTAAAAACAGGAAACTCAATTTAACATTTTATTGCTAGATTCAAATAGTAAAACTGCATTTAAAAGTATTTTCAAAGCCAAGCCTGGTGGTGCATGCCTGTACTCCCAGCACTTGGTAAAGCTGAGAGAAGAGGATCACAGGTTGGAGCCCAGCCTGGGCAATTTAGCAACATTTTTAGACCCTGTCTCAAAATAAAAAATAAGAAAAAGGGTTAGGGATGCAGCTCAGTACAAAAATCCTGGGTTGGGGTTGGGGATTTAGCTCAAGTGGTAGAGCCCTTGTCTAGCAAGCTCAAGGCCCTGAGGTCGATCCCCAGCAACACCTCCCCCACAAAAAAAAAAAAAGCTCTGGGTTCAATCCCCAGTATTGGGGAAATTTTTCTTCTCAAAGCTATGGATTTAGATTAGTGATAGAACACTTGCCTAGCATACGTGAAGCCCTGGGTTCCATCCTGAGCACTGAAAAAAATTTTTTTTGTATTTTCCCTCAATTTTGATTTACTGTAGCTTTAATATTTGACGTAGTTCCAAAATCTCCAATTACAGTACATTTAAGGTTTGTTTTATATTATCTTGAAGAGCAATAAATTATTGAAGTTCATGGTACACTTCATAAGCCTATATTTGTTCTTCCTTTTAAGGTGTCTTCATCGCATAAGATATTTGTGCTCATTTGTTTTGAGGGCTGTGCCCCACGTCTGTTGCCGGCGGCTTCAGGCCTAGCAGCTCGTATCACAGAGAGAGGAGGAGGCCCCTGGTTTCAAAGTAGAGGAGGGACAGCCTCAGTTTTTAACTGAGTGGAAGCTGAGGTTGGAGGACATGAAAACATGTCTTGAGTCCTGTGCTGTGTGAATCTGTGAACTCAAGGCAAAGGAGAAAGAAAGGAAACATTTAAATATATTTAGCACCTTTTATACACCAGGTAATGCTTTTGGTGATAAAGCTATATCTGTTATATCTGTAGTCATATACAGCTACATTGGCCTGTCTCTATCAACTATCTTTCTTGCTGTGTATGCATAAACAGATGAATTTATTTTTAAAATGTGTGTGCTGGGTACTGTTCTATGTGCTTTACAGATCTTCATATTAACCCTGAGGCATTTGTATTATCTTTGTTTTAAAGATAATGAAACTGAAATACAGGGTAACTAATTGCCCAAAGTCAACAGCTACAAAGTGATGAAGATGAAATTTGAACCCAGACAATATTGCTTTTGACCCTTTATTCTCATTGGATACTTCCTAGCCTAGATTTGGAGAAATCAAGCAACTAACCGGTGGTCAAAACAGCTATTCAGTAAGTGATGGAGCTGAAGTCTGAACCCAAGCTATTGCCTAGACACACATTGTAGCTTTCCTTGCTCTTTGTGTTTTGGCTTCCCTGTGATGTTCTTCCCAATCCCTTTGCACTTGAAAGCTGATCACCATGCAGAGGCACAATTCAGATGTTATTTCTTCCAAGGTGCCTTTCTTGACTAACACAACTGGAAGCTACTATTTTTACATTCCTATTGGAATGAATTTTTAACCCTTTGGGTTGCTTGCTAATGACTCCTTAATATATAGCAAAAAGCGTGTGCGTACTATCTGTCTCATAGCAGGTTATGAGACTCTTAATGGCAGAGCTATCTTTTGTACCATCTTCTGCTGTGGTCACAAGGTGTCTTGCCATTCAAACAGAACTTGCACCTGCTTGAGAGTTTCCTGGTAGCAGGAATGAGCTGTTTAACAGTGTTTGTTAAATACGTGACTGATAATACTATGAAATTTTCCAATAGAATTCTATTGTACTTTAACAAAATTAACCTTGTTAAAATAAGTATTCACACTAGCTGTAATAATGTGCCTTTACTTTCATTGTCCTAATATAAATCTTGTCATAAAATTATATTAGCTATTCATCAGTTTTAAAAATGACTGACTTGAAGAGTTTGCTACTACTTATATCATTTTTTAGCTTACAATAAATGAATACTGAAGAAAAAGCTTTGTATTCTGTATAGAATGCTCAGTTTATTATATATAAAATGCTACTGTTAATTCATTTCTTTAGTGTTAAGTCAAACTCAGTAGCTATGGGTTACACCAATGTGATCATTCTGCAAATACAATGAATAGGAGGCATAATTTCTTTAGCATTTAGACTTAAAGGTATGTCTATTAGTGAGCTTTTTCTGCAGAATTAACCACTCGATATTGGTGCCTGGAAAGAAAAAGCGTTTCGAGTGTCTCTAAGTAGGTGACCCAGTGGTCCCGGTGGATGCTAACCCTGCACTGCTTGGACACCTCGTAGCCCCTGGCAGTCTGAGTGGCCCGGGGGACCTCAGGAAGCCAGCCAGGGTGGCTTCGCGCAGAAGTCTCAGGGTTCCAAAGAGGGAAAGAGGGCAAGTCCCAAGGGGGTAGCCCTTTTCAAGGCTGTGGATAATTTTGCTGTTGTCCTGGTGGCCAAGCCAGACTCAGCGTGGGAAGCGACTGCCTAAGGATAAGGATACGGGAAATAGGCACAAATAAGGCGTCATTACTGCCACAGACTACCAAGATACATAGTTCGTGTGAATTATTTAGTCAGTGCCCCAAATTCTGATTCAGCTTCTGGACCCAAGGAGATGTAATAGAGAAAAATTGCTGTTGTGGTTACAGGGTTTTTAAAGCATTTACTGACCCCAGGTTTCCCTGAAATACTTAACAATCATCGGACGTTCCTTTCAACTTTTTATTCTCTGAAGCTTTGAGCTGTAAAAGCAGAGAACCTTTAATCCTCGCTCAGAAAATACCCCAAATTGGTCTTCTGTGAGTACCGTGCTGACGATAGCAGTGGTGTGATCCTAGCAGCCATGGCCATTTACTGAGAGTCCCGGGTGCCGGTGCTGGCTGTCGTCCCACTGAGTTCTCACTGCCCTTTGATGTCAGCATTATCGTCCCCATTTTACAGATGACAGACGCCCAGCGCTTAGTTAGGCTCCAGAGGTTGCGTGACGAGCAGGCGGTGCACTCTATTCTGACCCCAGATCTTTCCAACTCCATGGCTACCTCCCAGAGAAGAATTTCTTCCCTCGTGGATTGGTATGAGTTTTTTATTAAGCATTCATTTTTTGAAGGCTATGAGTGTATCATCCTCTGGAAATCTGGGAACTATGATGACATCTGAATGTTTCCCCTGTCCTGTCACCTTCAGTAGTTGGACCAAATCACTAGGTTCAACTCGAAGATGATAACTGCAATTTCCACGTGTAATTTTTAGGTATTTGGGAATATCTGATCTCTCCATGATCTATCTAGAACTCTTCTAAGCTTCCAAAATAAAAGGCAGAATATTCAGATATTCAAGAACTTTTGTCTTCAATTTGATCAGAAAATTGCCTTCTTTTAAAAAATGACCTATGCTCCCTGTGCCCTACGATAGCATATTGCAGTAAAAGGTGAACCTGAACAGAGACCTTGTCTTTGCTCTGTCCCCAGCACCTAGCATAGTAACTAGAACATGCCAGGACTGCTCCACGATTTCATAACTCAGCTCCATCCCTAGGGATGAAACTGTGTTCTCCCCTTCTTTTGGCTTATTTATCTTCCTTTCAGTTCTTTCTTTTGAAATGTCTTTCCCCCTCTCTGCCTCAGTTCTGTGGTTTTCCATAGCTTTCCATTTCTCCCACTATCTGCTACCAGGATAGCCTCATGGCTCTTTACTTTTTTGGATCACAAACCCCTTTTCAATAAATCTGTGAAGAAAGTTGTCACTCCAGAAAAATATACTCCAGAAAAAAAGAACATTTTGCATGTTATTTGTATATAGAAGAATGCAGTCTCTAGACTTTGAATCGATGAGGTCAAAAACTAAACTTTTTTCCATCCTCTTACGGCAGTGTCATTTTTGTTCCCTGAGCATAAGAGAGCGAGCACACACTCACATGTATGTGCTTGTTAGTATAGTTGTGGAAAACTGTTGTCAGAAAGGTCTTTCCCGATGTGAGCTCTTTCCTCTGACAGTCATTACGCATATATGTTTACTGGACATTTCAGATATGAATCACCCACCTCGAGATGGCCTAGCTGTCAGGTGCACACTCATTCTCACAGACTAGCACAAACAAAAGCAAGATATCCCATTAGTAGGTTTTGTATTCATTACATTTTGAAATGGTAGTATCTTGGGTCTATTAAAATTAATTTCTTTTGTTTCTTAAAGTGACTACTAGAAAATTAATATATACATTGGCATGAATTCATAAGAATAGTAATTTCTTATTTCCTGGATCTACTGGATTAAAGATCCCATAGATCACCACCCTCCGCTTGCATGGTGCTGCTTTCCCACTTCCTCCCACCAAAAAGCATGAGAACAAATGGGAGAACTTTACCTTGGTTTTGTTTTGTTTTGTTTTTGTTTTTTGTTTTTTTGTTTTGTTTTAAGACAGTTTTGCTCTGCAGTCCAGGTTGTCCTTGAACTCACTACATAGCCCAAGTTGGCCTCAAACTCATGGCAATCCACCTGCCTCAGCCTCCTGTGCACTGGGATTACAGGCATGCGCCACCATACCAGTCCTTTAGCTTGTTTTTAATGGTAAGTGTAGATTTTTGTCTACTGTTGTAAGTATGCCTACAACAAAAATGCAGTTGACTTGAGTTATTTTTACTAATGAAAAGGGAACAGCAGAGTGACTAATGTAGATTGGTGGCCACACTATTTTCTTTGGAATGTTTTGGTTCTTGCATCTTGGAGCAGGTGTGGCTGCTGTTGAAAGAAACAGCAGAGTCACACTCAGCATAGTTGACACATGAGAGACTGGAAAATTGCTCAGCGTCTCCTGCCTTCAGTACATGTAATGGATGTGAGCTCCATCTGACATCAGATTGTCCTTCTCCAGTGCAAAATCTTGGCATATGCGAACTTCATAGATTTGCTTTTTCTTACATTCTCATTTAGGGCATAAATAATGTTTTGGTTTATAGACTTCTCTATTGAACCTTGCCATAGTGGGATAAGAATAATTATGTCAAAAGTAGCTTCACAGTGTTCTCTTTTGGCATCAAGAATTCCAGAATAAGTTTGCTTTGGATTATTGAGAATAATTACATTAATCAGAGGTGAGCTGTCTTTGGTTCCTGCTAACTTCCTTCCTTCACATGGGGTGGGGGAGTACCTACTTTCAGGACTTGGGTAGAGTGACGCAGAGGGATGGATGGCTTCCACCTCTACAAGTGGCCCTCAGTGCTGACTGCAGCAGCCTCAAGTTGGGCAGTGGGGGTGGAATATCAGCAGCCAGCCGTTTTTGTAAACAACAGGAGGGGATCATGCTAGAGACTCCAGCTTATGCCAAGCAAAACCAGCCCATTTGCTGCTTTTGGCATGCATGCTGCAGATGGACAGTGCTTCACCTCTTAAGGACCCTGTCACAGGGTACCTGCGTGCAGTAGAGAGCCAAAGAGTGACGCTAAGCCCCCGGAACTCAGACCTGGGATTTGGAGGACTAGTAGGATAATTCTCCTGAAGTCTAACCTATTGACATTTTTAAACTGGGAGAACAAACAGCTCTGAAAGGAGCTATAGGATTATAACTAAATAGTTAGTATGGAAGACGTATCATAGAGGGCTTAGGAAGGGGATGGAGTAATCCAGTGTTCATTCCAGTCACTAAATTGTCTTATGTCTGTTTACTTATCTGTCTACAAAACAAAAAGGGAGGCTGGCATAATAGCACATCCTATTATTCCAGTATTTGGGAGGCCGAGGCAGGAGGATTCGAGAGTTCGAGGCTAGCCTGGGATATATCATGAGATCTTGTCTCAAAAAATGGCAGGGGGAGGGGGAAATGATATCTAGAGTTGTTTGGAGATTTGATTGAAGTTTTTAAGTGCTTTCGATACCTTTCATAATATACCCAGTAAGAACAAAGTATGTCATTAGAATTGAAATGCCTAAAGTGAACTAGTCTGAATCATTCCGAATAGATAAGAAGCAGTTCTGTGTCTTTGTTCTAAGTTGTACTTATTAAGGGCATTTATACATTTTGAAGAATGTTTCATGTTCTCATCATTTTCTTTTAAATACCAGATATATGCTTGGAGTCTTTGTTAGCTTAAGCTTCAGTATTTGAGAATTGTCAGTACCCTATATATAGAGGACAGTTTTTTTCCAACCTCAGCCAGCCAAGCTGCTAAATGTACTTCAAAATGCTTCTTGCCAGAGACACTGCCTTTTGCAAATATTTGAGATATTTGTTTTCAGTTGTGGTTTACTGGTGAATATGTATCCTCATGGCAACTCCTTGGTATGTATAGAGGACAATTTCAGAGGCAAGTGGCTGCACATGCGTCTTCATCTGTAAGGAAAAGGCTTTCATCGAAGGGCATTCCTTGATGGACACAGTGGTATATGTGTCCGGTGCCTGGTATCACATTTAATCGTGCTGTTCAACCTGACCGAATGTCCTTTTCTGCCGCTCTTCCGCTTTTCCTTGTGAGGAGAATACAGTACTGCCACCTTGTTGCCAAAGTTTTGTTTGATCTGAATGTGCTTAAAAATCAAGTGTTTGCCTGTTGCAAAAAAAGAGCTTATTCTTTCTCTTTGTCAGTACTTGCAAAACCAGCTTAAAAGAAGTTAGTGTTGTTGGACTGAATTCAATAATTGGCATAATCGTGATGCTATGTATTGTTCACCAGGGCACGCCCCTTGGCCACATTTCCCATTAAGAGGACACCGATGTTGTCCTAGTGAATAAATCCCGGCACACATGATGTAAATCAGCGTGTTCCTGCCTGCTACTCGGCTGCAGTTAATTTTAGCCAGGGTTTGTTCTACGAGTTGTAAAACTGTTTACCCAAGTAGAAGTTAGTAAGCTGAAATGTGACTTCTCGGCCTAATGTGATAGGATATCTATTTTAGACTTCAGATTGTGTTTATTTATGATCGGGAGAGCAGCCTGCTGAAGAATTGTGGTTCAGATTTCCTTTGAAACTCCTTGTAAGTACTGGGGGAATTTTAAAGACTTCTCCTTGTTCTTTGCGCCTTAAATCTTCCTAATATGACTGTTGCAGCAATTCTTTATCTCTCCGGCAAACTGGAAGCCTTGGGGTTGGTACTGCGGAGCTGTCTGAGAACAGTAGCAAAGGATTTTTCTTCAACTTGAAGTGCTGCCGCGAGAAACCTGCTTTACTCAGTTTTCCCAGAGAAAGTGTTTGATTCTTACCTATTTTTATTTTTGCAAAAACAATCTGTCGATTATTACTTCTCTGTGAAAATGTTTGATTAGTGGAAATGGCACCTGTGAATCCTGAAATGGTATATTGTGTCACTGTGCTTTATTTTCTATGGTAACCTAACTCTTGGGGAAAAAATGTTACAAGTGAATTCCTGTTATGCTGGACTCTGCAAGCTTATGTTGCACAAATAATGGAAGCATCAAATACAATTTTGTTACATGTATAGCTCTACAGCTTTTATTTGTGAAGAAGACTTTGTGCTTAAAAATAGACCTGAATGAGCCTAAAGAGAAGTACTTTTTAAAAATTAATCTTTGGAGGAAAGTTTTAGAGAGTAAAGCATCCTGTGGTTGAGTTAGTTAACCAAATTGTTCAAAGGCCATGGAAGTCTCTATTCTTTAGTGCTCTTGATCCATGTGTTATTTTAATATTCCGTATTTTAAATGAAAGCAGAATTGCCTTGCTTAGTTTGAAGTGTGTTTGCATCCAGAGGGAACTGACTTCATGTCAGACAGCTTGCTTATAACACGCAATCAGGCAGGAGTTTATCAGTTGCTGTGTAAACTTATCACCTCAAGGAATATTGATTTGAATGAAGCAGTTGGGCTCCATGTCTCCGTCTAGGAGCAGGGACACAATCCCTCAGTGCTATGAATGCCATTTTCCCATTTTGCAAAGCTGTATTTAAAGACTTCTTTGTTCTTACGTTTTCTCTGATTTTAAATACAAATGACATAAAGTGTGAACAATGAAAGGAAATGTTTTAGCAGTAAGTTAAGTAGGAAAAGAATGTAAGAAAGGAAAATAAAACTTAGTTCTTAAGCTATTTTTAGAAGAATACTTTTTTGAAACTTAGTTTTTTCTTGAGCAGAAGAGAAATTTGTAGTCCAGCTTAATTATAACAGAAAATTCTCCAATGTCATCTTCAGCAGTAAAAGGAATTCTTTTTCAGTGTATGCTTCATAATATATGCTTTGTCCAAAGAATGTAACAGTTCTTGTTATTTTAATTGTTAGTAAGGTCCTGTCAGAATCTCAGTGGAGTGTTTTAAGCTTATGTAGTTGTTGTAAGTTTTCAAGCTAAAATTCATTTGCTCAGTTACAGTTTTTAGTGGTGCCTAAAAGAAAAGCTGATTAGAATTTGTCCATTTAAAAAAATTCAACAGGTTTCTATAGGTTTCTCTACTAGTAGGATGTATGTATTTTCAGACAAGGTGCTAAAATGCTCATAAACACTTCCAGATTATTTGTTCTGATAATTTATGTGCTGTGAGAGAGTGATCTGGGTACATGAAAGAGGAGATAATTTTAATTATGTAAGTGTCAGGGTTGGAATCTCCCATCTTTGCTGATGCTGTAACTCTCGTCACTACTTCTTATCCTTTGTACCCAATGAAGCGACACTGGTCGCGAGTGTTCCCGGCGAGTGTTCCCGCTCACAAGAGAACCTCTGTTGACTCCTCTGACCTTGGGTGTAACAGAGCGCAGTGACAGGTATAGTCACAGATAGGGGAGCCACATGCTGAGAAATGTGGGCCACCTGGGACCTGCACACAGAGCCCAGAAGTGCCCATCTCAGCCCATGTACTGTTCGCACCCACACCTGGCCTCGATCTTGTAGGTCGCTGTACACATCTGTCATCCATCCCGTGAGACCTGCTCTCACCAGCTGCCACTCTCTAGTCCTCTACTCCTTCAGATGCCTAGAGACCCAGACACTGACAGAATAGCTGCTGAGTGCAGGTAGATTTGTTTTATTGTTGTTTATTCCAAGAGAATAGCTTCTGCCCTGAAGCTGTGAGGAAATTTTCATGGAAACAGAGAGAATCTTTCCTCTGGGTCCCTTTTCATCTTCAGAATTTTTTCCCCCAGTGGTGCTAGGAACTGAACCCAGGAACTCACACAGCTAGGCAAACCCTTTGCCACTGAGTCACATCCCCGGCCCCGTGTGAGGTTTTCAGTAGACACCTTGTATACATGGCGGTATGGGAAGTATATTACATAACAGGTTGCCTTTGGGTTTGGAGCCAGTGCACAGTGGCTCCCTAGGGTATTTTCTTTCACAAGGAAATTTGGTAAAAGAGGCTGTGTTATATCCAGATTCAGCTGTCTTATCCGAAGTGAAAGGCAAAATGAGCAGGGGGACGCCTTCGGCTTTGCTGCCTCAGACAGAAGTGTATGGTGATGGGATCTGAGCCAGGAGGAATGCTGAGTTCCTGGGAAGTCCCGGGACCACTGTTATTATGCAGCATGTATTATGCATCCCCGGAGCACAAACAATGCACAAAGAGAGCACAGTTTCCTACTTGCAAGGAACTCACATGCTAGAATTTGGCCATGAAACACACAAACACAGAAACTAGGCCCCTGGCAAAAAATAAATAAATAAATAACAGAAGAAGGAGAAAGGGAAAACAGATGGAGCAGAGCTGAGGCTAGCTTTCAGCTCATCATGGTGCCCCTGCTTAAGGTGCTACTTCCCTTCCTCTTACCGCAGTTAGGGAAGTCAAGGGGATGTGTGAGTGCCTTGTCCCCGTCCTGCAGATGGGAGGAGACTCAGCAGTTTCACTTGTGCCTGACATTGTTATTATGTGGAGAGGCAGACTTGACATAAAGCCCAGTAAAGATAAAAAGTAGCTTCTCCATGTGTCTCTCATGATATGGAGATAGGAATCTGAATTTGAGTTCCAGAACTCTTCCCCTCACTAAACTGATTTGAGGTTGAGCAAGTTACTTAGCCCCGCACTGGTTTAGAAGGCCCAGTCAGCTGTTAAATTAGAAGATAGGTGTTATTACTGCAGCTCATCCAGGAGTCAGGCAAACATGACTCAGAAGAGGAGCTAATCAGGCAAGCTTGCACATCGGAGATTCATAAATACGAGCCTGCTGCCCGTATCTGTGAATCATTCTTCTCTATGCCGACCTCAGCGAGTCTCTGACTGAGGTTCTGGGTCTAGTTCATGGCTCCACAACTGAAAGGAACTTGGAGAGGCCTCAACAAAGAACCTCAAAAAAAATGATTAAAGGGTTGGAAAATGATGCCTATAATAAGAGGTTAGAGAACTTCTATTATTTAGCCTGGAGGGGAAAAAAATGACTGCAAGACTCTTGAATAGTTATTCCAGTATATGTGTGCCTTTGAACAAAGAGCAGGCACCAGCCAGGATCTATTTCCCTTCAGAATGGATGAGCCAAGTCCAGTCAGGGTCAGGACAGGGCAGCGGCTCCCGCCAAGGGAGCCAGCGTCCTCAGATTGCGCTAAGTGGGCATCGTGTGATGTGTGAGCTCCCAGGACCTCTGGATGCGCAAATTGGAGAAGAGAGTGTCTGTGCGTGAAGAAGCCTCTACAGCCCTTCTGGTGCTTGCTGCGCTTCAAGACCATTCAGTGAGATATTAGGAAAAAATTAGGTGGTAGAAATGTGAACTTTTTTCCTGAAGTCTAAAACTGAGTTTGTTTTTGTCTGCAGTGTTTTCAGTATTATCTCTGAAGTAAAGAGATGAATGGCCTCTCGAAGTCCCTTCTAGCCCTGACTTTGCTCTAGATCTCTTTTGTCACTATCAAGAAGATTGATAATTAACCAGGGAAATTTTGCAGGGAAAATCGCAGTTTTGCAATTGGAAATTTTACAATTTCTGAATTCAGTAGTTAAGGCGGTACCCATTTTACTTTTAAAGCTTTTTTTTTCTTTTTTGTGATCCTGGGTGTGAAACCTGAGGCTTCAGATATGCTAGGCAGGTACTCTAGCACTGAGCCACATGCCAGGCCCTGACAGTACCCATTCTAAAGAAAGGAGCAAATGAGACATACTGACTATCAGTCGTGGCCTACCCCCTTATTTGACTTTTTTACGGCCTCTTGAAGGGACAGTTGAGTAGTGGTGGTATATCATCAAAACAGGCATCCCCTTGACATTATCCCGTGATCACTGCGTGTCACAGACGGCTGGCTACACCGGTCACTGTCTTTATGAAGTCCATTTCAGAACAGGCTTGGTTCTCCTCCACTCGTCCAACTCTGTCACTTCCTCTGGAGAAGAGTAGCTGGGTCAGGAGACTGTGGATGTCATTCCTCATCCCAGCCTGACAGGCTGCAAGGAAGCAGGGGACACGGAAGGAACTGCAGAGACCCAGTGTGCTGTCAGGTGTGGGGCTCCCCTGGAGCTGTGTTCCCTGACAGTTGGGTTTCCACAGCAGATAGGCCAGTGAGGCACATGGGAGGCACTCGATCATGAGTCCGTGACGGGTGACAGTTGAAATGTCCAAGGCCACAGGGTTCCTGCCCTATCCCAAGTCATGAGTAGTCTCGACTCAGGCGGGTGGTAGTTCTTACTCTTCCTAGTCAAAATTATGACTCTGAAAACGTCTCTGCTCACACACTACTTGCATATTTTATAAATGCATTTCAAATTAGTTACATCTTTGCCGTTTTGTTTTCCTTTGTGCTTTTTGTTTGAGGGAATTGTCTTGGGTTGAAGGTGGACTGCTTAAAGTGTGTCCATTTGTTATACTTTGTATGGCATTTGATACTAGTTTTTTGTGATCATCCTAAAGAAATGGCTTTCTGAGGACATGTTTTGCCAGTACTGTTTAAAAAGTGTCACACAAGTAACACATTGTGGTGTCCAAGAAAACATGCCCTCCCTTAGCCAGGGAATTGTGGCCCTAATGTTTTAGCACTTGGAAATAGTATAGGTAGAATCCTTGGCTTTTATAGCTATAGTTAATTATATGTTTGTAGAGTATTAAAAACTCCTTGGCGTGAGAAAAGACAGGTGATGGGAATCTAGCTCACTCTCTACTTGGCCTGCTAAGGGACCGTGAAGGGGCAAGCATATATACTGATGTTCTTACTCAGGCTTTGGATCTGGTTTGAAAAAAATGATCTCTTAGACAACCAGCTGGATGGACTTTTATTTCTTACATCTGTGTCTATTTTCAGAAAATATATGTCAGGTATGGGGGCTCAGGTGTACTCTCAGAAAGTAGAAGACCCTGGAACCAGCTGTACCCTAACATAGGTGTCCAGAGGGCACAGAGAGCTGATTATTAACTCATTTATGCTAAGATTGAAGTTTTTTGAATCTTTGCATGAAATTCATATGTTTACCTAGGAAAAGCAAAGGAACAAGAATTTGAAGAGAACACATTTCGTTATGTTCCGTTGTTACGGGTGTTCCAAAAATGGGTCACTAGGCATCGAAGGGTTAACACCCTGAATGAGTCTCCAAATATAGTTTCTTCAAAACTTACTCTCAGTAACTGTATATCCAATAGGAAAAATTCCAAATGTCTTGTCCGTCGTGTTCTTAATGATAGTGGTGAGAAGGCTACTATTACAGCAAAGGGTGTAGCTCTATGGCAGAGCACACACTTAGCACATGCATGGACATGGGTTCTGTCCCCAGCAAACACCCCAAAAGGGCTATATTCATTTCTGTACAAAGACAAATGTCATTCTTTTTAGTCATTCTTTTTTGGTATTTCTTCCTCGGAAAAATAAAGTTGTTTCTCACATCAATTTAGAGTTAGTTCACGTATGTGCCATTAAAAATAAAAGTAGCTGGGGCTGGAGATTTAGCTCAGTGATTAGAGTGCTTGCCTTGCAAGCACAAGGCCCTGAGTTCAATCCCCGGCACCACAAAAAAAAAAAAATAATAAAAAAAATAAAAGTAGCTAAGTGATTTGGGATAAACTTTGTCTCTTATCCTTGTTCAGTCAAAAAATTAAACTTGAAAGGCTGGAAGACAAAAAGCCTTTTACTCATTATTAAACTACACAAGAATTGTTGATCTAATAATTCAATAAAATATCTCCAGAAACAACTAATAATGCACTGGTTAAATAATTTACAATGTTTCCCAATAATGCAAAATTATGTAGACTTTTAAAATGATGATGTTAGATGTATGTTGATTAAATCTAGCAGGTTACAAGATATTACATATTTATGACCCCCTTTTCGAAGGAGGTACATACATTTATATACATAAAAAAGAATGGTATGTCCCAAATATAAGCAATAGTTATCAGTAGGAAATGATTTGTGATTTCTCCCCCTTCTTTCTGGGTATCCATATGTTAAATTATTTCTTCAGTGAGCACATATTACTTATATAAAGATGAAAAACTTTCTTTTTACATAGAACTATTTTAATTCGTTTTTAATTAACTTTAATTTGGGCCTCTCAGGGGCCTACACAAGTAATGCCAAACCCAACTGATAAAACTTGCACAGTACACTAAAAAGTTAATAATGTTCGTTTTGCAGTAGTAGGCTAGTTCCATTTTGCCTTTTATTTTGCTATACTTTAACCATTTTTTACATGAACACATACTACTTTCATAGAAAATTTTGACCTCTGTTTTTGGTGCTGAGGCTCAAACTCAGGGCCTTGTGCTTGCTAGGCAAGCGCTCTACCACTTGAGCTAAATCCCCAGCCCTTTTTTTTTTTTTTTTTTGGTGTTTTTAAGGCAGAGACATGAGACTCTTATTGACTCTTGTGAAGAAGTTTATGCAAACTGCTGTGTGGCAGTGATTGATAAAGGTCAGTTCTCTTAATCTGAAGTACTAGCAGCAGCCAGCAAGCATCTGCTCTTTCTCCTGCCCTCAATGTTGAATGAAATTCAGTCTGATCTCAAATTGGCCAGGACGTCAGGTTCGGTATAATTTGGAAAGCAAAGGAACATAGCTGGGATGCGGCTTATTTTTAAAATAGTATTTCTGGTGTCAGGGTATGCTTTTAAATTTGGTAAGGGGCCATAGTTTAGGATCTTAAGTTCAAAGTGGTGAATGGTGCACCACACTCAGTGGACCTCAGGAAATATCTTGAGTGACAGTGATGGGGATGATGGAAAGAACAAGTCACCATCTCCTATTTCCAGAGAGGTTAATCTTTGTGGTATCACAGTGTGTCTCACCAGTGTGTACTAAAAATGATAGTGCTTTGAGAGTGTCCTGGCTCTCTCCATTATTACTGCCAAATGCTGCTAGGATGTCCTTGTGGCCTTAGTCAGAAGGTCATTTGGGGTAACTCTTTTGGTACTGGTGGCTTAATAAAATCTGGAGCAAAAACAGTAGCCCTGATTTCAACCAGTTTTGTATGAACACACATGAGGATAAAGACTGTTGATGGTTATTTGAGGGTTCTCTGAAATACGTCCCTAACCTGTGCCAGGAGGGAAGTGAAATCTGTCACCAAGTCTGCATTGGGCACAGAGGTTTAGCTTGAGACTGAACCGAATCCACTTTCAGCAGCACTGATACCTACAGCTTCGTTTAAAACCGAAGTGGGTGGAGAAGCTAGAAGGTGTCCAGGGTCACGGACAGCCCTATTTTGGCCTAGCCGCTGGTTCTGAACCTTTGTTACTCATAGGTGAGTGTTTCCTGAAACCAGAAAGCTGGTTTTTCGAGTTTCCTCCACCCCCATCTTCATCCTTACAAGGAGTGCAGCTCTTATTCCTCACTTTTCTTTGCTTATCGTCTTGCCTCTCTCCTGCAGCGACAGGGTGGTAGGAGTGATTAGGTAATTTCGCACTGTACCGTTCCTCTGGGAAGTGAAGACGCACCCACCTGGGGATTCCGGGGACCAGGATTGTTCCCAGTGAGCATCACTCTGGGGCAGGTCCTAGGACACCTGTAAGTCCTGGCCCCCAGCACTCTCGACACAGCGGAGTCAAGGGCCCCGCACAGCTGTGTAAGGCCAGGTACGTGAGACTCCACGTGGATGAGTGAACAGGCCGCTAAAATTTAATAGAATTATTTGCAAGTTGGTGGCTCAAAGAAAGACAGAAAATATCCTACTTCTTTAAAAGGGATAAAGCAGATAAAAAGTATCTTTGGAGACTGTGGATGAAGTTAGAGAAGGCAGAAAACTGTCTGGTGGTTGTCAAGGGAACGAGACTGGCTTTCCTAAAAGAAAGAAAGAGTGGCTCTTACTTTGAAGACCTGCAGTGACCTCATTTTCTTCCTTCTTGTTTTAGTTTTAGTTTTTGTTGTTGCTGTTGTTTGTTCATTCATCTGAAGACTAAAAGCAAGAGATGGGGATGTAGTTAACAGGATGAGGTGGTCAGGACTTAAAATTAGCTCATGCATTACAAAGGCTTTTTAAAAAGTGATTGCGTTCAACAGGACTTGAAATTAAAGTGGCAGCTGGAGCAGGAAGAGAGAATGGCTGGGATACCCTGTCACTTTCTGCCTCAGCCTGCTGGGCAGAGTTGAGCTCCCCTGGGGACTCTGGGGGAGAGCTTCCACCCACAGACCTCTTTCTGTCAGGCCTGATTGTGCCATCTCCACTGCTGTTTGCATTTGTTTGGGTTTCCCTGTCCCTTAAGTCCTAGTGTCTTCCGGCTCTGTCAGACTTGTCACTAACAGTTAAATAAACTCAAAATTTTTGCGTGAAGAGAGATGACTCAAAGTCTAATCTAGAAGAAACTTTGCTTGATCAGGTATGAAAGCTTGACATTATCATATTCACTTTTAAGTACTGTATTAGAATGAATTTTTAAAGCTTAATTTTTGTTGTGTTCTGAGAAGGCAGAGAAAGATTTTCTTTTTTTGGGTTCTGGGGATCGAACTCAGGGCCTTGTGCTTACTAGGCAAGCACTCTAATGACTTAGCTCAGTCCCCAGCCCCAAGATTTTATTTTCTACCTTCCCACTAAATATTAAATAGTCAACTTTTAGGAACTCCAGTGAGCAGACTGGATCCAGCTGTGGAAAACAGTACAGGTGTAAAAATATCTTTCCAAAGGCAAATATTTGTCACTTTTTAATTTACACCTTCCCCAGTGTGTGTCTGTGAGTTTTCGCCCATGCACAGATTTTTATGACCACCACTACAGACAGGATACAGAATGATTCCGACTCAAAAAATGCCCGGCACTGCCCTTTGTATTCAGTCACCCCTGAACCGTCAGCCCTGGACTGCGAGGGCCATCTCCAAGCCGCACGCGGCCTTGGCAAGGGCAAAGGCCACTGCTGGGGGCAAACCTTTACTGAGACGTGGCTCATGCTGCCCGTGGTTCATCCTCAACAAGCCAGACTATAAAATATGGAACCGGGGGAAAGTCCGAGCAGAGGTGTCAGCATCTGCACATTGCAGGGGAAATAAACGTCACAAAACTAGTTCATCTAGATACACAGAAACTCAAATAACAGCATCGGAGTTCTGGGTAGTGGGGGTGTCTGTAACCAGAGCTGCTAAAATCAATATGTTATCTAAAATAGCCAGTTTCAACATAGATATCTGTATCTGTATGAAAGGTGTAAAGGAATGAGTACTCTGACACAAGGGCTGGGGGAGGCAGCAGAGACTGTTTTTGAGGGAGTCCTTTGCAGATGATTTTTAATTAGCTATGTGTTTAAAGAGTATGGAAACCATGTTCAAGGGATTAAAAGAAGGTAGGATGCCAGTGACTTGTCTAACAGAGAATATTCATAAAGACATATAAATTATTTTTAAAAGAACCAAATGGAGATATGACACCACGAGCATCAGCAACAAAAGTAAAAATATTGAACTACATCAGTCTTTAAAACTTAATTGTACCCCAGAGGACACACAGTGGAGTACAAAGGCAACCTGTAGAGTGGGGGAGAATATTTACAAATCGTGTATCTGACAAGGGGTTAGTATCCAGACTGTATAAAGAGCTCCTATATTTCAACAATAATAATAATAAAAAATATCCTGGCTTTTAAAATGTGCAAAGGACTTGAACAGATACCTCTCCGGATATGATATGGTAATGGCTAAAAGCATGTGACAGGATGTTCAATATCACTTATTAGGGAAATGAAGATCAAAGCCACAAGGTATAACTTCCTACCCATTAGGGTAATTGCTATAGATATGAAAATGATACAAAATCACCAATGTTAGCAAAGACATGGAGATGTTTGAACCCTATTCATTGTTAGTGAGAATGTTGAATGCTGAGATAACTGGAAAACAGTCTGGCAATTTCTCAAAAAATTAAAAACAGAACTGCCAGATGATCTAGCAGTTCCACTTCTGTGTATATATTCAAAATAACTGAAAGCATGAACCCAAATAAATATTTGTATACCTGTGTTCATAGCAGTATTATTCACAGTAACCAAACAGTGAAGCAACCCAGGTGTCCATTGATGGCTGAATGGATGAACAAAATGTGGCATATGTGTATATATGATTAAGTATTATTCAGTTTTTAAAAGGAAGGAAATTCTAAGTACAACACATAAGTACAAGTACATAGTACAACACTGATGAACCCTTAGACATTATGCTAAGTAAAATAAACTGTCACAAAAGGACAGTGCTATGTAATTCCACTCAAATGAAGAGATCTAGAGGGATCGTGATGATGATTGTACAAGAGCGTACATGCATTTAATGCAATTGAACTGTTCATTCAAACATTGTTAAGATGGTAGATTTTATTTTTTGTGCTTCTTACCACAGTTAAAATTTAGGGAAAAAAAACAAAAAAAGAAAATTCAGGAGTTGAAAAGTAGACTAACCAGAATGAAAAGCTCACTAGAGGCGCTCAGCGGGAAGTTTGGGTTAGCAGAAGAGTCAGCAGACTTAATGACAGAGCAGTGGAGACTGCACAGTCTGAAGAACAAGAGAAAAGAATGAAGAAAAGGAACAGAGCCACAGGGAGACGTGGGTCACCATGAAGTGCGCCAGAGGAAGAAAGGGGCAGAAAATAAACCTAAGTATTTTGAATGATATTTTAAAATTAAGAATTAAGTAAAATACTTAAAGAATATTTTAACTTTTCAAATTTGATGCAAAATGCTATATATCCAAGAAACTTAACAAACTCCAGTTAGGGTAAACACAAAAAGATCTGTCTCCAGACACACTGTAGTCAAAAGACTGAAAGGGAAAAGAAAAGCTTTGCAAGCAGCAAGAGAGGTGACTGCCACTTACAGTGGAACTCCAGCAGTTTACTGTTGTCATCTCTTCAGAAACCTGGGGCCAGAAGGCAGCAAGACGGCGTAGTAAAGGTGCTGAAAGGGTCCCAGATCAAGCAAAGCTGTCTTCCAAAAGTGAAGGCAAAATTAAAACATTCCTAACTAGATTAAAAACAGAGATAATCCATTGCCGGCGGTCCCGCCCTACAAGAATTATTAAAGGATGTAATTTGTACTGAAAGGAAGTACCTCTGGACAGTGATTTGAATCCCCCCAACATACAGAAACTCTGGTACGAGTAGTTAAGTGGGTAGTGATAAAAGACAGAATAATTGCTCATTTATTTTAACCCTTAAACTGGTATAGTTACATTGGAGCACCTTCCTTTGCTCTAAGTTGTCTAAAGGAAAAACAGGCCATCGCGCTTTCTCCCTCCCTCCTTCTCTTCCCCTCTCCCCCTCCCCCTCCATAGCATATCCTCCCCTCCCCCCGGCCCCTGTACCGGGATGGAACCCAGGACCTTGTGTATGCTCGGCCAGCGTTCTCCCACTGGGCTCCACCACCACCACCCTGCCACTTCAGAAGTATCCATAAGGAATCAGGTGCTCTCATTCTCTCCAAATGAGGAAATGGTTTGCAAGGAAATCGTATCAACTATCTTATCTCTTTCATGGTTTTTTAGCTGCTATTTCTGTGGTTCTCTGAAGGTAACATCAAACAAATGTTTATGGTTTCTTAATTCAGGAAATGATTTCAATTTAGTCTCCTTTGAAGCAATAAAGAACTACTCAATTTGCACCTGACTTACCGCTGGCATGAGTAATTCTGTGAGTTTATTGTCCCGTTTAGCCTGTTTATAATGTTAATTTGGCTAATTATTGGTGGAGTTGAATCATTTCCAGGCTTCTGATGAAGCACTTCTAAAAGTTGGACAGACATTCCTACATGGCAAGAGGAAGAGGCTGGCTAAATCTACTTGATAATTATCAGTCCTCGCTTGCTTTGCTGCTTACAAACTATTGCTTCAGAATCTCTGGAATGAGAACAAGAAATACAGAGCTGTAAGTTGAGCGAGAAAATAGTTAAAATAATAAACACTTATCAACTCTTTGTATTACTCTTGCGTTAATTAAAAAAAACATGGTAGTATCAGTAATCAAAGTTTTGTAAGTACCAACCCTATTCTTATTGAATCTCAAAAATAATCAGAACAGAACTAGCAAATAAATATGTAAGAACCAAGATATCTATTTACATCCATGGTTCCATTTTAAACTGTGGCTGAAAGGAAAGTATTTCCCTAATATAGCTCTTGGAACTGGGCCAGACAGCCCAGCACGGGAGGGCACAGACTGGAACAAATGATCGTAGGTTTGCCAGCTGATACAAGTTTCATATGTTAAGTGATTTGCTCATGAAAATCAATCTATTTTTGGTTATTGGTGAAAAAGAAAAAACTCTAGGACCTGGGGCGGGGGCGTCCCTAGTGCACAGAGAAAGGGGAAAATGTGAGGAGCCCTTCCGGTCTTATGAGAGTGGGAGTAAATGTCCAAAGCTCAGCTGTTCATTCTGTCCCTGGCTTTCAGGCAGCACTGTGCACAACACTCGGGCAGGGTGGCAGACTACTTTGACAACCTTGCTGCAGCCCACGCACACTGTCACAGGCACTCGCTTCAGTGTGCCGCAGTCCATCCAGTTAGAGGCCTTTCCCTTCTCCTCCTGTTGAAGGGCAGTTTTTCTTGTTCCTGGGAAGTCCGCTTTCTTGTGCTGCATGCTCAGATTTGAGTGGTTGATATGTACATATAAGGCATGATGAAAAAGATACAGTGAATGTTTAAATTTTTAAAAATTATTACAGTAAATGACATGTTGCTATTAATCCCTTCAAAATCTTTCCCCTTGCTTCAAACACACTTATCCCGACGTTCTTGCCACTTTCTCAGCAGTTCTGGAAGTCCTGTGTCATGATCATCTTTAGTTGCACTGTCACGGTTGCCTTGTCCTGATGGCTTCAGAGCGTTTACCTGCCGTGGTTGTTTTAACTGGGGAAGAGCCAGAAGTCTCACAGTGCCAGATCTCGTGAGCAAACTGGATGAGGACACCATAATGTCTTTATAAGCCTGCCTTTCCATTGGACGGCACTCAGCAGCAGTATTCAGTTTGTTTTTTATTCCTCCTCCTAAAGACATTCACGAAAGAGGACTTCTAGAACTGCTTCAGAAAGTGGCAAGAACAGTGGGATAAGTATCTTTGAAGTGAGAGGGAGTATTTGGAGGTGAGGTTAGGGGCAATTGTCTTTAATCTTAATAATTTTTATTTAAACATTCATAGTATGTCTTTAGCACCTCCTGTATTTTCTTATGATAATGTTTTCATGGACTTACTGAATTATAAATTTAAAATGAAAATACCAAATAAAAACTTGTTGACAGTAGCCCACCATACATTCATTCTGATTCTGCTCTACCATCCCTAAGAAAATGGCCCTTGCCTTCCTGAGGCTGTCTTTCAGCTTTTAAAAAATGCTTTCTTTGTAGTCATGTGTACCCTCTAAGTCTTCTCTTGGTCAGGCCAAGTCACCCTAACTCTTTGAACTTTATCTCATTTTAATTAATTATTTTTGCTCTTTATTTCTTTATCCTTTAAAGTGTATTTACTTAATAGATTTATATAATGACTTCCCAGAGAGCAAAAGGCTATGTGGAAAACATTTAAATAGCACAAAAGCTCTATGAGCTGGAAAGAAATTTAAATGTCAGAATGAGAAGAATGCAGAGGGAGAGTGAACGTAGCAGGCGTGAGGCCTGGAGAGAAAAAGCCTCCCGAAGGCCTGGCCCTGTCAGTGTCTGAAGTGGAAACTTCATGGGGCACAAAAATAAGTTTGGACTGCTTAAGGAAGGGTCAGAGATCTCCACCCCGTCTCTACAGAACAATCCTGTGGGTCCCAGTCCCGGGCTAAACTGCAGTTTCTGGTGTGTGTAAAATAAGGTGCTTGACAGGATTTGAAGATACTGTCTGGTCTTGACAGCATCCTGAGGCTTTGCGGCATTCTTTGTATTCGCTTCACTTTATCGCTTTATCACTCTGTCCTCGGCCCCTCATCTCTCCTAGCTCACCCCTTGCTGAGGCCAGCAAGAGTCTCAGCTCCCCAAACGGGACCTAGTGTCTTCAACGAGACCTGATGAATGTCACACCAGAACATCACTTCCTCATTTCCTTCTACTGTTTCCCCTCAAGTTCCTCCTACCACAGTGTTGGCTAAGTGTACTAGGCAGTGCGGTTAAGATCTCATTATTTAAACTTACTTCCACTTATGACCGTGCCATCTTTAAAATGCTCAAAACTGGACTAGATGGCTTCTGAAATCCCCCCAAATGTGAGTGTTCTGTGGTGCTTTAATTTTGTGAACCGAAACAGGAATTAAAGAGTAATTATAGGTTGCTTCTTGTAAGCATTAACCTCAGTACTGTTTCAGTAAAGAGGCCTGCAAAGTGCCTGGCACTGTTATCGGGTGGGTCCCGATATTCCTGGGTTCTTCCCCTCCTCAAGCAAAGAATTGAATGAGGGGGACAAAAAGTAGTTCTAAGGTTTTATTTAAAATTATAGAGAAAAGAAGAAAAGGAAAATTGAGCATAACGACAGAAATAGCAAAATGTGCACTGGGCATAAAAGGCACGGTAGGGGTTACCACAAAAAGGCATGACAGCCTTGGGGCTGGGTATGCAGATACCGTCTTCCATGGGAGAGAGCGGGGAGAGCGCCTACCCTAGAGGCTCCACAGGAAAAAAAAAAGGGGGGGGCAGAGCTCGTGGCCCATTCATATTCATGTGGAGTCTATTCTTGTGAGAGTTTTTTGATCCTGTGAGAAGAGGGGCAATTGGAATTTCGCGCCCCAGGCCGACGTCAGCGACGTCAGGTCAAGGCCATTCCGCAAGGTCATGTTCATCCTCCCAGCCAGGTCAGGCCACACCCTTCTCCTGTATCAGCACCATGAGGATGTTTTCTTAGTTCAGTGTTGATGGCCAGGCCTTAAGAAAAACAAAGGGAAGAGGAGGAAGGATTCAGTGTTGAGTCCATTGTACCCGGGTGTGGGCCATAAGAAGGCTGCAGACTGTAGTGTAGGAGAAGACACCGAGCCAGGCAGAGACCATGCTGCAATGTGCCCAGCTCCCAATGGGAGGATATTCTTGAAAGGGAAAAACAGACAAGCAGGAGTGTAAGACATATTTTGCATCTTGTATTGCAGTTAGAAAGCTTGAAAAAGATTGCCTGAGAACCCCAGGCTGAAAACATAGATTCGTGGTAAACTCATTGTGTTTATTAAAGAAAATGACAGCGTATTTGGTGGTCCAGTCCTCATTTCTTTTCATTCCTAATTTTTAAAATGTGCTTTCCTTTGCAGTTTTCACAAAGGAGTCTTAGGATGTGCCAATGTCATGAAAAAACCACAAGTTGCATCATTTTAGGGACTAGGTAACATTTCATCTTTAGAAATTGCCAGTGTTTTCTTGGCCAATCCTCCTATCCAAGGAAATTTAGATGATTTCCTCTTTGTGTGATTATAAAATGACACTACAGTAAGCATCTTTGTACATCAGTGTTTGTCCACATTTCATATTACTTGCTTGTGTTCTTGAACTTTGGACATTAAGGTCAGAGAGAGCACCCACACCCACCCAGCTACTCCCTGTCCTCGATGGGGTTCTAGAGACGCCGCACATGCGGCCTCGCCTGGCAAGTTTTCAAGTTTTTACCTGTTTCCCATGTGAAGATAAATACTGTTTCTTAGAACTGTTTAAACCATTTCTAACTGTACTTGTGGGTGATCACATTACAGGACATTGTATTATACTACAGATACAGATAATCGTGTATACTGATTTTAAAGTTACGTTAGAACTGCAGACCCAGGTGACACCTTTATTACAAGTTTTCATATTCAGACTTTCTCTGATTGACTTCCTTGAAGCTCTTGATGTATGAAGTACCCAGAAGTCCATGCTTAAGTATCTGCAATCTGTGGTCTCCCCTCGATTTCCAGCTAATGTTTATATGTGCCCTAAATGGAAATGTTAATGGATAGGTTTCCACCTTTTGGATCCTTTAGAAACCATGTTGAAGACTTGTCTTCACAGGGAAGGCTGACTTTCCTTGTCCCTGTCGGAAAGTCCTTGATTCGGAGAGAGGCAGAGGTCTCTTCTTCTCTAGAATTAGGCCTTGAATCTGCTCCTGTGAAACTTTACATCATTGCCTCCTCTAGTTGATCTGTATTTGCTCTTCGCTCCTCAGTGCTGCTGTTTAAACATGGTGTGGTGTAGTGACCTGTCTTGGAGCCCGTATTGATTGGTTGAACTGGCTGCCTTATTGTGTCTCAGTGGGAGGTTTCCTTTGTTATTGAATAAGAGAACTATTCTTTCTTTTTGTTTTTTAATTTTAATTTTCATTACTACATGTTTGCAGTATGCAATAATTACATTCATCATGAGGAGTTGGTACATATGCACAACACATTTTAACTCTCTTTACCTCCCTTTCTTCCTTCCTAGTCCCCTTCCTCCATCTCTTGGTCCCCTTCTCGTTTACACACTATCTCTCTCCCATTTGCTATTATCTGTCTTTTTTGGGGGTTGGGGGGAGTGCTGGAGCTCAAACTCAGGGCCTTGTGCTCACTAGGCAAGTGCTCTACCAGTTGAGCTAAATCCCCAACCCCTATCATTTATCTTTATTTTGCTCTTTAATTTATTTATGCTTTGGGTTTCCATTATAAGAGAAACCATGTGACATTTAAGCTTGTGTGCCTGAATTATTTCACTTAACATTATTGTTTCAGTTCTTTCTTTCTTTGCCTCTTTAATTTCTACGACATCCTAGGGGCTTGGTAGTAAGGCAGTGTTTGTAATATAGGAAAGGAGAAATACCAAAAATGAGTAGTATCTTTTGGACCATCATTATTTTCTAATTGGTTTTTTTTTGAGGTACAGTATACAATGAAGTCTACCAATTGTAAGTGTATAGTTTCATGAGTTGTGATAGACATGGACAGTAGTGTAACCACCACCATGCTCGAGATACAGAAAAAAGCTTCCCATGTAGACTACTGTTTTCATTTTTTTATTGGTACATGTCTATAGTACATAGATTACATTTATCGTGGGAAGTTCATTTCTTTTGGGTGAATACACCCCAGGATAAGATAGATGGCTGGGTGATGTGGCTGGCATATATTTCACTTTAGAAGAAACTACTGAACTATTTGCCGATGCGGCTTTACCAGTTTAAGTGATCTTTCCTTGGCACCTTTGCATGTGTTTTATCTCTCTACCTCTTCTCTCCACCCCTTAAAAAAGCTCCTGTCCCTTACAGTATGTGTCTCTTTCAACCAAAGGCACAGCCAGTCTGTACACTAAGGAAGACCAGGGCCAGGGGAGTGGCTGGGTACAATGACGGGGCTATTAGAGGGGTGGAGAGCATAGAACTGAGAAAGATCCTTCTAGAAAGATACAGGGGCCTTGTTATTTTTCCTCTATCTGCAGTGAGACTGATAACTTCCAGTTTCTTGTGGTTTACCACAACTTACAAAACATTTTTACATAATTCAGTTTGATCCTTACAGTAGCCCTATAAAAGTACATATGTCCTCACCACCCATTTACTGATGGTGGAAGTGGTCAGAAAAGGCATGTGGGTTACCCAGGGCAACTGCTAGTTCGTAGTAGAGGTAGGGTTGGGCCTCAGAGTTCCTGATTGTCACTCCAGGGCTTCATCTGCTAGGGATGCTGATAATCACGCTGTTACCACCTCTAGTTTGCACATAGCCAGTGGCGGGGTACCATTATCCCCACTTATCAGATGGCCATTCAGGTGACTTGCCCAGGGTGGGATAGCCCAGTAGCCAGCTGGACAGGAAGGGACCCAGGACTCTGACTGCAGGGTCGTGCTCTCTGCCCTTCTCCATGCAGGTGAGACAGATGTTCCTCATTTAGCTGCAGTGAGAAAAGGAGAAGGTAAAGCCACAGCCTGTTAGCAAACTGTCCTGAGTGTCTCCTTTCCAGTTTTAGACCCGCAGCTTACTTGTATTAGATGTCTTTGACCTTCATTCTCAGGCTCCTGGTCCCCGTCAAATAAACCTACATTCTTTCTGGTTTTGTGGTGTCCTTTTGTCTCAGTGTCCTCTGTGCTCCAAACCTGATCTGACATGTGGCGTGATTGTCTGAGCTTTCCCTTCTGGTGTGAGTTTCTTCACTTGTCTCCCTCCCTCCTTCTCCCCCTCACCCTTGCTACTCCTCCCTTCCTTGCTTGCTTTATTCCTTGCTTCTGCCTTGGTCAGAATATCCTCTGCCTTCCTCCAGGTTCACGCCTCCCTCAGCTGCTCCGCATATGCTGTTTATGGTGGTTATGGCAAGTGTTAGAGCTGTTTCAGTGATGTTTCAGTTTTTGTCATTGCCGTGAAAATATGAACCTCAATTCTATCATGAATGTACAAATACATTTTAAATACAATTATATTTCAAAAATTTAAAAGTATAAGAAAGATGTTTTCATGACCTACTCAAGAATGATGTTATTACTAGAAACTCAAGATCTACATACTGAATTTTTAAAAGAAACTACATACTGAAGTATTATTTGCTGTGCTGTTCTGCAAATAATACAACTTCGAAAGTGAATCTTCTATTTTATTTCAATATTATTAGGAAAAGCAAGTAATTTTCATGCCTGGTGAGTCCGGGTCACCTTGTATAGTAGTCATTTGACTGTACATCATACCATTGGATGATGAATACGATCCTTCCTATTTCTACCTAAGGTCAGAATTCAAGATTCAGCCTGAGCTTCCAGGTTGAGAGTGGGTGTGAGACCCTGTGGGCTCCAAGGGAGGAAATTAGAAAAGTTCTTCAGAACCAGGTCCTCTGAGTGCAGACGTACCTCAGAGGGGAGGCGTGGCTCGTGTGCAGTTGATCTCAGGAGTGGACGCAGCAGAAGGAGGTTGGCCGAGAGCCAGTCTTCAGAACTGCCTGTCCCCTGATCCTCCCTCTGGCCGTGTCCCAAAGCAAGCACCTCCTACCCAAGCTTCACTTTGTGTGAATGTACGAAGGGCCACAATTCTGCACCATCCCTCCGGCTGAACAGTGTGTAAATATGTCTAGAAATACTCTGAGAATGTTTTCACTTTTACTTTAAAATTCAGATATCTAGTGTGGTAAGAGGCTGTTAGGCAGAGTTGCAGCCGATGCACATGGAGGAAGTTGTAAAGAGGGATTCGGGGCCGTGGGAGAGCTCAGGGACAGAGCACTTACCTGGCTGTACAGGGCCCTGGTTTGATCCCCAGCACCACAAGAACAAACAAATAACAAAAATAGAGCATCTGTAGCAGTTAAGTCAAGAGTGGTGAAGGCCACCGGGCCCTGAAGAAAGCAGTGGAGCTGGCAGAGTGGGGCGGCAATGAGAGGCAGAACTGAAGGATGAGACGCTTGTTCAGAATCTGAGGTGTTGCCTGGTGCCGGGTAGAGGAAGGGAAGCTCCTGTTAACGTGGTACGGGTTTGGGAGCTGAAACTTGTCAAACTGCTCAGTGCCTCCTCTAAGAGTTGAAAACACTCGGACATACCTGTTCAGGAGTCTGTGGCATTGGAAACTTGTAGAATATCTTGTAGCACTCATTTCCTTGAGTCCCAGCCATGTATAGAACGTTTTCATAGTAGGGAAGAAAGAGTTAAGAAGCTTGTTCTAACCCTCCTTCATGTTTTGATGCAGTAATGTTGACATTTCTCAGAAAAGCCCTTTTAGGGGAGTTAGAAAGGAGCAAGGAATTAGCTGGAAATTATGTGTACTGCTCCCTTGTTAGAGTCATTGCTGTGGGAGAGAAATGGCATTTCCACAAGCTGTTTCCACACTTAAGACCTCTGTATCCCATCTGAGTGATTTTTATGGACTCTTATATGCTGGCTTTAAGCCAGCAGTAACTACCTTTATGTCGTGTCTAGGCTTCCCCATCCAGAATTAAGAAAACATTTATTTTTGTTTCTTTTTATTCTTTTTTTTTTTTACATTTGAGTTTTTGTTTTGGTGTGAGGTAGGGATCTAACATTTTTTTCCTTACAGACAGTTACTGATGCATTGTCTAAGCATCATTTATTAAATGAGTCTGTGTTCCCCACTAGTTGATGATATAATCCTTCAGAATCCCACTTTCAAACAATCAGGACTCTCATAAGTCAGATCTGAGCCAACCTCAGCCACTCTGCATTTGGCTTTCTACATTTATGGCAGATTAACTTTTGGCCTTGTGCACGGCATCCTGTAGCCTGCCGAGGACTCCATTTCAACAGCACCTTTTTCTGTGTAACAGATTATGTTATTATTTAAGCATTTTGTTTTATTTTGATAAAACTTAATGGAAAAGGGAGGAAACCAAGTGTTGGCTGAAAGATAGGCCTTAATGTATTGTGCATTTGAGAAAAATATAGAAATCATTTAGGTTGTGAAAGACTGGCAAGCCTTTCTCCCCAACCCGATGCTTATTAGATGTAGGCAGGCACAGTGGTGGCAAACCTGTGGCGCATGTGCCACAGCAGGCTGTTATCATCGAAAGCTCTAAAAGATTCACCATCACTGGATTAGGGGATGATGCAAAGGACAAAAGCCCTAGTAAAGAGCCTAGACACAGTGGCGGAAATAAGTATGTAAGACTGTCTGAATGGAAAAGGAACCTCTGGGCTGAATTGGTGCCAGAGGTAACAGAAAGATGACTGAGAACTGCCCAGGCAAGTCTGGCTAAAGGACACAGCTGCTCTGGTACACACCTACCAGCTGCCCTTCTCTTTCACCCTTGTGATTTGCCGCTAAGTGCGGTGTATCCAGAGGAGAACCTGTGGTCAAACCTGCAAAACTACAGACAACACAAAAGAGAAAAAGAAAAAACCCAGTCCATTATTTTTCATTCTGGTTTTGTAAGTACATGTCTTAAGTCCTACCCTCTCTCAGTCCTGTATATAAACATCATCTTGTCCTCTTGGAATTCATCACTGGTGTGAACCTCTCTAAAGTCATTTCTTCCCCTTCATCTCCTTCATCACCACTGTGGTCCAGGATTCCTCGTCTCCTGCCTGATGGAGGCTCATGATTAGTCTCCTCCCTACATGCATGCTTGCCTTCTATACAGCCATCTCCACACTGCAGCCAGAATGAAGAAGGCCAAGCCCAATCTTGTCAGCACCTCTTATTCAGACCTTTCATTGATGCCCCATTGTTCATTGGTGGCCATAGACTGTTAGGGCCCCCTCAGTCTTCCATCATAGCCAGCCTGCCTCCAGTCTCTTCCCCTTCCACCCTAGAACTGCCCAGCACAGTGCCTCTCCCAGGCTCAGAGTTCCCACCAGCCTTAGACTGCAGGGAAGCCTGTCTTATGCTCTCAGATAAGGTCACGGCCACATCTGTGTTCCCATGACACTGTGTGACACCATGTCTCTTTCCCTTTAACACATGTCACCAGTATGGGGATGCACACCTCCATGGTCATTTGATCAGCCTCTGCTTCCTTCACTGGGCTGTAAGCCCCAGGTGTGCCAAGCCCACATCACTTTTACCTAGTGACTGGCACAAAGAAAGTTCACCATTAATATTTGCTGAATATTGTTCCTGTTTGCCCTGCTGGCAGCCTAGCCTATCAAACAAGATTTCATCAAGAATTTGTTGGTAGTTTTAGATAACATTAGCCCCAAATATTTTTATTCTGATTTTAATTTATAGATTTAATGTGCTCATCATATTAAGGAAATTCTTGTTAGGTGGAATATTATTTTTTGCCTTTAGAGTGATCTTTTTATTTGTTTCTCTTGGCATCTGAACCTCCAGAATCTCAAAATCTTGGAAAATGATAAGATCTATTAATATACATTTTCTATTTAATTGTATGTCTAAAACACTGCATATGTACATGGCACTCAAGATATTTTTTGACTTACTATTTTCATTTAAAACACATATAACAACAGTATGCAGTTTTGAGAGGAAAGGAAAAAATGATCACGTCACTCAAACTCAACCTCTGGTATAGTTCTAGTATATTCTGAGTTTTTGTTGTTCATGGTTTTTTGTTTGTTTGTTTTTTCAGTGCTGGGTGTTTTACCCCCACGGTCTTTCACATGCTAGGCAAGCACCATACCACTGAGCTACAACTGAGCTACAACACCTTTTGGTCTTTTTTATGTACATCGCTAACGTTGCCATAATCACAGTGTACATAAAATTTTGTGACCTGCTTTTTCCTAAATACCTTTTGTTGATTGGTCAAAATATTATATTGTATATGGCATGTTAGGTGAGCCTAATTCATCAGTTCATTTCAGTTCAGTTAGCATTTGTGAAGAAACGAGGGACAAGGCCCCTTCTGTAGCCTAACAGTACATAGAGAAGGCACCTTGGCTATGTTGTCACAGGCTACTATAGTTACAAAGATTTTAGTGGTATTCTTACAGCACAGATATATTTGTGTCATCTTCTTTCCTTCCTGGGAGAAAGAATAAATGAGACCTCTCTCCATTTGTTTAATAGCTTTTTTCTTCATTTACTTAGCAGATGGATTAGGGCTTACTCCAGCTGGACAGTAGTCCGCATAATAGAGATTCAACAGTGAATGAAAGTTTCTATGTTCTAGTGGGAGAGCACAGACCAGCAAGAATGAATGAATGAATGAATGAGCAAGTCAGGTGTATGTAAAAGAGAAAAGGTGGCTGAGAAGGATGCTGAATGGCTGGGGGCAGAGCTGCCCCTTTCCAAGGTCAGGGAAGGCCTTTCCTGGCAGTGACATTTGAGCAGAGGCCTGAACAGAGTGAGGAGTGAGCTGTGCAGCCGTCAGGAAGGTTTTCCTGGTGGAGGGACCGCGGGGGCAAAAGTCCCTGAAGTCCCTGAAGTTCCGGTGCATGTGGTGAGGGTTGGTCAGGAGCCCAGGTCAGCGGGCCAACAGGTGGGGTCATAGTGGCCCTGAGGCCCTGGCTCTTCCTCCATGCTGCGGTCTCTCCCTGCCTTAGCAGGACTGCTTCCTTCTGCAGCCTGCTGTGTCCCTCATCTGAGGCCCTTCAGTCCCACCTCTGTCACCCTTCAGATGTGTGACTCTGTGCCAGAGCTTGTAAACTGTTGCAGGAGCAAGGTGACGTTCTGACAGGAAACGCTCGCTTCTTACGTGGCAGTGCGCAGGTAGATGGTCAGCCCCACCTTTCAGCTTCAGTCAGAGCTGGTTAACAGTGTCTGAGGAACTAGGCAGATTCCTCATATTTGAAAAACTATAGAATTTTACTATTTCCTGACCTTTCACTCATTTGAGACAGTTCCTCTCTAAAATGATGACTTAGTATGTCTTTCAAATTGCATAAAAACTTCACCTAGCAAGGCCACCATCAGTCTATAATTATTAAGCATGATTCAACCTCTCCCAGTCTAGAAGCCAGCCTTGTTTTTCATGTTTTATTTTTTGGTTGGTGTGGGGGAGGGGTTAGCCTAATTATAATCTTCTCGAATTGCTTTAGGGTTAGGTCTGTCACATGCTGAAGTAAGAGCCCATTAGCAGGCTTAAAACATTCATTTCTGAAAGAACAAACTGTTACAGGTTGCTCGGGGGTAATTGATTTCTTTTGTGTTCTTTCTTGTTACAGGAGGAGACATCACAGCTTTCCCAGATTGGGAGAAAAAATATGGAATGTGTTTTACCGCTGACTGAACACAACCAAATGAACTGTCCTGACAGTAGTTTGAAAACCAGCAGTTAGCAGTTTGTTCAGGCGCTAACATTGTCCAGCACTTTCCAGAGCAAACTCACTGTTTACAAGAACTCTCGGCCTTACAAAGTTTATAACCTCAAGCTTTGTTTGTTTAAAATATTTCTGCGAAAGAAAAGTACCCGAAGCCCGTTTTCCAGAATGGCCATGGAGGAATATTTGTGGATGGTCATTTTGGGTTTTATCATAGCTTTCATCTTGGCATTTTCTGTGGGTGCAAATGACGTGGCCAATTCATTTGGTACTGCCGTGGGCTCTGGCGTGGTGACCTTGAGGCAGGCATGCATTTTGGCTTCGATATTTGAAACCACTGGCTCTGTGTTATTGGGAGCCAAAGTAGGAGAGACGATACGAAAAGGTATCATTGATGTGAACCTCTACAACGAGACCGTAGAAACACTGATGGCTGGGGAAGTTAGCGCGATGGTTGGTAAGTGGCTTTCATCTTTACACCAAGGGGAGATGTGTCCACAGACTCGCTTCCTCACTGCTGCTTGCCATATCCAGAAGTGTGATTTTTGCTTTCACTTTTCAAAAACTGGTTTGATTTTTCGTGTTTATTATTTGATTTTTGCTTTCTATATTTTAATTTTATTATGATTTTTAAGAGTTCAAATATCAAGGAAACTTTTTACAAATTCTAGCAGTCTTGGTGGTCAAAATAGATTTTGGCTAAGTTAATACTTCCACAAAGTCCAAAAAAGGATACTTTCAGAATAGCTCTTTTTTTGTTTTAAAGTTTAAAAGCTATGTGAGAAGTAATATATGTAAGTGAATGTGATTTAAAGGTGGTATACTGTGAAATTTCCTTGAAAGTTGATTTGTATTTTTTAAAGATCTCTCATCTGTTTAAGATGCAATATTTTGAAAATATGGATGTGAAAAAACATTATTTAGGGGCTAGATGTGTGGCTCAGTGGTAGAGTACCTGCCTAGCATGTTCCAGGGCCTAAATTTGAACCCTAGTGCTGCAAACAAAACAAAACAAAACGGTATATACTGGGCTCAGAGCGATATTTGGTTGCAGAATACGTGCTTAGTTAGCTTGCACAAGGCTCTGGGTTCAGTATTCAACACCAAAAAATGAATGAAAACCTCTAGTATTTATGGATTTAACTTTTGTGTTATCAATTTAAGTTCTAGAGCTATTCCTAAATGAATCTTAATGAAGTACTTATGTTTCAAAGAATTTTGGTCTTCTGTGTTATTTGCAATTCTTTTGTTGGCTTTGGTTTTGGTTTTCCAATGCTATCTCTGGGAGCTCCATTTGGTATGTGTGTTTTCTTTTCTGGCCAAAAAAAATTTGTATGTTACCTTTGAGTAGTCCAGCCTTTTATTGGTAGTTTTATGTTATCTGGAAGAAGAGAAGAATGGAGGTGAGTGAATCGTGTGAATTTGTAGATTGGCTGGTTGGACAGTGTGATTTCTCCCTGTCCACAGTGACCAGAGACTCAAAGCATTTATGGAGACACCGCTTACTGCCCTCACTACAGTGGCAAGACAACATCCAGGCAGGAATGGGCAGAGTGCAGCTGACAGGACTCTTTCTCTGCTTGCCTCTAGGTAGAGATGACGTCACAGCAGACAGCTGATCTATACGGGTAATTTGGTTAGGGAGAAGAGGGTTAGAGAGGAATTCCACCACCTTCTGCTTCCAACAGGACATATCCTTTTGTAGGAAGAGTCCTGCAGTAGGAGGTAAGATGCTGGTGTACCTAGAAACACAGACACACCCCGCAGGTCCCTAGTTATTTACGGTGTCAATAGCATTCCTTCAGCACCCACAATGTGGAGATTAGTTGCCTACCATCTTCCTGTGACAGCAAGTTAGAGACGTCATTGAAGGATCTGATGAGAAGCAGACCAATATACTCAGGTGTTCAGTGTTGCTAAGCACAACAATCTGGGAAGATTCAAGATCACTTTCATTACCTTCACCGAACATGTATTTATCAGGCTAGCCAGCTAGAATTGAAATTTCCCTTAGGAAAATACCTGCCATTTGTAAAATTCACCCTTGATAGTTACGATGAATATCTAAGATTCAATCATATTAACCTGAAATTAGGGTTTTTCTCATCAAGGTGACATGGGCAAGGTATATGGAAAGTGCAAGAGAAATAAAGAAACGGCAAAATTCAATCTTCACTGAAATTTTTCTTCTTGTTGGGTAAAACTTCCCAGAAGTGGTTGTGCTTATTAGAGTTTTGTTACTGGGGACTTCAGCTAGACAGAAAGCTTAGTGAACTGTATAATCTTCACTGCTGACTTTTCATATGGTCAATACAACTTGTCCAGTTTTTCAGTTTTCCCACCCATGGCCTTTGGCTCTTTACTGAAAGAATGAAAGATACTTACCCCAACTAGAATTTGGGTTTACCAAAGCAATTTGAGGTTTTGCTTGAATAACGGAGTTGTTTGATTTTTTTTTTTTTTTTTGGTATGTGGTCAGATAAATCTCAAAGCCTATTTTGTTGGGAATTTGTATGTTACCTAGATTTTTAAAATTGAAGTCCTTGAAAATGGGAACTATGTAAATTTAAGATGGTGATATAATTATTATTGGCCAAAACCAAAGCTAATTCTGTCCAGATGCCTGAAATCTCCCAGTCTTCCTCGTCTAAATTCTGCCTCCATTTTTTCCTTCTTCCTCTTGGTCTAATTCATTCCTTACCCTTTCATTCCATTTTCTCTTTTTTGTTCAGTAACTTATCCTCAAACCCACAGGCCTCTGTGCTTCCTCCTGGCTGGTGTTAGGATTGAACTGGTTGGGTAGAAGATGTCCGTGCTAGCTTGTCCTGAACAAGTTATCTTTTGAGACTCGTGCTCAGCCGTAAACCATTAGTCATTGTACTTTGTATGAGGCCATTACTGGTTCCAAAAACCTCCTGAGAATTCAAAGCTCAGTTTCTTCACATGGAAATCCCTGTGCCAGCATGAACAAGCCATGTCCTTGAACCACCCTGAGACGTACCAAAGCCCCTTGATTCTGCTTGGCACCCAGAATTGCTGAGCCCTTCCCAGCAGCTGCTCACTCCCCCTGCCCCTCCTGCTGGGTCTCTGCTGTTTCCCACACCTACCTGTCGCCTCCCCACTTTCACTAGGTTTTATCTTGCACCCTTATCCCGTAGTTAATTTCATTATCATACATTAAAACATCTCTTTTCTCACTTTTATTAAATGGCTATAACCCACTTAGGGTGGGCAGTCCTGAGGTGAGGAGGCCCCTGCTGGCGACCCTGGCCTCCCGCTGCCCTCCTTCAGCTGTCCCCCATCCCACCTGCCCTTCTCGCTCGCTCTCCCGGTTCAGGCAGCGCCCGCACTCCCCACCTTCCCCTGCCCTCTCTCCTTGTCCAGGAAGTATTTTACAGAGCCAGCCAGAGACAGGATAGCAGCTTCCAGGAAGGACAGTCTCCTAGATGAATGCACTGGAGTGAGTTTATACCATCCTCCTCTATCAAGAGACTATTTTAATTTTTCTAAGAATGTTAAAGCAGAAAGTTCTGTTTCTGGGCTGTGAAACATACTCCAGACTTGCTCCGACTTTATTTTTAGAGCAGCCTGTCCCAGCGGTGCCCAGGACTCAGCTGTGGAGCCCGGGGTTGTCCCTAGGGAAGCGGGTGCTGCCATGGGGCTGGCAGCACAGGCCGCAGGGCTGGACATGGGGCCACAGCCGGCTTGGCTCAGAGGCTAGCACACCCAGCCTCACTGAGCAGCTGTCCGTGTCACCTCTCACGGGGACCTTTGCAGCCGTGAGTGACCCTTCTGTACCTCAGACGTCTTTGAGGGGAGCACCCGAAGTCTGCTGGATGCTGCTGCTGCTGCTGCTGCCAGGCAACCAGGTTTCCAGAATTAACATTCGGGATTAATAACACGCCCCGCTTATCGGCCAGACCCTTTGTCCCCATACGCTTGTGTGCAAGCTTTTCAGCAACCGTTTCTGAAAGTGATCTGTCCCAGCTGATGCTTTTAATGCTCACTGCAAAATCTGATCTGCTTATGAGAATATCCAAAGCGAACCGTAGCCTAGAAAATATTAAGCCTAGAAAAGAGTGATGACAAAGCCAGACTAGGTCTCCCGACACACTGCGCAAGAGCAGATGCCCAGGGGAGGGGCGGGGGAGAGGGGGAGAACCAAGATACACCATGTATAGGTACAGAATAAATGTAATGAATGTGATCAATGTATGTAGAATGTACCAATACATGCTCTTGGTTTAAAATTAAAAAAAATAAAAAAAAATTAAAAAAAAAGAGCAGATGCCCAACTTTGGGTTCAGTTTCACAGTTGTTTTTCCTGTAAGTGGCACAAATCAAAAAGCCGATCTCTCGCCCTCCCATTCTGTGACTAGAAGACCTAACTTTAGCACTTTTCCCCAGTATGCCGACTGTCGCACCTCTCTGTGTGGAGGGATCTTGAATCCCTCACTTGGTTTTGGCCAAACTTCACTTCAGAACAGATTCATCGGCAGCTCCTCACCTTCATGTGACAAAGGCAATGAACAGCAGGCCCCGGGAGACCCTCCATGTGGAAGATGGGAGAATAGTCCCTTCTTCGCGGTACAGAATGATTACGTTCATTGTGCGGAATTGGTACATGTGCATAAATACATCTTGTTTTATTCTCCTTCCCCCACTTTTTTGCCAGCATCACAATAATTTATTTGTAAGTCCTTTCAAAGTTAATTATCATAGATACAGATTAACCACCAGACTAATAGGCCAAAAAACATATAAAACACGTAAGACAATTATAAAAAAAATCAAGGTACACTTGTAGGTATGTTGTCTATGCTGGATTAAAATAACTTTTCGCTCTCTTTTTTCCTATTACCCATCTTTTATTTTTCACTTTGTTTATATACTGAGTTTCTCATAAGAGAATCCATTGTGATATTCAAGTTTGTGTGTCAGATTTACTTCACTTAATATTACGGTTTCAAGATGCATCCATTTTCCTACAAATGACCTAAGTTTATCTTTCTTTATGACAGAGTAGTACTTGATTGTGTGTAAACAACACATTTTCTTTATGCAGTTATCTGGTGATGGACATATAGGCTGCTTCCAAAATTTAGCTATTATAAATTGTGCTGCTATAAACATGGATATGCATGTATCACTGTAATATAATGTGTTTAACTCTTTTGGAAAGATACCTAGAAGGGGAATAGCTGGGTCAAATGCTTTTTGCTTAGAACTTTTGCACATTGCAAAGAAGCAACTCATAGAAAATTGAAATCAGGGAGATGTTGTTAATGGAGAATAACAATTTGGATTTTTCCCTTGGTGGCTAAGACTCTGTACTGTGTCTGATTTTTTTTTTCACTCTTTTTTCCCATAGGTTCAGCTGTTTGGCAGCTGATCGCATCCTTCCTGAGACTTCCAATCTCAGGAACACATTGCATTGTTGGTTCTACTATAGGATTCTCACTTGTGGCAATTGGCACAAAAGGTGTGCAGTGGATGGAGCTTGTCAAGATTGGTAATTGCCATTTTCTTTTACCTATAAGAAGGAAAATTTACCTTTACTAGAGTAAGTTTTATGAAAAGTTACTTTTATAATGTCTTTTCTTTCTTCCTGTGTTAAGATTTAGAAGCCCTATGTGGTGTGGATAATGCATGTTACTTTCAGAATTCTGTAAATGGAGATTGTGAACCTTGTGTGTTAATTTTTGGGGCCACTCTTAAAATGTTACATCATCGTTGGGCTTTGAAAGTCAGTATCTATTTGTTCTTCCCGGGCAGGAGAGAGATTTATTTGATTGAAATTAGTGTAAAGTTCAGAGAAAGACTAAGCCCGGGGAAGGAAAGTGCCCTGAATCCAGGAATCTGTGCCCATGGTCATGGGGAAGCATTAAAAGAGGGCCAGAGCTATTTACCTCCCTACAGCTGAGGAATCACCCAGCTGCCCTGGGGAGGAAGCTCTCTAATGTTCCTTCTGGGCTGTAGGCTGCCAGGCAGGCCCTGAGACATAAGCTTGCACCTGTTTCCAAAGTTCTGACTGCTGACTTCCTGGCTTTACTTGTAGCAAGAGGTAAATTTGCTCACCCCTATATGTACCAAGCCACACAGTGTGAAGAATGGTCTTTTGCCTCACCTCTGTCCCCTAGATTGTTCATTCTTTTATCAGAACCATTTCCTACAAATGACTCAAGTTTATCCTTCTTTATGGCAGAGTAGTATTCCATTGTGGGTAAATACCACATTTTCTTTCTCCACATTTATTGATGGACATACAGGCTGCTTCCAAGATTTAGCTATTATAAATTGTGCTGCTATAAACATGAGTATGCTTTGGGAGCTCTAGATCAGACTGGATCCCTGACCTTCCCAGCAGGGTCACAGACCACCAAGAAAATCATCTTGCATCCCAGGCTTCTGGGACACTGACTCTCAACTCTGGCAGCCCTTGAGAACTCACTGGGGGTACAGTTTAAAAGTACGAATGCCCAGACCTCATTCGGGACCTTGTTGATCGGTTGAGATTCTTAGGGTAAAACTACAGGCATAGCTGGTTTGTGAAAACTCCCTGATAGGTCCAGTGTCAGCCATTGCAGGGAGCTCCCAGGCGAGAAGCTAGAAGGTAGAGAGTTCTCGTAGCTAGATGCCAGGAATGACAGTACCAGGCTGGACTTGGGACAGGGATGGAAGGTGACTCACCTTTTAAATAGTCCTCACTGTCTGAACAGGTCCTGGGTCTCCATATAGATAGATTTTTAAAAGCAGGTGAAAGGGCTCTGTGGGAAGCCAAGGAATCTGCCTTCTGAGGCTCATCATGGGAAAGCCTTGAAAGGAGGCCAGGGCGACGCAGCGCAGTCCCTGACGGTGCCTGTGTTTGTGTCTCAGCACAGCGGTGCGTGGATGAGGCCGAGAGGGCTGGCTGGGTTCTGAGTTAAACAATTCTGGGAATATCTACTAGTATCTAACAAGATACATTGTTATCACTGTATTATGTAAGTGCAGCCTCAGTTATGTATGAATTTCACATTCACCAGATTTTCTTTTAATTGTTCAGTTGCTTCTTGGTTTATATCTCCACTGTTGTCTGGTTTCATGTCTGGCGTGCTGTTTGTACTGATCAGAATGTTCATCTTAAACAAGGTAAGTGAGGCTATTATTTTCTATTACATTTTAGAACTACTTTTGATTGTACTAATAGGGATCCACAGTGATAGAGGTGGAGGGAGAATTGTCTTTACGTGGCTATGGCCCAGCACCTTGGACTGTAAAGTCACAGCACCTGACTAAAATTAGCTGTTCCTGGGAGTCACAAGATGTGTCAGTGTGAATACTCAAAAGTCCCCACAGAACCAGCACCGCCAGTGGTCCTGCCTGGCTGTGATTTAGTGCACCAGTCAACACTCCCACAGACTACTCAGCCTCAATAAGGGCAGGTAATTATTTCTTGAATATTGAACAGAATGGAATGAGATAGTGTTAGGTTCTCAAGTTGTCTGTCATTAAAGACAGCCGGAGACACTCCTTACCCAAATGTAAAGGGCTTTTCTTTTCTCTTCTTTTTTTTTTTCATGCTGGGGATTGAACTCGGGGCCTTGTGCTTGCTAGGCAAGCACTCCACCACTGAGCTGAGTCCCCAACCCCTTCTATTTTTTTAACAGAGAAAGCAAACTGGAACATTGACTTTATTTGAGAGAAAGATACAAAGAAGGAAATATACCTGTATCAGGGTGCATTTTGTCTAAAAAGAAATAAGATTAATTAGAACTTGCTGAGATCAATGTTCTGGAAAAAACTATTGGCATTTTTTTCTTGACTGGCAAGGGGCAGTTGCGGTATATTTTTTCTTTTTAAAATGTATTCTCACTTAACTTTTTAAACCCATGTATACTATTTGTACTTACTTATGGGGTGCAGTGTTGTGTTTTGCACCATGTGTACAGTATTTAATGATCAAAGGGTAATTAGCACTGCCATCTTCTCAAATGTTACCATTTCTATGTCTTGGAAATCTCCAGACCTTTCTCTGGTTGTTTTGAAATGAATAATGAATCATGGTAGACTATATTTACCCTGTTGTGTTATATAACATGAGAACTATGTGTTAGCTTTAAATCACCAGAAATACCTAAAATAAATGACTTAAAGGAGGAAAGGTTTGTTTTGGCTTATGGTTTTGGAGGTTTCAGTTCATGGGCACTTGGCCCCATTGTGTTGAGCCTGTGAGTGCAGTGTGGCAGAGACAGTGTGGTGGAGAAGGCCTGTTCACCACCTGGTAACTGGGAAGCAAAGATACCCACAGGACCTAACTTCCTGCTACGAGGCCCTCCTCCTTAATGTTCCCCCACCTCCCATTAGTGCAGGACTGGAGACCAGGCCTTCAACACATGGGCCGCTGGGACAGTCAAAGTTCCAACTATAGCAAACTATTTTCCCACCTAATTGCATTTTGATACCCACTAACCACCCTCTACCTGCCCCACGCACCTTCTCTCTTCTGATTGATCAACACTTTTTGCTTCCACAAATGAGAGAAAACATACAGTATTTGACTTTCTGTGCCTGGCTATGTTCACTTAACATAATGCCCTTCAGTTCCATCTGTGGTACCTACGAATGATAGGATTTCATCTTTTTATGGCTGAATAATATTCTTCTGTGTGTGTGTGTGTGCATGTGTGTGCGTGTGTACCAATATACAACTTTTTTATCCATTTATCTTCCCTTAGACTTCTTGGTTGATATGTTGTAATATTTTTATGGACCATAAAACCTTCCTTTGCTGTGTTATACAATAGTCTTCCTTTATTTACAATTCTGCTTTCTGCAGCTTCAGTGACACATGGCCAGAAAATATTAAATGGAAAATTCCCCAAATAAACAATTGATAAATTTACATTGCGTGCCATTCTGCATAGTGTGGTGGAAATCTCTCACCATCCTGCCCAGGATGATCCCTTTGCCCAGAGTATCCACACTGTATATACTACTGCCCTTTAGGCACTTAGTAGTCACTTGAGTTATCAGACCGACTGTAGCAATGTCATAATAATCGCATTCAAGCAACACACACGTTAGCAAGCCAGTGCTGTGGCCTACGTCATCCACCTTGCTTCACTTCACACATTGCCACAGAATCACCTCATGTTGCCACCACAAGGAAAAAATGAGTGGAGTCGATGAGATGTTTAGAGAGAGAGAGACCACAGCTAGTTATTGTTGTTAACCTCTTACTGTATCTAACTGATAAACTTATCCTGAGTATGGGTATAAAACAGTATATGTGGGGTTCAGTGCTACCCATGGTCTCAGGCGTACCCTGGGCATCTGCAGACATTTCCACACACGTCACAGGGACTGCTGAGGGAATCCTTCCTAGCACATCAGGCAGACAGTGCTTGAAAACACAGCTCTTCTCAGCATCGCCCAGCAGTCTGTTGAGGGCTCATTCTCTTGAGTAAGTCCAGAGACCTGCAGTCATCATTTCTCGTGGTTCAACTCTCCTGGCCTCCGGGCAGCCACACTCATATCTGTTTACATCTCGGGAGGTGCCGCCCTTGCTTGCCTGCCAGCTGCCACCCTTTCTGTTTCCTCTTCCTACAACCCTCTCTCACCTGGTGCTCTCCTGTTCAGCCCGTGCTGTTCCCGCCTAGGGAGCCTCCCCATCCCAGCTCCAGGGCCCCACCTTCCCTCCCGCAGCACACCGCCTTGTCACTTAGTGCTGCATTCCTTGGTGCTTTGCCTGTTCACTGTTCCACTGGAAGATCAGCGAGGGTGGAACCTGACTGCCTTGGTCACTGTGGTACTCCAGTGCTCACCGCTGTACTTAGTACTTTAACGACGCTTGTTAAATACTTGCTGAGTGGTGGTGGCTTGGCTGTGTGACAGGCTACGAATGGATGGACAGAAAGGAGGAGGAACCGGAGTGAAAAGGAAAGAGGTTTCAGTGAGACATTTGTCATCTGAGTTTTGAGAGTAGGTTGCTTGAGACTGGGAGTGTAGGTCAGTGGCAGTTGCCTAGCATGTAAGAGACTCTGGGTTTGATCCTCAGCACCACAAAAAAGGTGATTTAATTGAAAAACAAACTCAAGACTACTTTCAGATTTGGGATAAATGCAATTACTCTTTTCTTCCTAGTGGTTTTTGTTCAAGACAAAGAACCCGCAATTCTTTTTAACTTTTAAAAGTTGAAGATTAGGATCAGGGACTTAGCTCTGTGGTTAGAACACTTGCTTAGCAAGCTCAAGGCCCTGAGTTCGATCCCTGGCACAAAAAAAAAAAAAAAAAAAAAAAAGGTCGAAGTTCAAGTGCTATGCCTTATGAAGAGATTTTGAAAATCTTAGCATATGGAAAAATACTTGCTTTATATATTTAATATAGCTAGATGTGTCGTGTGATAGAGTCATGTAAAGTCTAACAGTAAGGCAGTTGCTCTTCAAGCCATGTGACTACCTGAGAGACTCCTCAGAGGTCAGTCTCAAAGTATTTGTCCAGTGTAGATGTTCTGGAGCAGACATGGGCTCAGCCGAAGCAGAAAGCTCCACAGATCTTGTGGAAGGATTTTCTGAGCTCTGGGCTTTGGTCCCCTGGCACTGAATACCCTTCTGTTTCTGCCTCTGACATCAGCTCATGTGACGCCAGGGCTTTAATGAGCCTGCTGCCCAACAGTGAGCCCTTAGAAACTGCGCCGTGTGAGAGAGATGGCCTCAGCCGGCCCTTTCTGTAGAGGTGCAGCAGCTCATGGGAAGTGGCATAACCACCTTTTGGCTGCACTGGGGCTTGGGAAGGCTTTCTGGAAGTGTCCTGTATCATCGTGTTGTTTCAGGACAGATGCTCTTGAGTCCTGACCTCACACTTTATGTCCTTGTTACACAGGAGGATCCTGTTCCCAACGGCCTCCGGGCACTTCCTCTCTTCTATGCTGCTACTATAGCAATAAACGTCTTTTCCATCATGTACACAGGAGCGCCAGGTAAGAGTTCCCCGGCAGTTTAAATCCACCAGGCAAGATGCGCTGTTTCTCAGGGCACCGACTTGTTTGGAGCTGGCATTGTTGTTTGCTGACCACGGAAAGTGTTACTCACGGTCATTATGAAGTAGTAGAAAGAGTCACAAATTCATTGGCTTGTTTTAAATACCCAAGATATATGTGAAGCACAAAGGCAACAGACTTTCAAGTTAAAAAACAATTTTTAAAAAAGTAAATAAAAAAATTTAAATCCTCTTCTGCTGCAAATCCAGCTGTGTTGCCTCAGCAGCCGGCTCAGCCTCTGAGTCTCAGAACTCACACCTGCAGGGCCGACACACACCCGCTGGGAGTGTGAGAGGGGTGTGGCGCGCCTGGTGCTGCACAGGTGTGGGGGAGTATGACAGTGAGCGAGCGCACACGCGCGCGCACGTGTGTGTGTCTCACTCCAGGGAGGGCCCACGGTGGGGAGACAACTCCCAGACCTCAGATGACACCAGTGATGATTTTCTGGTCACAATTCTCTTTTTGTCCTATTCTGATGGCTTTTATTCTTTTCATAAGCATTTAGGATTTGGTTTTTTAGGGGGGTATCTTGCTTCCTTGTCTTCTTCCAAACATCAGACTCCTTGTTTTCACTGCTTTTTATTACACATTAACTAAAAGAGCCATCTTACTGAGAGTGTAAACTATTTTAGAGAGAATTTAACTAAATGGTGGGTGAGGCGCTGAGGACAGTGTAAGTACATCATAGGGCTGTTGTGAGAATAGATGATACAAATGTACCGAAGCTGAATCCTATGTGAAGAACGCTATGGATCTACCAACCCCTCTGGAAGGTTTGTGATATTGCCAACCGCCCTTGCAGGTAGGAAACAGGTGCAGCCGTGTTATCTCACATAAGTAGGAACATGTGGGACCAGCATTTGAAGCAGGCAGCCTAGTCCAGTGTGAGATAGCTCAAGGAAAATACTTAGTGTAGCTACTGTTACGTCCATAGTGTTGCTGATAATGACAAAAAAAAGTGCACTGACCTAAACAAATTCTTTCTCTTAACTCTCTTTATGTCTTCCAATATATTTGGGTACCTAGCTATATATAGTTTGTATATATTTAATATACTGGTTCGTGTGAGGGAGTAGCCACCTTCTTAATTAGGAATCTTTTAGAAATCTGTATAAGGATGTTGAAGATCATTGTTCAATAGACACTCAACAGTCTTCCCAGTCTCAGAGATAGTGCTAAGTTATTTGGGGTGAGCAACTGTCCTAACAAGAATATAACTTCTCGTCGCCTCTCTGAGCCCCATACTGGAATATAGCAGGGACAGTAGGGCTTGTCTGTTAACGGACATCGTGGTCCCCAGGTGATGCAGCTGGCACTTCACACAGTGCCTGCGTGTGTTGTAGAGACCGGTGTATTGTCTTGGTCATTATGAGCCATATTTTTCCAGCCCTCTGAGGACAGCAAACCCTGTACCACCCTATTTCTCCCACCCATACTTGTATGGAAATTTTCTTATTTGAAGTTTTGCAGGGGGCTTGCCTAGAGGAGCAGGAAGGAGAAAAAGGTCCTGCCCGAAGGAGCGACTATTTGTTCCTCCAATAAGTCACAAAAGGACTTTGCTAATATTTTGGTTCCTGGGGGGATATTTCTAGAATACCCAGTAGATGAGTCCAAATTCTGTTACATACATACTCTTCCCTTGGATGGGCGTCTCTGCTTGTTCAAATGTATTGTAGGTAGCCATAGTGATACATGTATTTGGGGACAAGGTCAAGCCACCTGTTCTAAGCGTGAAGCTGCCCTTCTGCCTGTCTGGAATTTATTCCCCCTACTTGGCTTTCTTCCTTACAACATATCATTCAGCACACAGTGGCTTCGGAGATAAAAGAAAAGGATAAAATTCTTTAACAACAATAAGTGGCAACCTTAATCTTACCCAGTTTCAACTCTAAGAGATTTGGATCGATACCCTTTTTATTTGTGGAGGTGAATGAAATGGGGATTCGCTGGAAAGTGAGTTATAGTGTTTTTAGTCCTATATTCTCCACTCTAAAATCTTATGAAGATGCTTAGATATTAAGCATCAGGTTGATTGGTTTTCCTTTGCATCTGACGTAGAAGTCATTCTTATATTTCATGGACTTTCTTAAAAATTGTCTTTGCATTTTTGTCCTTAAAAAATGATTAACAAGGGGTTGGGATTTAGCTAGTGGTAGAGTACAAGGCCCTGAGTTTGATCTCCAGCACCCCCCGAAAAATGATTAACAAGAACTAAAAATACCTTCTGAAAAAACATGCTTACTTGGGCTGGATACATGCCTAAAGTTGACAATTAATTGAAAAAGCCACCAGTCGTGATGGGAAAGAGGAGAGACCTGGCTTTTGTTCAGAGTTTAGACAGGGAGTGCTGAGGTCCACGCGTGCTTCTTGGAAGAGGCAAAGCAGATCGCTTGATTAAGCCTCTGAAGGTACACGCGGCTTCCACACCCCAGCAAGGTCCCAGAGCTGTGTCAGCATCTTTACTAAGCTGCCGCGGATACAGCTTCTCCGGCGCATCCTCGACTACTGAACTGAAAATGTTTCGGCCTGGCCAGTGCGCGTTTCCGTGGGGAGTCCTCCAGCGACACCTGTGCTCCTTGCAGACTGGCTGCAGCAAGCATCTCCTGTTTTCGAGACGGGGCAGGTTGCCCCAGCGGGGCTCAGACCCCCCAAGTTCAAGTCATCCTCCCCTCGGCCCCCCAGGTAGCTGGGAGTGTGAGTGGGAGCCCCCAGCCGGGCTAATGACCTCTTTACTGTGAACTGCTACCATGTTACGGTTGTTAGGTAATGAGTGCTCCTGAAGCATTCTAACTGGTCGTCTCTGCGGGTCCTTTCATCAGCAAATGAATTCTCAGACATAAAGAGGCTTTTTCCCCCCGAGCAAGCCTGTACCTGAGAGGTGGCTGCCACTGCCTCCCTCTTCTTTCTCTTTCATCTTTTCTTCTTCTTCCTCTTCTTCCTTCTCTTTCTCCTCCTCTTCCCTCTCCTCTTCCTCCTGGAAATCAGCACATCACCATCCCCCAGGCCCCAGCTGGCTTTGTGAGAAGGAGCTTTGTCCTCCAAGGCTCTCTAAATCCTGTTGAAATTGTAAAGTCCAAGCGTGCAGAAGCCAGAAATGACAGCCTTGGGGACTCCCAGTCCTGGGATGAGGAAGCCCTGGGGCGAGAAGAACCTCTGGAATCACCAAGGATCGGATTCCAAAGTGATTGAAAGTCATTCTTTTTAGAATTATGGTAAGTGAACCCTAGTTTGAGAAAGATGGTACTGTTATCGGACGGGATCCGATATTCCTGGGTTCTTTCCCTCCTCAAGCAAAGAATTGAATATTCGAGGGGGACAAAAAGTAGTTCTAAAGTTTTATTTAAAAGTATAGAGAAAAGAAGAAAAGGAAAGTTGGGCACAACAACAGAAACAACAAAATGTGTACTGGGCCTGTAGGGCACGGTAGGGGTTACCACGAGCAAGGCATGATAGCCGCGGTGCGGGGATGCAGCCATCATCTTCCAGGGGAGGGAAAAGAGAACCCCCCCTGGCGGCTCCATAGAAAAGAAGAGGGCGAGCTTGGGGTGTTGCTTCTATTTATGGAATGGAGTTCCCATGGAATCTCGGGAGGATTCCCTACAGTCCACCTGAGGACTGGTGCTTGAAAATCACCCTCAGGCTGAGGTCAGGTCCAGGCTGCTCCCCCAGGTCACATTCCCTTGCCAGCCAGCCTTAGCCACGCCCTAATCCTATCTCAATACCATATTTTTAAAATCCCATTATGGAGAAAATGAGAAGGTAGCATGTTTTATTTTAAAAGTGCACTTCATTTTCTTAAAGAAGTTATTCCATCATTCTTTTTAAATCAGTAGCTCCTTCAGTGCTTTGAAATGTTGACCTACAACGGAGCAGAACAAAGACTAGTAACTCAGCTCATCAGGTAAGGCAGGATAGCAAAGAGTGAGTCTGCAGTGCAGTAAACCTTCGTGCACACCTTTGTGTCCCACTGTGCAAAGACGTCATTGTGGGGGAAGTGAAAGCATGGGGCAGCATCTGTAGTGTCCCTCTGACTCTGTTAAATTCTAAACACTCATCTTATGTGTTTGTGTGTATTCAGAAAATGCCTGGGGTGAAATGTACACACAGAATACTCCCCACTTTTCCATGGGAAGTGGGCTCAAGATGAGAGGGCAATGAGGAAATTCCATATGTGTACATTGTATATGTTTTGGCACGATGCTGCTGCTCTTTTAATGCTAAATGTGTATTGTGCGTAGCATTAAAGAGGGAAATCTGCACAAGAAGTCAGTGAGAAGGAAGGTCTTAGGGAGGGGATGCTGCCCAAGGATGGAAGAGGACCGGTATTGGGCCAGAGTTTTATTGATTTCATGTAAGTTTTATCCTTTTCGTAGATTCTAATAATGGTTCTATATCTGAAAACAAGAGGTGCAATAAAGGGCTGACAGTGGAGAAGGAGGTTTTATTTCTGCCCTATATGACTTGGGCATTCTTCTGCTCTTTGGGGACTGTGGAATGGAATGGGACCACTGGGATGCTTGAGGTCAGAGCTAAATCACTGTTCATCGTGTCTTTGTTGTTCAGAATGTGGGAGGAGCTTGAGGTGAAAGGCCCATCAGTGGTGAGAGCTGAGCTGGGTTTGGAGCTCCTGGTGCTGGCTCCTGGCAGCCACTTTGGCTGTGTGAGCACCAGCCATTCCAGCCATGCCCTGCTTTGTGGCCACTGTGCCTTGCCTGTTACCCGCGGAAGGTGTAATTATTTGAAAACAATGAGATCCTTACCAGAAAGGCAGTCCGATACAAAGTACTTTGTCACAGATTTTGTTGTGTGTAAGTCATCCTTAAGTTTTTCAAAGAAAAAAGTTTTGCCTTGGGTGTACGTTGATGGAAGTGCTTTTCTAGGCTGAGTATCTATACTGAACTGTTTTTTATCTATGCAACCTGATTTTGTATGTCTAATGTAGTTTGGAGCTGTGTAGCATGAGTAACTCAGTTTGCATTTCTTATATGCAGGCTTTAAATCTGTTACATTGGTAGAATAATTTGGTGAAATCACTGTCCTGTTCTGTCTGTCTCTCTTCTCTTATTATGAATGATGACGTTCTCCCTGTTTGCCTAATTCCTTGTCTCATCTTGATTTTTTTACTCTGTCTCCCCACTGCTCGCACCTTCAGAGGGGTGTCTGTCACCTACCTTCTCTGCTGGTTTCTTGTGACTGGGAGAGTGACCCTGGAGTTTTCTGACCATTTCCCAGGCCAGATCGATGGCAGTGGCAGATATGATGGTAAAGTACAAAGGACAGGTGATCCGGAGTCTTCTTGTCTGAACACAGGGTCAAAAGTCTTGAAAATGACCTCAGTTAACCCTTTCAGTTGTTGGTCCTGACATAATCTGGTACCCCACATATCCCTAAAAGGGAGTGTAGAGATGGGCTTGGAGGAAGCACAGAAAGCTTTCGTTTGGGGCCCTGCTTGACATGGATAGTGATAGTGTTCACTCATTTTACTGTTATTTTATGTTGTTTTGTTTTGTTTTTGCAGTACTGGGGATTGACTCCAGGGAATGTGTGTGCTGGGGAGTGTTCCACCCCAAGCCCTTTTTGTTTTGAGACAGGGTCTCACTAAGTTGCCCAGGCTGGCTAGAGCTTGTGATCATCCTACCTCTGCCTCCTCAGCTGCCTGTGTAGGCCTGCACCACCTCTCCTGGCTTCGATTTAAAGACAAAAGCCTGTATCTCAGATTGCTTATGTGGGCCTTGTGTTTCTTAGATCAGGTCAATACAGTGAGACCACAAGTAGCACACTTAACAATTTATCCTCAGCTAAACCACAAAAGGGAAAACCTCTTCAAAGCCCCAACTCTTTGAAGCTCCAAGAGTGATGGTCGCGATGTTAGTTATCACTTTGATGTGGCTAATAAACAGTTACCACTCAGTTGGGCAAAAAAGAACTTTGCAGTGTGACCCTCCGTCCTGTGTGTGAAGATACCGCCATGCAGATGAAAGCCAGAAAGCTGTGGCCACAGGCAGGACCTGGGGAGTTGGCCTGTGGGTTTCACGAGCAGCTTCAGGCTTCAGGCTCGCGGCAGAGCAGAGCTGGGCGGGCAGGGATGGGGCTGGGGCTCGACACAGTGCAGCCCTGCGGCAGTGCTGGGCTGCTGGAATTCACGGTGGAACGAGGGCTGACACTCCTACCTGTGCAACTCTGGTTTTTTGTTTTTCATATTTATACGCATTAATTCTGACTCACCATTTTTTGTATTAACTACCATTCTATAATATTTACAGTTATCAAAATGTTTAATGACACCTTAATTAAGTAAATTCGAGTTGTTTTTTTGTATGAATAGTTAAGGTCACAAAGCCTGCATCATTAAAATTTTATTTAAGAGCTAAGCTTTAAGTAGCTTACTCCTTTAGATAAAACATTTCACCACAATGACCTTTTGATATATTTTTGAGTTACCAGTAAAAAATACGCTGTATGATCAGAATACATACCTGGTGTCTGTAGTTGTGCTACTGTAGATGCCTCGAGGTACCGAGTTGATCAGAACATCCCACATGGTGCCGGATCCGTGAATGCAGTAGAGGAGGACACGCTGTAATGTTTCTTATTTGTCAGTGCATGTGTGCAGTACGTAGTGTTTAAATTCCTTGTGTGGGGTTGGTACACGTATATTACACATCTTAATTCCTTTTTCATCCCTTTTCCCTCCTCTGCCTCTCTCCTCCCTCAGTCTCTTGATCCCCTTCCCATTTGAGAAAGACCTATCTCCTTACTTCGTATTACATATGTTTTATTTTGCTCTTCATTTATACTTTGGGTTTCTCATATAAGAGAAATCATGCAATATTTAAACTTGTCTGATTTATTTCTTTTAGCATTATCGTGTTAGGGTGCATCCATTTTCCTACAAATGACTTAAGTTTATCTTTCTTTAAGGCAGAACAGTAGTCCGTTGTGTGTAAACACCACATTTTCTTTATCCATTCATCTGTTGATTGACATATAGGCTGCTTCCAAGATTTTGCTATTATGAATTGTACTACAGTTATTGGGTAAATTCCAAGTAGTTCCTGGTCCTTCCCGCCTCAAACAAAGAATTGGACTAGACGGGCCAAAAGCAGTGTCAAAGTTTATTTAAAATGGGAGAATAGAAACTGGCTCCACAGAGCCTGCCTGTGCCAAACAACGAAAAACAAAAAGGGAAAATAACAATAAAAAAAAGTAATAACAAGCACGATGTCTAAGAGACATGACAGGGGCTATCACAAAATATAGTTGAGGAAACCAGCAGAACCTCCACCGGTAGAGAGGCAGTGCTGGGATTCCACATCCCAGGCTGATGTCAGGTCCAGGCCACGCCCCCCCCGACTGGGTTTCTGCTACCACAGGCCACACCCCCTTCCCAGCCAGTCCTAGCCACGCCTCTCTCCTACCTCACTACTATAAACAGGGGTATGCATGTATTACTGTAATATGATGTCTTTAACTCTTTTGGAAGCTACCTAGAAGGAGAATAGCTGCATTATGTTTAGCATTTTAAGGACTCCCCATACTGATTTCCATAATGGTTATACCAGTTTACATATCCACTAGCAACGTAGAAGTTTCTTTTTCCCTGCAGCCTCACCAGCATTTGTTATTATTTGATTTCTTGATGGCTGTTCCTTCTGGGGTAAGATGGAATCTCAATATTGTTTTGATTTGCATTTCTGTAATGGCCAGCGATGTTGAGCATTTCTACATGTATTTATTCACCATTTGTACTTCTTCTCTGAAGTGTCTGTTCACTTCACTTGCCCTTTTTTGACTGGATCTTGTTATTGGGGGGGCTGATTTTTTTGACTTCTTTGTATATCTAGATATGAGTCCTCTGTCTGAGGAATAGCTGGCAAAAATTTTTTCCCATTCTCTAAGTTGTCTCTTTACTCTGTCGGTTGTTTCAAATCCTGCCTTTCCATTGGATGGCACTTGACAGCAGCATTCACCATAGTTTTGAGTCACATTTCATAAAGACAGTAAGGAAGGAAGACTTCCAGAACTACTTCAGAAAGTGGCAGGAACGATGGGATAAGTGTGTTTAGTGGGGGGAGGATTTGAGAGGGATTAATAGCAAATGTGTCTTAGATATTCTAAATTTAAGCATTCACCTTATATTTGGATCATCCCTTGTATCTGTAATAAGAAATGAAACCTTACTGCAATTTCCCAGCTCTCCATAGAATAAGGCCCTGTATTAATCCAGATTTTTTTCTTTATGTTCACACATGGTGGGAGTGAGCAAGTGGGGTTGTTTTCTTTTTTAAACATAAACTGGATCATGCCGTGTACACACATCAATAGTTGGCCTTTTTCACTTAGTGAGCCTTGGTCCTCTTTCCCTGTGGTACACACAGACCTGCCTCATTTGTATGACTGTACCGTGATTATTTGGCACTTCTGCAATGCCACACGTAGTAGTGTTCTACAGGTTCCTACTGTTGCAGGTCCTGCTGTGCAGTGTGCGCGCAGTGTGTGTCGTGCGTGAGTGTCGAAGCTGTATGCCTGGGACTGTGTTTGAATGATGCCTGTGCCCAGGGGACTCAGGATGGGCAACATTCAGAGCAGTCAGCTTTGGACACAGCAACACCACACGGGGGTGACGCTCCTGAGCCACGTGCTTTGCCTTTTATGGGCCACTGTGATCACTATTGCATCTTAATGCAAAGATTTTTTTATGTTGTAATTCCATAATTTGATTTTTCAAAGAAGAGTTATAGTTGAAGATCAACATCCTTTGAGCAAACTTTTATTTCTAAGCTGATTTTTTAAAGTGTTGGTGTGCAGCATCTACTAGCTGGAGAGTTAGAGCAGAGGCACGACTCCTGCTTAGCCGCACATCTCTGCACAGCATTTAAATGTTGCCGCACATGTACAGTGAACGATTTATTCCCAGCTCATCCATCGTTGGTGCCATGTCTGTGGCAGGTTAGCACTTAGGTCACCCCATTTGAAGCACAAGGTGGAGTGTCTTCAGCAGAGCTTCTCACCCTCAAAATGCAGCATGTTTTGGTGAGGTTTGCTTTAGGTTGGGAGTTTTGTTAAAGACAAAATCACCCGCAGTGACGCTGCTGTCCTCTCCGTCCCCAGTGCTAGGCTTGGTTCTCCCGATGTGGGCCATCGCGCTCATTTCCTTTGGAGTCGCTCTGCTCTTCGCCCTTTTCGTGTGGCTCTTTGTTTGTCCGTGGATGCGGAGGAAAATAGCAGGTAAGGACCTTTTTTCTCCTGAATCACAAAAATGCTCCTGGTTTCCCGAGTCTTCCCAGGTAACAAACATGCATCCAGAGGAACAGAGGAAATGGAAACGTGGAACCCTCCACACTGGGCTTGTGCCCCTACTTCTGGCTTCCAGCTTGTGGCTGCTTTCTGGCTTGGAATTTTCTGGGTAACCTGCAACCCATGTGAGCAGGAGGGTCCTCATTGCCATGGTAACTGGAAGTTAGCTGTGCAGCCAGCTCTAGCAGCCTGGTGGAAAAGCAGTCTTTAGGGAAATGCAAATAAATACAGTAAGGTGTCTCCTCCCAACCACAAGAGGGGAAAAAACCAGAAAGACAGTTCCAAGTGTTGGTGAAGATGCAAAATAATAGAATTCTCATACATTTATGTGAACTATAAAATAGCACAAGCACTTACATAATTAGTTTAGCAATTCTTTATTTTTTTTTTAATTTTTTTTTTTGTGGTGCCAGGGATCGAACTCAGGCCCTTGTGCTTGCAAGGCAAGCACTCTAATCACTGAGCTAAATCCCCAGCCCTAGTTTAGCAATTCTTTATGAAATGAACTATACACTTACCATGTGATCAAAGACTTCCACTCCTAGTTATTTATCCAAGAAAAATGAAGATACTTGTTCATAAAAAGACTTACCTCCAAGCCAGATGTGGTGATGCATTCAGGAGATTGCGGCAAGAGGATCACATGCCAGGTCAGCTGGGTGCATAGCAAGATGCTGTCTTGAAAAAGAGAAGAAGAAGAAGAAGAAGAAAATCAACTCCCCCACAAGTCTTTTAGTCATAATAAGCAAAAAATTGGAAGCAACCCCGGTGTTCACTGGCAGGTAAAGAGGTAACCACAGTGTGGTATGTTTGTGTGCCGGGGGACAACTCAGCAGTGAAGTGCGCACAGCTACGTGGTGAGATTCCTGATGTTATATTGAACAAAAGAAGCCAGATAAAAGAGTGCACGTGCTACATGCTTCCAGGTTCCAAAACTTTCTATTAAAAACCTTATAGCATTTTCCATAAATTCAAGAACAGGAAAATTAATTGGTAGTGACAGAAATTGCTAGCTGCTCGGGATAGATGCGGGTGCAGAGGAAGCTGAGAGGGAGACAAGGGACTGGTCAGGGACGGGGACAGATTTGGTCTTAACTGGGTGAGTGGTAATGGGGTGTGCTGATTTGTCACAGATTTTTCCATTTCAAATGTATGGACTTTTACCACATATAAATTATGCCACAGTGAAAGCAATTTTTAAAAAAAAGAACCATACAGTTGGGCTGGGGGCTTAGCTCAGTGATAGAGCTCTTGCCTAACATGTACAGGGCTCTGGGTTCAGTCCCAGCTCCAGAAAAAAAAAGACGGAAGGAGGGAAGGCAGGATGCGAGGGAGGGAGACTAAGAATGAAGAAGGGAGTCCACCAGGGTTATTTTGCTACTCCCAGCAACATGGTTGAATTCCAAGCCTTGAAGCCATGGGTTTTTATGGGGTTCACATAAAGAAAGAGAGGTTTATTTATTTACTTACTTATTTATTGGGAGTGCTGGGGATCGAGCTCAGGGTCTTGCACTTGCTAGGCAAGCGCTCTACCACTTGAGCTAAATCCCTAACTCCAAGAGAAGAATATTTAAACTTGGCCTCTGACTGTGCCTTATAGTCGTGTTTCAATTATGAGTATATTTCAATTTGAAAAAATCTATGTTTCGGCTGGGGATTTAGCTCAGTGATTAGAGTGCTTCCCTGAGTTCGATCCCCAGCACCACAAAAAAAAAAAAAAAAAAAAAATCTATGTTTCAAAAAAGACCAAAATAAGTGAAGAGATATGACATGCTCATGGATGGAAAGTCTCAATTTAGTAAAGATGTCGATTCTTCTCAAATTGGTCTGTAGCCTTAACATAATTGAAATAGAAATCCCAGCAGGATATTTTGTAGACCTAGACATGCTCCTTTGAAAATTTACATAGAAAGCCCAAAGGAACTAGTATAGCCAAAATGATTTTGGAAAAGAAGAATAAAGTTGGAAGGGTTGTGCCTGGCTTTGCGACGTACTGTAGTGCTGCAGGATAGTGTTATTGGTGAAGGGACAGGCACACAGGCTAATGGAACAGAAGGCTCTGGAAACAGACCACACAGGTATGGCAGATGAACTTGCAGCAGAGACGCAAAGGCAGTTCCACGGGAAGGGATAGTCTTTTCAACAAACCGTATCAGAGCAATTTCACATCCACGCACAAAACAAGAACATTACCCTCAACCTTATGCCTTATAAAAAAAATTAACCCAAAATACTCACAGATTGAAACGTAAAATAAAAAACAATAAGACTTTTCGGGAAAACTTTTGTGACCCTGGGTTAAGCAAAGAGTTTTTAGACATGACTCTAAAAACATGGTCCGTAGAAGAAGAAACTGATAAATTATACTTCATCACAATTAGAAAGTTTTGCTTTCTGAGAAGACCATTTGAAGAAGCTCCTTGTATTGGGAATCTAGAAAGGAAATTCACAAAACAAATGCAGTCCAGATAGCTGCACAGCGCGCTGGCAGGGCAGAGGTGTGGAGAGCAAGCGGGTGTGAGGGGCGCACGTCCCCGCCTGCGCGCTGCAGGGTGGCGCCCACATGCTCGCTCTTGTTCAGGCCTCACTGGACAGTGCTGACTGCCTGCGTGGTGCTGGCAGGAGTGCAGAGTTGTCCGGGATGACAGTTCGGTGGCCGCTTCTTAGAAGGTTAGAAATATGCCTGCCTTAAATACACTCTTGACCATTCCCGGATATTTCCCTGGAGAGATGAGAACTTCCGTTTACTCGAAATCGCCTTTATTTGCAGTCACCAAGGACTGGAAGGAACCGGGTTAGCCACAGAATGATACATTGCCCCGCACCTCGGCAGCTCAGAGGGACAGACAGACCGTTTCCACAGCGCCGGGCTGGGTGTTCAAGGCAGGCTGAGTCAGAGGTGTCTCCAGATAGTATGGATTTCAGGGTTTCATTTCGGTGACCTTCTGAAAAGCCAAAGCCGCAGAGACAGGGCCCAGACTCGTGGGTGTCATGGTTTGGAGCGAGCGGAGCCTGCCTGCAAGCAGACTTCTGCGATGCCGGAACCCTTCGTAGCCCGACGCAAATCTGTGCCTCTGTGCGTGGTGCAAAACTCACGCAGAGTTGGTTTACTGCACGTGAATTTAAAAATACTGTTGTTAAAAATCCACATTAACGCATACACCATCAGACTAGCGGCAAAGCCACATTGCATTTTAATCCCTGTTGAAAACCAGCTTCTTTGTTCTCGCCCATGAAGCCGCTTTCTGCTGTGTGCTGAGGGCAGGTTCGCTCCCCCACGGCGAGCTGCCCTGTTGTGCCATGTATGTCTGACACACCCCGTGGGGATGCCGGGCTGGACCTGCACGCTTCGCTGTTTAAATGCTTTTTCCGCTAACTAAACCTTAATGTCAGGCCCATGAAATCTGCTTTCCAGCTCCAAGATACCAGGTCATAGCCGGAAACAGGCATTGTTGTTCATGCTAGCTTCCAGGAGGTTTGGTTTGGTTTTTTTAAATTTAAATCCTGTTTGTCTTCATATTTCATATATACTTCTTTTTGTTGTTTTTGTTATTTGAAGTATAAACAGTGATTCGGGGCTTAGCCCACAGAGCTGCCCTGCCTGCACTTGAACCTGGGCTCCATCTGCCCCTCACTCGCTGTGAGACCTTGGCCCGTGACTTAATCTCTCTGTGCCTCAGTTTACTCATCAGCAAAATGGAGCAAATAATTACAATACCTTGAGTAAATATTAAGTTTTTGTTATAGTTATTTTTATAATCTTTGAAAGTATTTTGTTCTCTTATGTAGATTTTGAAGCATTTGAAATCAGAGATCTTTATGTACATTTTTTGGATTGCATATATATCATAACAGAAATTTAACTGTAAAAAAAATCAATCTCTAGTAGATACAGAGATTATGTGCAAACATATCCAGAAGAACTGAATTTATTTCATTTCAGTGCTGTAGGTAAGAGCTTAGAAATTTGCTCAGAATAATTTTTAAGCAGCAGGATACATAAGTAGCACCTTATATCAGATTTTATTTAAAAGAACACTATTGCGCTTTAAAACAACTTTTTAAAAAATCCCTTGTTTCATTTTGTTTTGGTTTAGTTTTTAAGAAGCCATCCTCCTGCTGGGCGTGGTGGGAGACTGATGCAGGAGACTCACTGGAAGTTCGAGGCCAGCCTGAGCTACACAGTGAGTTCAAGGCCGGCCTGAACCACATAGGGAACTACATGCCCTGCCTAAAAAGACAAAAAAGCCATCCTCCTGCCTCAGCTCCACAAGTAACAGGGCCTACAGGCGCGTACCACCACCTGGCTGCCTTGTTTGTTTTCATCTATCTCTCTCTATCCATCTCTCTGTAATCTGTCTGTCTGTCCATCTCATCCAACCCAGCGATGTTCTGCTGCTGAGCGGTAGCCCCAGCCCGTTTATTTCTTACGCTGAGACGGGGCCTCACTAAACTGTCTTGGTGTGGTCCTTCTGCCTCACCCTTCCAAGTCGTGGGCGTTAGGGGTGTGTGCACTGTGCTTGGCCCTTGTTTCTTCTTAAAGCAGAGGATTTTTAAGAAAGGATTCCCTTTTCCTCCTGAGGAAAGGATTTACTTGTTTCGTAGGACTTGCTATTATAAAGAAATCCAAGACCAGCAATTTTTTGAGTAGAAGAAAACAGACATGCTAGAATAATACCTGTGAAGACAAAAAAAGTTACATATTTCAGTGAGTCTGAGATCAATTGAAGCAAGCAGAAGGCCGTCTTAAGTGGTCTGTCCATACAGAGACCTGGGTGACCAACATTACCCTCTTTCTTCTCGTTTTCGCATGTTGTAACTCAAGCCCTAAATGTCCATCTCAGGAGCTAAATATTCTGGCTAGATTTTATTTTTTCGGTGTAACTTTTTTTTTATTTCCAAGGTAAGTATTAAAGTATGAAGAGATAAATTCCCTTTTAATATTCAGTTTCCAGTAATAGGCATGTTCTTCCAAAATCTGCAGTTATTCCCCTTTTCTCTCTAGGCAAATTAGAGAAGGAAGGTGTTTTATCACAAGCCTCTGATGAAAGCCTCAGTAAAGTCCAGGAGGTGGAGTCCCCGGTCTTCACAGAGCTCCCGGGTGCCAAGGCCAGCGACGACAGCACCGTCCCTCTCACTGGGCCGCCTGGGGAGACGCCAGGGGCCTTGGAGGGCCCCTCCACGGGGAGCCACCCCCGGGCCACCTACGGTAGGGCTCGCCTGGACGGCCGGTTCACGTGTGGCAGGGAGCGTGTCTCAGGAGAGGGCTGCTGGGCCTGCGCGTGGGCACAGAGGTGTCCCCAGTTTGAGGTCGTGTGTGTTTCCAGAGTCTTGCACGACCTAAGCACATGCTGTACTGTCAGAAAACCTAAAAGCTAGAGGCCTCGGGAAGCCACGCCACTGGCCCAGGAGCAGGCTTCCTCTTGTCCTGTGGGTTTCTCCACGCAGTGTTAACAGTGGCCCCCAGCTCACAGGAGCCATGGCACTGCTGGAGACTGGTTTGCTCCATTCTGAGGCTCCTTCCCCAGGAAAGACATGAAGACAGAGCTAAAGGTGGAGTGAATAAGGTCCCGCCACAGATCCGCTGAATCTTGGAAACCGTCCAGGCCTTCCCGGCTGTCCTTAGCTGCCTGACATTGGGGGGTGTGAGAGGTCCTGGCACCTGCTGTCTCTAGGTGCAGACCCAGACTCTGCCCAAAGCAGGCAAATGGGTGTTTTGGTGTTTTCCTTTCGTGCCAGCAACCAAACGCAGGGCCATGCATGCATTCTATGGCGGAGCCACTCCCAACCACCAAATCCATTCTGCCCCCTGATCTGAGAGATACCACCCCTGACAGTCCAGGTTACCTGTTAAACACCAGCACGTCGCTCACCTACATGGGGTTTGGCCTCATAGGCCAAGTTTCACTAAAATAAACTCCTTATAGCATCTCCCTTTCTTGACACCTAGAAACAGGAAAGAATGCTGTCGTCGGTTCTGGAAGAGACCTTGTAGCAGAATTTAAATAACATTTTCGCCATACCACGTGAATAGTTCTACCCTTTTGTTGTATGTTGCTAAGTGTTTGTTTGAGCTTCATAGTTAACATACAAAGTAAAGTATATAGAAAAAAATTTAAATCACCCATAATCCAACCTTCTGGGGCTCAGCACCATGAAATGGTAGAGAATGTTTCCCTCAGACATGGTTTCTGTCAAACGGCCAGAAAATAACAAGGCTTTGCTCACTCCTTTGCAGGACGGGCACTTTCCATGACCCACGGCTCTGCAAAGTCGCCCATCTCCAACGGCACCTTTGGCTTTGATGGCCACACAAAGAGTGACGGTCACGTGTACCACACTGTACACAAGGACTCAGGGCTCTACAAAGACTTGCTGCACAAGATCCACATCGACAGGGGCCCCGAGGAGAGGCCGGCGCAGGAGAACAGCTACAGGCTGCTGCGGCGGAACAACAGTTACACCTGCTACACGGCGGCCATCTGCGGCCTGCCCGTCCAGCCCACCTTCAAGGCCGCCGACGCATCCTCAGCCCCCGAGGACAGCGAGAAGCTGGTGGGGGACGCTGTGACCTATTCTAAGAAGAGACTCCGCTATGACAGCTACTCCAGCTACTGTAACGCAGTAGCAGAAGCGGAGATCGAGGCAGAGGAGGGCGGCGTGGAAATGAAGCTGGCGTCTGAGCTCACAGACCCCAGCCAGCCTCGGGAGGACCCTGTGGAGGAAGAAAAGGAAGAGAAGGATGCAGCCGAGGTCCACCTCCTGTTCCATTTCCTGCAGGTCCTCACTGCCTGCTTCGGGTCCTTCGCTCACGGTGGTAACGACGTGAGGTGAGGACATTCACTGATTCAACAAGTATGACTGAGGCGCCAGCAGGTGCCAGGGTATAGCAGTGCGCAACGTGGACGATGGTTTCTGTGCCCGGGAGAGGGTGCAGCCAGTAACCAGTCAGCATGCATAGCATGCGAGGCAGCCAGAAAGGCTAAGAGAAGAATCAAGTGGAAAGGGCACAAGACCCTGGTGAGGCAGGCAGGGCTTGCCAAGTGGGGGTCCGGAGTGGGTAAGGGCGTCAGCCCCAGAGCACAGCGGGAAGAGGGGCGGCAGGCATGAAGGCCGGAGGCAGAGCGGGCCTGGGATGCGTAGGAGGAGTGGAGCGTGTGGTCGGCGAGTCCTGGAGGCCCGCAGTGCACGGGGCCGGGTGGACGCAGGAGGGAATGTTTATCTGCGGGGCGATGTACATAATGCCATCCAGCCGCACAGAGGCTGAGACAGGAGAAGCGCTTGAGTCCAGGCGTTCGGGCCAGCCTGGGCAACATGGCGTAGGTAAACGGAAAGGGAAGCAGAGACTGCATGATGCACCTTTAACAGGATCACGCTGGCTTTCACTTGGGAGTCCACGTGAGACCTGTCAGGAGGCACTGAAGTAGTCCAGAGACGATGGTGCTGGGACAGGGAGGTGGTGGGGCAGCTGGAACCTGTGTGAGAGGAAGGAGAGCAGCAGGCTGGGTCCACCCGTTCCGCTGCTCCAAGAGCCAGCCGCTGCTGCTCCTGGTGGGCAGCTCTACAGGCAGGGCTCGGGGCTGGCGCACCTTGAGACCTGGGACCTCTGAGTGACATGGCAAGTAGGCCACGGCCACCTGGGTTCAGAGGGTGGCAAGGCCAGGTGCGGGTGAGACACACGGGGTGACACAGGTGGGAGACCCTGGGAGTGGAGGGCCGCGAGGTGAGAGGTGGAGGGTCCAGACCAGGCACCGGGCCCGAGGACTGTGGGAAACGGCCAGGAGTGTTGTCCTAGGAAATCTCAAGGGCTTTGTAGGAGCTGACTTTGTGTCCATTAACCCGGAAGCTGCTGTTGGTACCCCTTTAAATCTTTATTCACTTATGGAGTTCTGACTTGTTACTAAAAGGTACTCTTAAAATTGCAAACAAAATTTTACACTTCGAGCCATTCATTTAATCAGTCAAGAAACATTTATTGAGCACCTACTGTCACTGGGTAGTTGCTTTAGAAATGGCTCACCAATTAAACATATTCAAGTCCTTCCCTCGGTCATGGAATTGGAGGAGACAAGCCAAAAAGTGGCTCCAAAAGCTCATTTGAAAAGTGCAGGGTGAAGGGGTAAGGGGATGGCTCAGCAGAGCGAACTTGGGGTGAACAAGAGAAAAAGAGAGCAAAAATAAAAGTGCACCCGATGTCTAGAAGACACAGCGAGGGCTACCATGAAGCATCACGATAGTGGGTCCCTCGTGGCATCTGTATCCTTATATATTGTCCACATCTCACGGAGTCCACGAGAAGTTCCACATCTGGGGTCCTGGGAGTTATTTGGCGCTGTCCTGGGGTCTCGTAACTGACAGGTCCCACTTATTTCCCATCCAGCTCTGCCACACCCTGCCTCCTACATCACTGCCAGAGCGTAGGAGGCTCCGGGGCTGGAAAGATCAGCTTTGAGAGCAGGGGCCGGACCACCAGGGCCCTGTGGCAGCAGTGGCAGTGGTGGCTCCAGCTGCTGAGGAGGGACACGCCAGGATCTGGGGCAGCGGGCAGGATCACCAGTGAAGCAGCAACCTGGGTCTTCAGACTGGATGCTCCGGGTGGCACAAAGCAGGTCACAGCGCTTTGCTGTGCCGGACCGCAGGCTCTGCAGATGTGCGCTCAGGCCGTGTGCCCAAGCGCACAGTCACGGCCTCCTGTGCTGGTGGGGCAGCGTCTGGGACTGAGCAGGAGCGCCTGCTCTCTGGGGAGGCCCCGCCTTGGCCTCCCCCGTCCAGCTGCATACCCAGGGCCAGCTCTGAGCAGGCAGGGCAGACCCCACCTTTGAGTCTTTGCTCTTCTAGCTGGGTAGCCTTCGGGGCACCCGCCTTCCTGTCTGTAAAGTGGGCGCGACAAGTGCCAGCCTCAGGGGTCTCCACAGGCTGTGTGAGGCGCCCCTTCCATGCGGGCCTCTGTGACGCTCACATCCTGATTGCTGTCTGTGTCCCAGGGCTGGTGTTTCCTCCCCTGCAGGAGGGGTGCTGCTCTCGGCCTGTCTGCAGCCCCGGACGGTTTTCCACGGTAGTTACACTGTTCCGTATTCTCACCCGCAGTGCACCAGGTTTCCAATTCTCCACTTCCTAGGAGCCGTGCTGCAAGGCCGTGCCCGTTCCAGCAGATGCCAGCTGCAGTGACTGCTTGCAGCGTGGGGACTGGGTTTGAGGCTTTGAAGGGTGTCCTCTGACGAAAGAAAAGTTCTAAAAATAAGTCTGACAGGGAAGTCAGGCAAGAAACTGTTGTCCGGTTTGTAGCAGTCCTCAGAGCAGCGCCATTTACGACTTACTTCGATCCTCCGAGAGGCTAGGTCGGCACTGTCCCTCAAAGACCGGAGCTGGGGCTCAGACTATGAGGTTACCCGCCGGGAGCCACGCAGCCTCGCGCCCTGCCTGCCACCCGGCCGGCGCAGGCTCAGAGCGAGGAGCCGGGCGGAGCCGCTGCGCCCCTCGGGCCGCACCTGCCTGGGGTCTGGGCTGCACTTTCCCCGGCGGGAAGATGGAAGCAGTGCGGCCTGGCGCGCCGGGCGCTGCGGGAGTTACTGGTTAGCGGTTGTGCTGGATCAGCAGTGCGAGGCCGACGGGTCTGCCCAGAACTCGTGGCAGCACTAGCAGCTTAGCAGGGGCAGCTCCAGACATGGGAAGAAAGTTGAGGAAAACAAGGGAGACAAAAAGATTTTGGTTACTATGTTTATTCTTGTAGTTTTTCCAGGACTTTAAGTGAGCTAATAAATCACAAAACCACTAAGATGGCTACTACTGAAAAAAATGGGGGCTGGGGATTTAGCTCAGTGGGCAGAGCGCTTGCCTCACAAGCATAAGGCCCTGAGTTCGAGCCCCAGCACCAGAAAAAAAAAAAAAGGAAAATAAATGCTGTCTAGGACAGGGAGAATTGGAAACCTTGTGCACTGTGGATGAGATTACGAAATGGTGTAACTACTGTGGAAAACAGTATGGAGGTTCCTTAGAAATTGAAAACTAGAACTGCTGCTTGATCCAGCAATCCTGTTTCTGGGTACCTATCCCAAAGAACTGAAAGCAGGGTCTCAGAGAGATATTTGTACACTGTGAGCATTTGTACACTGGGAGCAGCCCAGATGTGCAGTGAGGGAAGAACAAAATGTGGCAAAGATTTCTACAGTGAAGCATGATTCAGTCTTAAAGAAGGAAGGAAATCCTGGCCCAGGCTACACCATCAGTTTAGTCCTGAGGACATCATGCTAAGCACTGAAATACCACACGAGTCTCCCCATATGAGGCGCCTAAAGGAGACAGAGTCACAGGCCCGAAGGCAGGAGGGAGGTTGCCAGCAGCTCCAGGGAGGCACACTGAGCAGTTGTTTAGTGAGTACAGAGTTGCACATTTCAGATGAAAAAGTTCTAGAAATCTTTTTCACAACAATGTAAATATGCTTAACACTTCTGACCTGTACACTTAAAAATGGCTATGATGGTAAACGTTGTGGTTTGCTCTTGACTACAATAGAGCATCCATTTTTATCACCACCAGATTATACAGTTGACCCAAAATGCAGTAAGATTGTCTGATTCTCAAGACCGACCTCACTGTGTGCCGTGTCCAGTGCTTCGTATCTGTATAATTGGTCTTGTCTTTTCCAGTAATGCCATCGGTCCTCTGGTGGCTTTGTGGCTGATTTACGAGCAGGGCGGAGTAATGCAGGAGGCGGCCACGCCCGTCTGGCTGCTGTTCTACGGAGGAGTTGGCATCTGCATGGGTCTCTGGGTTTGGGGGAGAAGAGTGATCCAGACCATGGGGAAGGACCTCACCCCCATCACGCCGTCCAGGTAGGCAGCAGGAGGCCGAAGCAGAGCAAGGGGGCCGGAGGGCATGTGTGAGGGAGTTCCAGGAGCCCGCAGTGCTCGGCCTGCCTTTCAGGGTTCTCCAGCCACACCAGCTCTGTCTGCCTCAGGGAGGTGCTGTAGCACCCACCTGGCTTCTCTTCTGTTAGTCAGCTTTCTGTCCCTGTAACACACACCTGAGACAATCAGCTGAAAAGGAGAAAAGGTGAGCTGGGCACGGCGGCCCACACCTGGAATCCCAGCATTCTGGGAGGCTGAGTCATGAGGACCGTAAGTTCAAGCCAGCCTGGACAACTTCGTGACTTAGCAAGACTCTTTCTCAGAATGTACAAAATAAAAAAGGACTGGAGATGTAGGGCTAGAGATGTAGCTCGGTGTGGTACGAGGTTCAATCCCCAGTACCAAAGAGAGAGAGAGAGAGGGCAGGGGGGGTGGGGAAACACAGCAAGGAGGCTTATTTTGGCTCACGGTTTTAAAGATTCTGGTCCACATGCCTTTGGGTGTCCAGGAGCAGTGTGTGGCAGAGCACAGCTGCTCTCCTCGTGGCCAGGAGCAGAAGAGAGCAAGGAAGGGGCCAGGGTCCCGCGTCCTATCCCCAGGACCTGGCGTCTCGCACCAGCCCCACCTCTTACGGGTTCAGCAACCTCCCATAGCATCACCCTGGAGACCAGGCCTGTAACACGGGCCTGCAGGAGAGATTCGAGATCCAAAGCATGGCCAGGCACAGCGGCGCCCTCCTGTAGTCCCAGCCACTCCGCAGACTGAACCAGGAGGGTCACAAGTTCGAGGCTAGCCTAGTCAACCTACCAAGACCCTGTCTCAAAATTTTATAATGATTTTACTGGGGATGTAGCTCAGTGATCTCTGGATTCAATCCCTAGTAACAAACACAAACGTATAGCACCTGCCTTTCCTAAGAGCTCTTCAGTCCCACCTGCCATTCTTCTGGGGTTACCTTGTGCATCCCTCCTCTTGCCCAGTCACATGGGCGAGTGTGCTTGCTGTTTTGGCAGAGGGGGGCGCTTGCTATGCAGTTTTTCTGTTGCGTAGCCTTTGGCTACATTAGAGGTTGAATAACAAACTGAAGAGAGAACTTTCAGAACTTTCCAACTAAAATTTGGAAGTACCTATTTGGGGAAATCTTGTTTTTCTCTGTCTCTTTAAGACATATTGGAAGTTTCCTTTCTTCCACATTGTCAGTTTTCCCCCCTTGAAATTCATTTTAACAAAAGATTCTTTCAGAAGACTGATTTGAAGCAAAATTAATCATCTGAGGAAAATTCACTTTTTTGTAATCACACATTTTAAAAATGACAGCATGGCTTCCCTCGTTCCCCTTTCAGAATGACTTAATTCGTAGCAGGAGTCTCTCACCCGGTTCCCCGCAGTGTGTGGCTTTGGAACCAGATCAGAAAGACAGTGATCCATGTGGTGGGCAGCACCACGCATGGCCGTGCCGTGAGTCGCCACCGGCCTGCAGCAGTTCTGGTTCTGTGTGTCAGGCCCAGTTAGCAGCTGGCCAAGAGAGTTCCAGTAGGGTCCCCCATGCGTGGCTGTCTGGAAGGTGGCACACAGACCGCCTGTGACACGTCTTCTGTGTCCCCCCTACAGCGGCTTCACGATTGAGCTGGCCTCGGCTTTCACGGTGGTCATCGCCTCCAACATCGGGCTGCCCGTCAGCACCACACACTGCAAGGTAGGCACACGGCCCCGAGCCCACTCAGCAGAAGTGGCTGTGCTTTCCACACGGTTGGTTATGACCAAAGGCCTCTCTGCATTTGCTGGGCCTAGTGGAGCACCCTTGGATGGATGTGGCATTTGCTCCCCTGTGTCTGTCCGTGGGGCCGACCGCTGGTGTGATGTCTTGGAGTGTTCCAGTATGGCTTTCTTAGGGTACAAGCACGAGACCTCTGTGTGTGTGTGTGTGTGTGTGTGTGTGTGTGTGTGTGTGTGTGAGAGAGACGTCCCAGGGGTCCTGTGCCACCCTCGTTTCTCCACACTGGATTTTCTACTTGGGGTCACGTGTGCCCCGAGTACCTCCATAGTCTCAAATGAGGGCAGCCGCTCAGTTCTGGCCTGTTGGCGGCGGCGGGGTGGGGGGTGGGGAGTGCAGGGATAGATGGTGGAGATGGAAATGGATAAACAGAAATCCCCTCCACAGAATAAGACACACGTGTTTCAGTTTGTCCCTTCTGTGATGCCCAGAGTGATTATGTTGCCTGAGAGTAAATTCCAAATGGGGCTGAGTGCTGATGTGGCCGTAGCCCGATGGTGCAAAGCCAGGGCTGGGCAGGAGGAGGTGGCGTCGGAGTGGTGAGGAGCAAGCAGCTTAATGAAGAGCTCGCGGGCTCCCTGGGTTGGGGGTTCAGGAGATCAGCACGGGAGCCAGAAGCAGAACCCAGCTCCGCTGGCTCCGGTCTGCCCAGAACCTGGAGATGATGCTGAAAGACCCTCCAGGAGCGTCTTGTGTACAGAAGCACACACCAACCTCAGAAGCCAGAGCCACATCTGGATGGTCCCCGGGGCCAGCCGTTCGTATCATTCTGGAAACGCTCCAGATACCTGCTTGCATGAGCCACCACCGTAGGCAGGAGCAGGATTCAGCAGCCACAAGGTGGACGGCATTGTCTGCAGTTCCCACACCGTAAAATCCCAGCCGCTGTGCACAAACGAACGCCAGCTCGGGGCAAGGGGCTCGCTGCTTCCCGTGTTAAGGTCAGGTGGCATTTAGGAGTGTTTAACACAAAGCCGGGACACACGCAGCATGCCAGGCACTGTGCCTCGTGCTTTGCCCACACGCCACACCTCCTTTCTCTCCACAGCAATGCTGGGAGACTGGTCTGTTATTTCCAGTTTACAGAGGAGAGAAACTGAGGCTCCAGAGTTAGGTCACTTCTCAAAGATCCTCAGCTAGCGTGTGATGGAAGTGGGCTTCGTGCTGCCTCGTCTGGGATACTGCCGCTGTCACCACGGTGGCCAGGCCCGCGGGTTCGCGTGCCGTGCGGTGTCTGCTGCACTGTGGGCCGCGCACGGTGTCCCCAGAACCTCCTGAGGTAAGCACCGATCCCCCCGGCCCACGGGTAGGGAAGTCGAGGCACAGAAAAGTTAGCTAGCTTGCCCGAGGTGGCGGAAGCAGGGGCGGCTCCGGGGAGCCGCCGGAGGTGTGGCGCGGGCTCCGCTCTGCGGGCCGAGGAGGGCGGAGAGCTGCTGGGCGCTGCTTGCCTCTGGCCTCCTTCCAGCGTTCTCGGAGGAGCCGGAGCAGCCGGGGTGTAGCGCGGGCCGAGCGCAGCACGGGCGGGGCGCTGGCTTCCATGCCCAGCACGCAGAAAGTAAACCCGAAAGTTGCCAGAGACGCACATCTCCCCCAAGTCTTTCAAACAGTACGAAACCATGCAGAATGCAACGGAACGGACCTGCCTCTGCTCTGCCTCTCCTCCGGTCACCACGCGCGGCACCGAGGAAAGGGTACGATGTGTTTCAATGGTTTTTTCCACGGAAAAGCTTCTCGCTTTCCTGAAGGGTCAGTGTTGGGGCTGCTTTTAGGTAGCCTTCCGTTGTCTCTCTAGTGATTCACTGCGCACTTCGGAGGGCCTAGCTGGGATCCGCGGACCAGTGTCCTGGACACGGACTTCGGACACCCAGAGTCCTGCAGCGTGGTGGGGGGCAGCCCCTCGCGTCAGTCTGCAGGAAGGGCGTGTCGGGGAGTCACAGCGGCCCAGAGCCCAGATGGCACACAGGGGCGAAGTAGGAGCGGTATGGGCGAGGTGTGGGAGTGGGGTGTGTGAGCGAAGGTGGCGGGGATGTCCACATACACCATAACCGGATCACACCGGATTTTCAGAGGAATTATCTTGTGATTGATTTTTAAGTTTGCCATTCATCAGAAGATGGGCAGAAGTTGGGAAATAGGCAGGAAAAAGATGGAAAGTATGTTTAAAATGAGCTTCCGGTGTATCTGGATAGAGTTCATTTATTTATGCTTCCTGCTCAGTGCACATAGCTAAGTGCATAGTCTAAATTTTGTCAAATGGCACAAATACTAGCTGAATGTGTAACCTGAAAAATAATAACTAGAAAAAAGTATTATTACATTTTACTCCAGAGGCACATACAAGATAGTCTGCTTCAGTTATGAGCTTTGGGCTTTAGAAGCGTTTCAGTTTCATGTATTTTTGTGCTTCACATCAGAGAGCTCAGTTTGTTGGGTATTTTTGTGGGTTAAGGGTTCTAATTAAGGTCAAAGCCTTTATTAAGGAAATAGACATTAGCCTTGAAAACAGAAGTACCCTCAGATGTATGATTCACCAACTTATTGTTAATTTCTATGAGCCTTAATCCACTTTGGTCTTTAGCCCTAACGTTTATACCAGCACTCATTTGTGAGCACTTTAACAGGAAATCGGAGTGGTCGTATCTTTAATTTTGCACTGGGCTAGGCTGAGATTATTCTTCTGTGAATTATCCACATGGCTGGTTTCTGTTTATGATGCGCATGATTCCAGCCGGCCTTCAACCTGGAACTCCATATAGGAAACACACTGGTTTAAAAATTTAGAATTCTCATTTCTCGTACAATTTCTAACTCTTGCTGTCTGGTTCCCATACTCTTTAATAATGCGGCTGCTGTTTGTATCTGACTGAGGTTTGACAGCAGCCACAGTTTACGAGAGGGAAGTGAGGACACAGCAGAGGACGCCATCTGGTGTCAACAGAAGATGGCCTCAGTAGCAAAACCCTGATGCCCAGAACTTTGATGGGCCAAACAAAAAAGAACCAAATAGGGTCCAACCCAATAACGTCAGGGCTCTTAACCAGAACTCAGAGATCATGATGCCCAAGCTTGTGGTAAACGAAGTAGAGAAGTACTAAGGAGTATGAAGTATTTAAACAACGTATGTGAGGCAGAATAGTAAGTATGTATCGAATTTTTGCCAATCGTGTTTTCTTGTCAAGGATCATGAAACATAAGAATCATAAATTAGAGGACCATGATAAGTCTGTAAATTTTTAAAAACGAGTTATGTTAACCACAACATCTACTCACAGTGAAATTAGGAATTATTTAAGTGTCGAAATAAGAATTGCCGGGGATGGTGATGCGCGCCTGTAGTCCCAGCTCTTGGAAGGCCGGCGCAGGAGGATTACCACGAGTTCGAGGTCAGCCTGAGCTATACAAGGAGTTCAAGGCCAGCGTGGACCGCATAGCGAGACCCTGTCTCAAAAAAAAAAAAAAAGTATCACTTTGGATAGTTTTTAATAGTTTCTGCTTGTTTTTGGTGATACTGAGGATTGAACATAGCGCTGAGCTACGTACGTCCTTCGTTCTTTTGGCTTTTTGTTTTAAGATGGTGTACTCAGTGTTTGCAAGAGAAACATTTAATGCAGAACACAGAATTCACAAGGTTAGTTTACAATGTCCGCCCACAGAGTCAGAGGTAGAAAAGCGCAAGAGCTCCAAGGGATCCCGCCCAAGCCCCGCAGCCCACGGAGATGCCCCATCCGTGTCCGCGGGAGGAGGCGGAAGGATCAGCGTCCGCTCTAGAAGCTTAAGCGTCTGCGCCACATGCCGAAGGTGGTGCTGGAAGTTGGAGTCTGCAACGAAAGCCAGGAGAGGATGCTGGAGGTGAAGGCGAGGACCGGAGCACTTAGGATTTTATAAAAAGTTCAGAACGATGAAACTTTAAGGAAATTGGAGAATAAAAGAAGTATGAAAGTAAAATTTTAAAACAAAAATAGTGGACAGTGGTTGGTAATACTATCCAATCACATCAAGAACAGGGAAGAGGAATTAGGAAAGACATTCTGTGAACAGATTGTTTTTTGCTTTTTGTTGAGCCAGGCTCTGGTGGGGTAGCCTAGGCTGCCTCTAACTCTTGGGCTCCGGAGAGCCTCCTGCCTCAGCCTCTGAGTAGCTGGCACTGCAGGTGCCCACTGTGCCTGGCTTGAAGAGAGTTTTTTAAATGAAAGAAACCACACGGATAGTGGTTTAAAAATTCCTGTGAAATGAATTCTTTTCTGCAAAAATAGGTATGACCGACAAAAGTTTCAGTTTGGATGCTGAGGATAATCTGGGGATAGGTGGGGGCGACGGTCACGCACAGTGTAGACATTGCTCAACGCCACTAACTCGTTCCTGTAAGAACAGGCACAATGGTAACTATGCTGTCTGTATGGCCAGTCAGTAGAAGTGGCGGAAAACCTGACCAGAGCAGTAGGATGGGTTGGAAATGAATAAGGAAATTACCCAAAAACAGTTGTCTCACCTAAGAAAGCAAAAGGTGGGCGGGGCATATTTGACTCCTAGTCTAGATGGATTCATTAGTCTTATTCCATTTTTAAAAACACAATTCTCACTTTTTATAAACATTTCCACAGTGTAGGTGGAAAACAGCAAAACTGCAAATTCTCCAGTTCATCCCATAAGGCATACACCAAACAGCCTCATACCAAAACCTAATTTAAAATATCCCCAAAATAAAAGCTGTATTTACCTATGAATATTGATATAGAACTAACATATCAGCAGAACCACATAGATGCTCCTAGATCACCGTCCACCACCAGAGGCCACCTGGGGCCTGGCTTCTTGGGGCCTCGAGGAGAATGGCGCGTGGACGTTGTCAGGTGTAACATGCTTCAGGAGCCATCCCGGAATGATCCCCTGGGATCCATCCCAAGAGACTCTGGGCAATCTTCATGTTTTTAGATACTAGAGTAAAAATGACCAAGTCCAAGACAAAAATGTAGAAATTTAGAGCTTGTCAACAATAGCCAGTTAGAAAATGTAATGGAAAAAAATTTTAAATCTCCGTAATGGCAGCAAAAAAGATAATCCTAGAATTATGCATACTGTAGATGGAAAAGGCCCCGAACCTTGCTGAAAAACTGATGAGGCTTACTGTTTGATGAGATGGGAAAACTAGGTTTTATAAAGATATCAGTTCTCCCCCATACGGTACACCCACAGCGGAATTTTTCTTGAAACTTTACAAAATGAGATTATTTTGGAAAAATAAATTACCAAGAATATAAAATGATCTAAAAAGAAAAATGCCGAGAAGGGACTAGCGTACCTCAGTATAAAAATAGTTAAAAAGTAGGTGCTGGCAGTGGAGGGAGTGGGCTCTTCTCCCCTTCTTCACTATTTTTGTTTTTTAATTTACTTTACATGTTATTTCTTGAATCGGTACTATTTCCATAGTGATTTATGAGGAAAGCGTTTCAGTTTGGATGATGAGTAATCTGGAGCTGGGCAGTGGTGGTTGCACACAGACTGTATGGATACACTTAATGCCACTAACTTGTCCATGTAAAAATAGTTACAATGGTAACTTTATGTCACGTGTATGTTCAGTCAGCTTTCACTGCTGGGCAAAAACACCTGAGAGAAATGAAGAGTGATTTATTTTGGCCGATGGTTTCCAAGGCTTCAGTCTGTGGTCAGGCTCTGTCGTCTCCGGGTTGAGGCAGATCAACATGGCGGGAAGAGTGTGGCACAGCTAAGTGGCCACCTTGTGGCAGATGGAGGCAGGAGGAGAGCAAGCCAGGGACTAAGTACAGTCTCTAGGGTCGTGCCTCGTGATCCGATCGCATCCCCGTTGCCCTTCCTCGGCAGAGTCTGTTCAGCTGTGACTCAGCCTTAGGTGAGCAGCATCCATCCGTGAGCTCAGTCCCACGAGCTGGCCTTCGGGGACATGTGACATCTAAACCATAACCGTGTATTTTACACAATCAGAAGAAAGTGGATACTGTGTAAGACAGAATTCAGAGCCAAGAGCTGTAAATCTATCACATATGAGCATATATCTTGAGGAAGGAAAAATGTAAGCAGTAAGTGATATCAGATAGTTAGTTGACTATCAGTCTACACAAATAAAACTAGACCCACAGCTCTCCAAATACATAAACGTAAGTCTAATGGCTTAATATTTTAAAAATATTCTTAAAGTGAGGATAAAGTTTTATTTTAGAAAATTTAGAATAAAGTATATACCATGTATTCAAGCTAAGGGTAATCACAGAAGAAAAATTTATTTTAGTGCGTGAAACTAGAAACCCAAAAGTGAAACAAAGCAAAATCCCAGATTAACAAGATATCACAGAATCGTGTCATTTATTCAGTAATGACCACACATAAATGAATAAGGGCACGTTTGATTCTGACACATAAATGGGCAGAAGTTTTTGACACTTTTTGTATGTTAAAAACTACTAGGCGGAATGAAATTGGGTAAACACATAAAAGAAAATTCAGCCTTACTTGTAAGTAAAACTATGCGAACTGGGCCAGGGCTGTGGCTCAGTGGTGTAGTGCTTGTCTAGTGTGGCCAAGGCCCTAGGTTCATTCCCTGGCACCAATAGATAAGTAAATAAGGATATGTGAATTAAGGCAACAGTGACGCACCTTTTGCTGATTGGTTAGCAAGAAAGATCAATATCAGAGATTGTTATGATGTGCGGAAATTCAGATTACGGAGGCACATCTCTTTATGGAACTATTTCACAGCTTGCATTATGATCCTAAAGCACATTGAGAGAAGTTAAGCCTTTTCTCTTTATCCATGTGATAAATAAGAAAGAAGGTGCTAGGTCACCATTTTGCAGCCACCATAATACAGACCAGATTACTTACCCCTTAGCAGAAAGGAAGAGAGCGCTCCAATGAGAAGCAGAATATTAAAATGTCTTTGTACAAACTGTAGCAAAGTGTTAAAATTAGTGAGTTTGGGTTGAGTATATGTAGAAGTTCTTGTAACTTTTCTCTGCATTTTAAAATATATCAAGATACATAAAAATGACCCAGATGAGGTATGGATATGTACCTGTCCCCCAGGATGAATGTAATTAGTATGCATCACAAATATATACTAATATATTTTTTAAATTCCCTTTTAGCTATTTCAGGGGCTATTATTTTTAAGTCTATAAGTCATATGAATGAGTATATTAAACATGAAACTAGTTCTGATAGGAAAAAATGAGAAGCGCGTTGGAAATGGTGAAGTAAATTAAGGCACATCACCCATGTCACAGTCTTCATAAAGGCTGTGTAGCACTGTAAGAAAAAGTAACATTCTTCTAAATTAAATAGTAGCATACCCTATAATGTATGAATAAAGGTACGGTTATAGAAAATCCTGGAAAGGCTGTGTGAATGTGACAACCGTGAAGTTCAGGTTAACTGTCCATCCCTCCTGCTGCACAAACTTGCTGCAGTATTACTCTAGCGCCTGGATTCTTTAGGACAGGCAGAAGGCAGCGAGGCTGATCCTAAGCAGCCCTCCCTGGGTGGTCCAGAAGAGCCGCACAGCGCTGTGTACACAGTGCACGAACCGTTTAATCTCACGGGCTAATCATTGTGGACTTGATTCTTTTTGAGGACCACAGAACCAATCCCCACAGAGTAGAAAAACCTTTGCTGTCTAGCATGCTGTGGGAAGTGCTAAGTAGGATTACCATATTCCTACCATGCACTCGCTAGAGCCAAAAAGATTTAAGTACAGTAGCCATGGTGATGATCCCTCAGACAAGTGGCTGGCCGCTCCCCTCCATATCTGGCATCTTGACCATGTACTGAAATCGCCGGTTTGTCTTGCCATGGGTTGGAGGACCATCAGACTGGCTGTCTTTAAGGATGCCACGGTTCTTGCTTCCACATGAAACTGATGTTGGGCTTTATTTTTCTATAGTTACACTGCTGATGATTTAAATGACGTATTTGAATCTCATTGGCCATTTCTAATACTTGCGTATCTGGAGATCAAGGGAGACAAAGTATATTTTATGGAGTTCCTCAAAGTCCAACTCACCTGGGATGAAAGGGCACCCTTAAACAGTTCTCATGTGAAGTGCTGTGGGCACTGTTTGCGTACTGTTTTCATTTTCTAGGATAAAATTATGTCCTTTTTCCTTTGTAAAACACATAAATGAACTGCAAGTGTTTAGTATTAACACTCAGTATTAACATTCTGATTTTCACATATCTGTGACTGTCACTTTATGAGTTACCACTGACAGTATAGAGCTAATATTTATTAATGTGGAATATAGGTATAAAAGTATATCATGGGGCTGGGGATTTAGCTCAGTGGTTAAAGTGCTTGCTTTGTAAGCACAAGGACCCGAGTTCAATCCCCAGCACCAAAAAAACAAAACAAAACAAAAGTATATCAGAAGTATACACAGAATAGAATAATCCTGCAACAATTATACATAAAACCTAAACTATTTTTAAAACAAACTTAGGGAAATAACTGGAAATTTTATAACATTTATTTCTGTGCTCAGCCTGTTCACATTGGTTCAATGTAGATCTCATGCCTCCCCTTTAAACGTTTATGGGTCTCATTTTTAAACTGTTTGTGCTGATGCAGGTGGGCTCGGTGGTGGCTGTGGGCTGGATCCGCTCCCGGAAGGCTGTGGACTGGCGCCTCTTCCGGAACATCTTCGTGGCTTGGTTTGTGACTGTTCCCGTGGCCGGGTTATTCAGTGCTGCTATCATGGCTCTTCTCATGTATGGGATCCTTCCATATGTGTGAGCTGTCTTCTTCCCACCAGTGAACTACTAAAGGGACAGTCCCGTGTGGGTGTGTGGAAGGCATGCGCCCCATATTGCACACACATGCCCGACCACACACGGCTGTCCCCAGCCACCTCTCCATGTCCCTTCAGATGGCTCCATACCACACTGCTCGCCAGGCTGCAGCGATTCATCATCCAGAGCTAACTTAACTACTGTACATAGTAATATGTATTAAACTGGTATTGTGGTGATATAATGTGGTGCAGTTACTTATACATTAAATATACCTTGTATACATAGAATAGGTAACATTTCAAACATATTCAAAATGGGAGTGGAGATTACTGCCTAGAATTCAGTATTCAATAAATCATGTATATAATGATTTCCATGGCAAATGTTAAGAACCTTACAAAGGCAAGTGGAGACTGGAAAAGGGTTTTTTCTAAATATTTTCCCCTTTTAATATCTGTAAGATAAGTGAGCTACACAACACAAAGTTGGGCAACTATACGTAGGTGCAACTGATAATGCTGGGACAGGAGGTCACAAGTGCTTTCACTGAAGAAAGTGTTCGTATACTATGTATCAATTATTGTATAATAGATCATAATTGCTTTTGTAAATACAGTACTTAAAACTGTAATTTTTTTAATGGTGTACTTCCCTTATACTTTTTGATCAGAGAATTTTGGAAAGTACCAAAGAAGCAGGGGAATGGTTTGCCAGTATTACATTTCGCTTTGTCTCCCTTCACGCTCGCTCCCATTGCCTGGGACGGAGGAAGACCAGCCGAGCTCCGCTCGCACCAGCCGCTCATCACGTCCGTGTCCCGCTTGGGTCCCCACGCCCCATGGCAGCACTGCTGCCACATACCAGATCCTGCTCAGCCCCGCAGTGGCCTTTCATCGTCACCAGCGTGGAGAATGTACTGATGTAAGGATGCGTAACTAAGCACTACATATCAAGTCCAGTTCGAGTTTCCACCCTGTTCTCCCTGCAGCCTGAAACATGGAGTTCCTGTCTCAGGCAGTAAAGCCAGCGAGGCTTTTGATGTGCTTTGACATTTTAGAAATCTGAGGGCTCAGGGAGCTGAAATATTGGAAGACACACTGGGTTTGAGGGTTTCCTCGAGGCCTTTACATCCTGACGCTCTCCCACAATCCACTGGATTGTCTTCTCTTTTGATAGCGAGAGGGAAGAAGTCTGACTAATGTTAGAGCCTGAAACTATGGAAATGCTGCTAAAATTTTTATATTGACAAACATTTTCTCGGTACTTCATTGTGATTTTTCATTACTCAACCATATTAAATTTATAATAAAAAATGCCCCTCAAAAGTTTGCCTCTAAAGTCTTTTTCTAAATATCTTAATGTTTTTCTTTCAGTTTGCACAAAAATGAAAGTTACAGGGAAATGCAAACCAAAACCATCCTAAGACTGTGTCTCACCCAGTCAGAATGGCTATCATCAAAATGCAGAAACAGTAAATGCTGGCGAGGATCTGGGGGCAAACGGAACATTTCTACACTGCTCGTGGGAATGTCGATTAGTATAGCCACCATGGAAATCAGTATGGAGGTTCCTAAAAACCTAAAAATAGAGCTACCATTGGACCCAGCTAAACCACTCCTTGATTCATACCCAAAACTACTAAAGTCAGCTACTAGAGAGATACCTGCATACTCAAGCTCACTGTGGCACGATTCACAACAGCCACAAAATATGGAACCAGCGTGAGTGCCCATCAGCTGGCTCGTGGATAAAGAAAATGTACAAACACACACAAGAGGTTTAATCACCCATGTGATTGAAATTTTGTCATTTGCAAGAAAATGGATGAATTTAGAGATCATCATGCTGAGTGAAATCAGCCAGATTCAGAAAGACAAATGTCACATATTCTCCCTAGTATGTGGATTCTAAAACAAAGATGACAAATGACAAAGTAGAAGAGAGACTGTCAGTAGAGAGAAGAAAGGGAAGAGGGAGGGGCTGTGTGTATAAAGCAAGTAATAGGGGGAATATGGCAGAAATACACATTAAAACCACCCTAAAAATGTCACCTAGGGGAAAGGGCAGGGGCAAAGGAAATGATAGGGGAGTTGAAAATGAGCAATGTTAGGTGCATTACAGATCTGACAAAATGAAACCCATCAGTCTGTATAACCAATAAAGAGTGCAAAAAATGAAAGCTGTAGAGTTTGGCCACTTACAGATTTCAGATACCTTTTATTGGCTTTTTTCCCCTGTATTTTACTACCGTTACATAGCTATATGGAACACACATGAACATGAAAAGGCCAGAATAGCCCGCAGGACCCACTATCCAGAAACCCCAGAGGAACACACGCCCCTTCCATCGCAGAGCTCTGTGTGAGGCTCTGTCCCACACCAGAAGGCCCCACAGGCAGATGCAAGCCTGTCGGTGCTCTGAGGGACTCAGGAACTCTGCAGCCGTCATCAGCAGCCACCCTCCCTCCGGAGCTAGAAAGGTAGGTGATGAGCAGCACTGGCCAGGTAAAGAATCCTCACCCACAAAGAAATCGGAAATCTCCAATTTTTAAAATGGTACTTGGGGCCTTTCATTTCCCAGCTTCGGAAAAAGATTCATGAAAAAGAATACTCTCCCAAGTTCATTTAGAAGAAAAATAACCGCACAACATGGTGCAAGCAAACACTGTGCAGACCAAAGTCTGCTGGGCCGGGGCAACATTCCCCATCCTGGGAGTGCTGGCCAGCCCAAGAGGAGTGATCGCAGTGTTACCTCACACTCCTCAAACCAGGTCCCTAGTATTTGCCAAACAGGGCTGGCCACCTGGCAGCTGAGCCCTAATGGGAGGCAAGATCCACACCAACCCAGACTCTTCCCTCAGTTTGTGTGCGGCAAAGGCACTGTGGGTGGCGGAGGACAGGGTCACGCTGGTAGAGGGCTAAGAGCCCCAGGCCACTGCCCACAGTTCACTGCAGCATCCTCCTCCGTGTTCCTCAGGCCTCTCCCTCTTAACACTGCAACACTCCTCCAATGGAGAGAGCTCACTGCCATCTCCCCCAGGAGAAGACCCGCGGGCGGGCAGGGCTGGGGAGGCAGCACAGTGGGAGGGCCTCAACTGCCAAGGGATGCCATCTGCTGCTCTTCTAAAGGTCTGAACTTTTAAGCAACTATCTACGTGCATTTATTCATTTTCTCCAGGGCAATTTTTAAAATAGGCATCCTCATTTGCCCTTCTTAAGTGACAGAATTATTACGCTAGAAATTCTTAAGAAGGAAAATTTAAAACTACTGCGTAATTTGGAAAATGATGAATGTAAAGACAGATGACATCAAGAATTTTATCTAATTATACAGCAAGGCCAGAAAAAGGCACTTTAAAGAGTTTACACAGTGTTTTGCTGCATCCTACAGTAAAGTTCTTTTTTTTTGAGACAGGGTCTCATTATGTAGTTTAGGCTGGCCTCTAACTCGCAGCAATCCTCCTGCCTCAGCCTCCCAAATGCTGGGACTGCAGGCGTGTGCCACCACGCTCCACTTCGGTGAGGTTCTATACAGACTCTGCTTGCCTTTTTTACACAGCTTGCTCCAAGGATAGCTCCTGGAATTGCAGAACTGGGTTCTAATTTCAGATCCTGTGAAACTGACCTTGGGCAACATGACCTCTGTCAGCTCTATTTTCACTGTTCACAAAGTGCAGATAGTGAGAGCATCTCACAGGATCGTGAGGACGTAATGGAGAGCAGCAGGTGTGGGAAAGGATTGTTCCAAGGCCTGGCCCAGGACAGAGATTTCAGAAACGTGTTTTACTTCCCTGTGGAGGAAGCATGTATTCACTACCTCAGTATCTGTCTTTGTTCTGAGACAGGGCTTCGCTTTGCTACCCAGGCTAGTCTTGAACTTCTGGGGCAAAGTGACCCGCCTGTCTCAGCCTTCTGAGCAGCTGGTGGGATGCGGAGCACACCCCACTGCACCTGGCTTCACTACCTCAACTTTTTACACATGATTCCCTTCAGGAGGGCAGCTCTGAAGACAACATTAAATCAGGCAAAGAAAAGGAATAGAAAATAAACCAGAGCTGACCAACACAGAACAGACAGACTAAAAGAAATGGGAGTGGATCATCTGCCTGCTTGATAGGAAAACACTGGTGAGCCTTACAGAACACACTTATATCAACAGGAAATGGAGCCTTGTTCGCGAAGGGTCACCCTCTTCATTATTTTCACAGCATGTCATCCGTTACTATTAAAAAATTATAAAACCCTGAAGCATCTTATGGGGAGAAGAAGTCAACTATATTCATTTTCCTTATTTTGCTTGGTCTTTGAAATACCTGGAACTGGCCAGGCCCTGGGGCCCGAGGCACAGAATGAGAAAATTCAGACAGTGTGGTCATGGGGCCAGGGCCCAGCTTCCCGCCCCTGTCTGCTCTGCCCCTTCCCATCCCCCTACTTCAGCAGCTGTTGCTGTCCTCAGCTGGCTAGGTCTCCACAGAAAGAGGCTGTGCACAGGCGTGAGCTGTGGGCCAGGCCGGGGCTTCTGCACCATGCCCGCCCATCACCCTGAGAGGTGAGGGAGGCCACGGCACCTCCGCACTTCCAGCTCAGCTTTCTGTACCCCTAAAGCTGCTCCAAGAAATCAGGTTTTTAAAACATACACCTTTGTAATAAGTATTTTTAAAATTTTTAAGACAGGACTGTACCAGCAGGCCTGGGAGGAAGGTCCAGAGAAGGAACACAGTTGATAGGTGACTAAGAACTTGGAAAGTAGGAAGGAAGGGGAGGGGCCCACTCTGCCTGTTTCCATACAGGAAACCAGGAGGAAGTAGAGATGATTTTAAATTGAGAGTTTCACACTCAAGGGGACAACCATGTGGCAAGATGAAAACCTACTTAAACAGCAAAGGGATTTTGGTCACAGCAGAGTGGAGAATTTCCTTGCTTTTCCCAAGACTTGCCACTTAGAGCTTAGGGCAAACCCTGAGTGTAGAGATTTCAAACTCTGGGTGGGCCAGGGAGGGGCCAGAGGACAAAAGAAGACAGACTGAGGGAGGATCTCAAGGGCAGGAAGCCCCAAGGAAAAAACTGCCAGCATCTCGGACTGCGGCCACCACAGCGGCACCTAGTGGGCTCCTGTTTAATTGCAATTACGACTGTCGGCAAGCCCTATGAAATCGCAGCAGGGAAAGGCATCTTACAAAATGTTAAATTTTTTAGGATTTTTTTACTAATGAATGGGTGCTCCGATCCTGGAGTGCTCCACATTCTCAGCACTAACCTCTGGGGAGAAGGGGCAAAAATGTTAATTTTATCATAAGTCACAGCTACATGAAATGCCAGGGATTGTCCGTATTTCTTTGATACTTATAGAGAACTATGATTGTATGCAGAGATCCCCTTGCCTGACAGCCCACTCGCATTCATTCAGCAAACACCCAGGAGAGCCAAGCATTGGTCACTGGAGGAAGACACAACACAACCGCACAGAACCGCACCATCCTGAGACTAGCGTACAGACAGGAGGCTGGGGAAGGGTGGGTAAGTGGTTTGGGGAGGTCAGCGAAGTCTTCCAAGAAAAGGGCAAAATGGGCAATTTCGGATTGGGAAATTCTGGAAGCTGCCAAATATCCGAATAAAGGCTGGGAGCTTGTGGGGGAATTCTTAGGAGGGGACAAGCTTTGGAAATCATGGCGTTCAAAGTCAGAGCAGGGTAGGTACATGAGAATCACAGAAAGATGTGTCAGAGCACACACACCACTCACACTGACATCCCAAGATATGGCCCCTTCCCTAGGAAGATGGGCCAAAGCTCTGGGAGAAGGCAGGGACAGGCCATGGCTCCAAAGCATACCCACGACGAATGCTGGGCTGGACCACACGGAGACTCAGCTCTCCACTCTGCGCCCCTCCACTCTCTCCCCCAGGGAGGCCTGGCTCCGATCTGGCAGCCGGAGGAGAACGCTCGGAGCACAGCAGTCCCCACGCTCTGCCACCAGCCCACACGGGAACTCGGCTGTCCTGCCCAGCGCTGCTTGCACTCTCACCCTGAGCTGGAGCAGCAGCAGCCTCCACTGCTGACACCCAATTCACTTGTGTAAATCCAGGTGAGGAAGAGTGGGGTTTTATCAGGCCACCCTTAACTCTGCGAAGGCCCCTGTAGCACGCTGGAATCTCTGAGTAAAGGCGCACGGAACCTGCAAAAGCTCCTCACACGAACACAACACACATGTACTGAGACCTGGGCTGGCCTGTGATCCCAGACATGGTATCAGAACAGTAAATAACCACCACCACATGGGACAGAAGGTGCAGCTAGAAGCTGAATGTCAACATGCCAGCAAGGGCAAAAGAAGGAGACTGGTCCCCCGGGGAACAAGCAGAAGAAATGGAGACAGAGGGCCGGACACACTCCCGGGCTGGGGCTCATCTGCATGCACAGGAAACAACAATCCTCCTGCATGTGGAAGCAGATGCCAACACTGATGAGTGACACGGAAATGGCTTTTGCTTGTGCCCAGATGCCTTTCTAGCCACGGTTCTAGAACCCAAGGCTCAGACAAGTCAGCAGTGAGCTTCCAAGGACAGATACTTGGCAGCCTTCTGAGGGCAGCTGCAGGCACAGCTGCTGTTCCCTGCCTGGGCCAAAGAGCCCTTGGGACACCCTGCCACGCACAGCCTGGCCCTCCTGCAGCAGCCTCAGACCCGCCGCCTGCTAAGCCCCTGCCACAGGCCCTCGGCCTAACCAAATGACATTCCTGCGGAGGTTTTTCTCCTGATTACATAATAAAAAGCAAAAATTACTTAAAATTCCACCTTCCTGAGATAATGAATATTAACATTCTGGAGCATTTTCCTCCTACATTTGCAAATACAGTTTTAAAAATAAGATTGTGATTCTTTTTTCCTCTGCTTTTTCTATTTACCATTCTACTATGAACATTTCTTCCTGCTTTCTTAAGAAACGTGATTTGTCATGCCTAGATACTGCTCCGTCTAACGAGCATACCGATGTTTATCTCACCACCACCCTACTAGCACACATCCAGGTGGCAGCTATCACTCTTTCACCCTTAGAAAAAACACTGCAGGGGCTGGGGATTTAGCTGAGTGGTAGAGCACTGGCCTAGCAAGCGCAAGGCCCTGAGTCCGATCCCCAGCACTAAAAAGAAAGAAAGAAAGAAAGAAAAGAACACTGCATGAGAAACCACACACAAACCTTTGTGCATCTCTAATGATTCCTCAAGGTAAACTCCTGGGCACGGAAGCACTAAACTGGAGGCCTCACCGACATGATACACGTATTCATCAAAACGTCAAGTTTTCCGCTCCAGTTGCCACACTCTCAGGCGGTGATAAAGGACAGAACAAGGTATCTTGAGAGTAAGACTGGAATGACACAAGTGAGGATCCCAGCAGGATGCTGAGTGAACCAATTTAGAGCAAAAAGTCCAAGGACAAGTGGCCACAGGAGACAGGAAGGTAAGGGGTGGGGTCGCAGAAACAGCTGGGGGGCCGCCAGGGGAGCGCCAGGGGAGCTACCTGGCGCATCAGGCAGGGGACGAGCCATGAGCGGCCACGGAACAGCCCGCCCTGGGCTGCCCCAGGCGGTGCTCCTCTCTAGACTCCAGACTCCAAACAATGTTCACAATTTCTGCTGCAAGGATTCAACAGGTTATTCCATACACAGCGACCCACACGGGGCCTGTGCAGTGACTCGCCAACCCTGAGGGTCCTCAGTACACAGCCCCACTAGCCATGATTCCGTAAAGTCAGTATGTGAAGGTGGAACTTAAAATACTGAAATTCACATGTGGATTACTGTGTCAACATAAAATCTGGCTCCTCTGGGTCTGCAGTATGAATGGAATCATTTGAAAGAATAAGAAATGGGAAAATTACAAATGCAGAGCAATCCCCTCCTCCTCTAGTCTAGGCCACCGGTAACAACCACCCTGACAGCTGAGTAACAAAGACCAAACAACAAAGGCGTGTTTCGCAGCCTTTCCTTGCACGGCTCCTCATGCCATCCCCACTTCCATCTCTTGACCTTCACCACGATGCCAGAGCGCAGCCCAGAACAGCCACTGGGCCCAGCACGGCTGGCCCCTCCGCACTACAGGCCCCGCAGCTCCTGGTCCTCTCATACCACGTGACGGGAAGGGCTCACCACAAGACATGGCTAAGTGGGCCACGGACAGGTCAGTCCCTTCCTGTCTCACTTCACCTCTTGTAATGGTGGCACAATCTACGAAGACAGTATTACAGAAAATAAGATTCTATCTTGTGGTTGGTATCACAGACACTCTCTAACATGAATGATGATCACTTACTACCTAATTGCCATAACTCTAGGGAAGAACCTTCTAACCTACTAAAGCTAAGGAGAATCTTTAGTGGTGGTTAGGGATGTCTTGCACTAAAGTTTTTCAGAAAGCAAATACACCCAGTTGTTTATGTGGAAACCGAGTGAGCAATCTGAATAGGCAAACACGAACTCTACATGATCAGTAACATATGAAAAGAGTTCTCTCTCACTGGCCACTACAGATGTGCAAATCAAAACAAGAACTTTTTACCTGTAAAACTGGTAAAAATTTGAAAAGTCTGGTAACATTCAGTATTGCTGAGGATGTAGAAAGGGTACTCAAATGCCACTGGTAGAAATATAAACTGGCACAAAACTCTTGAAGGGCAAATTTGTCTTATGTATCAAAGGCATATGCTGTCCCACTCAGAAATCCCATGTCCAAAAACCCATCTTATGTAACTACGCTGTCTACTACAACAGCCATTAGCTATGTGTAACTACCTAAACATCTGGGTGCTCAGCGGCTGCCTGCTGCGCTTCCAGTGTGCCACAGTGCTGTGTGGCCAGTGCCTGTCACACAGGACAAGGCAGACTGAGGTCATCTTCATCATCGCACAAAGTGCTGCCTGGCAGGGCTGCTGTGAAAAGATCCACAAAAAAGGGTAACACTCAACGCTGCACTGGTTATAAAGTAAAGAATACAGCAAAAAGGAGAATTGTTAAATAAATTATTTCACCTTTATACTAAAGCATGTAAGTAAAAAATATACACAGATATATAAACAAACAGAAAGAAAACTCCAATGTTAAATGTGCATGGCAACCACAAGATGCACTGTAACATTTTACTATAAACAGATACTTATGAAATCTCTAATGACACTAAAAAATATCTGCAAGGATACATATCAAATTGTTAGTGGCAGTGAAAGAAAGGGGACTGGAAAGAGGAACTGGGGATTTTCATTTTTATTTCATTTGCTCCTAACCTGTCTGAATTTCTTAAAACCCATTTATCTACTTGTGCATTACCAAAGAGACTTTCAAAAGTTCTACTCTTAAAAAGATGACTTCAGTAAGCCCAGAGTCTAATTTCTTTCCTAAACCAGCATTCCCTCTTTGGTCATCATGTTTTTAGATCTACTAATCAAAACCATTTCCCAAAGCCCTGAAGGCTCTGACACATCCTCCTTCAGCTCTGGCCTCATCCTATCCGCACCTCTTCCCTTCCCTCTTTCCCCTAAATGTACTCCTCCCTCTGCCCCATATTTTCATCCACTCACACCCTCACTTCTCCATAGTTTTATAAAAACTAACAGGACACCAGCCTAATCACTGAAGAATGGAAAGCAAGTTCCTCAACTTGCTTCCTCAACAAGCTGTGCTTCTCCCCAGCACAAAGGAACTCGCCGCTCACCCTTTAGAGACAAAGTGAGGCTAACGGGAGCAGGGGACAGGCACACCATACACAGTTCACATGCGCCACTACAGGCAGACCCCAGCTAACAAGCCTTTTCCAAGACCAATCAACAGCAAATGTAAGAAAACCACCACTAGCAAATCAGATAAGCAATTATGTCCAAATGTGATGGGTTTATTTTATTTCACTCTGACGCAAAACTACAGCACAGAGACCAATATATTAAAAGGTCATGAAAAAGTGGCACGGGACATGCAGGACGCGATGTACAAACCGGAGAGCTGGGTCGTTTCCTTTAGCATGACACTACATGGTCGCAGAGGAACTCGTTTAAATTAATGCTGCAGAACTCAACTGAATGTGGCACAAATACAGCTTCCAGGCATGCCTTCAAGAACCGCCCGGAGGGTGGGCTTGCAATCTCTAGACTTCAGTGTGAGGAGGAGGGTTACAATTCTTTGGAAGAATAAAAAGTTCACACTTTTAAAATTTCACAGAATTTTAAGGCCGAAACATAGTGGGTTCATTTCTCTTCACGTCCACGGATAAATCTGATGCTTTACTCACAACCACATTAAGCTTCCAGCTCAAACCCCAACCCAACCTTGTGACCTCCGGCACTGAAGTTCTTCCCGTCGATTAAAGCTGACAGGGTCAGTCTGACTCCTAGGAAGAAGAAAACATCACGATCACTTGTGGCCAGTATCACAACTGATTTAAACTTTCCAGAAACACGGGTAGAGTCCACGGCAAGACTACGGCTGAGTGTAGGCACAACTGAATCGGCACAGTGTCACCCACACTCGTCTGACCTGTGGCATAAACCACGAGCACAGCAAACTGTACTTGGAGTTTCGGGGTTGCCAACAGGGGTGGGGCAAATGCCAAGGCCAGAGTGGCCAAATTATAGTTAAGAATATACAAATATTCTCTAAGGTTTTGATTTGACTTTCTGTCTGAATAACCCAACGTAGCAACAACCTGAACCAACTTACAGTGGCGGCAGCTGTCCCACAGGTTGCTCTCATCGTCCCCCCATCACCCTCAGCCCTAAGCGCACTGGGCTTTCCTCTACATACCTGGTCGCAGGGTCTGGGTATAGCCCAGTCCAATCAGGCTGGCATTATTTACTTTAGCCTAAGATCAAGAGACGGAACAGAAACAGAAGTCCATTATATTTAAGTCCAGTACAACCACTACTTCAGGCATTAGGCTTCCAAAGCTAAGAGTACCATAGGCCCGATCTAGAATTACTGAAAGGGAAAAAAGAATAAATAAAAGGATAATCTTTTAAGAAGCCAACAGGCCTTGTAGGAGTAACGGGGACCTTAAGGCTGTATGCTTAAAGGGTTTGAACAAAATTTTTAAACACTCGTGCACCCAAACACTTCTGTATACTAAATTCTTTCAGACGCTAACTTACAATCTCTGACAGTGGTGACAGCATGAACTCTGGTGACAAACAAACAGACCTGGCTTCAAATTTGGCATTGCTGCATACTGTGATGGTGACTTTTCTAGGCTTGCCTGCTCATCTGTATATCGGGAATGAGGTAACACTGCCCAGGACACAGAGCAGCGGCAGGGATTAAATGAGACACTACACATGATGCTTTAGCAGAATACCTGAAGGCCAAGAGCTCATTTATAGCTATTATTAGTAAGAATTACTAATAGTAATCTAATCCCATAAACTCACAGATAAGAAAACACAGAGGCCAAAGAGATCAAATACTTCAGAAGGCCAGACAAGAGCCAAGTAAGAGGAAGAGCCAGGACTAGATCCTAAGCTGCCTGACGTCATGCACAGTAATTTCTTCACTACACAGTGAGCTAGCTCATTGAAGTTAATAAAGAACATGCAAACTACATCCGTATCATAACATTCATCTACGACTTGGATGAAAACAGAAGAGCAGATCCAATCTGGCAGCACATTCTTACAGATAGAGAAGTTCTACAATCCAGCTTGTATTTAGCAGCGATGCCAAAACGGGTGTTGTTGCTCCCAGCCGTCCATGCAAGGTTTATTGATGTTTCAATCTTCTCATTAACTTTCTGGTAGATAGAACCTCCAAATTCAGTGCCATCGTTCCTGTTTTCAAAGCATAACAAAAAGTCACAAATATTCATTTGTACCACTGTGGATGATACAGAAACAAATGCTAAGACCATCTAAATATAAGTCACATTTTCCAACTACAAATTTTAGCTATTTTCCAGCACAAAGACTACTGAAGAAGTAACTGAAGCCAATTTCTGATTTATAATCATAGTACAACACAGTAAAACTTGATCGATTTGCTCAGCCCTTTCACATAAAGTAATTTTTTTCTTTTTTTCCTTTTTCTTGCAATAAGAATTAAACCCAGGACCTTGACACCAAATTATATCTCCAGCCCTTTTGTTTTGAGATAAGGTCAAACTAAGTCACTAAATTGTCCAGGCTGGGATCAAACTTGCAATTTTCCTGGTTCAGCCTCCCACAGTGCTGGGATTACAGGTATGGGCCACCACACCCAACCACACAAGGTAAATTTCTTATATACAATTCAATTATGCTTATGCACAGAGGCTGACATGTCTGGTAAATATGATCTACAGATCTAAATATGATCTCTGGGATTTTCACAGAATATAGAAACTTTAGAGTAGAATATAAACATTCTGAAAAAAAAATGAGGCAAAAGTACAGGAATATGGCTGGGGATTCAGCTCAGTGGTTAGTGTGCTTGCCTAGCAAGCTCAAGGCCGTGAGTTTGATCCCCAAAACATGAAAAAAGTACAGGAGTAAAACCAATTCTGCATTTTATTTTAAAACACAACCACGGTCCTATGCCAGGAAAATACCTAATTGCTTTGAAGAACTCCAAAAGTTAGTCCTTGAGTTTTCACGATTTCTTTAACATACAGTTTCATCAATTTCGATTCCTCTGTCTAGAATATACCACTGCAGGCTTCGTTTTAGCCACCATAAATTAGTGTCTAGTGAAGAACAATCTGCAGAACTTCAAAAACAGAGAGCTCACCCTTTGCTTTTGCTTCCTGGTGCAGTGGCAGTGTCCAGGAAGCAAAGATACAAAACATAATTGAAAAGTTCAGATTCATTCAGTCTACACGTAAATGAATCCTAGAATTGCTTTCAGAGGTCTTGTATCTTCTGAATACGAGAGGGTTAGCAGGGTTGTAGCCAAGGGGACCTGAGCATCTTACAGGATTCCTGGGGATGTTCTGGGATGCTAAAATCAATTTGACAGTTATTCTTAATAATCCAAACAGGCCTGCTTCCAGATACTGCCCAGGTGAGCAGAGTACGAGAGGAGGCAGATCATCTCCAAAAGATTCTTTACAGAGGGGTGCTCCATTCTCTGCTTGGGATGCCTCCTTCCCAGAATCTCCTATGGAACCCAGAACTTCTTCAAGTTCAGGGAAAGGCTGAGAGGCCAGTAATCACCTGCCACACAGCAATGTGCACTGAGTGGATGAGCCTCTTGGCAGCATTTCACTGACCAGGAAAACCACACAGCAAGGACAGGCGTCATACATGCTAAAAACTATTATTCAGGGGGATGGCACCAGCATTAAAGAAGGAATGAATTGTAGACACTCACACATGAGTGTGCAGCTGAAAGTCTGCAGCCTTGTAACCCAGGGCGAAATTATTCTGAGACAGTTTGGATTTGGCTGTGTCAAAACTCATCTGATAGCCAGCAAGCCAACCTTCAAAGGCCAACACAGCCCAACCATAGATGGTTGGTCCAGAAAAATCTATATCCACATTACTGCCAAGACTGAAACAATCCCGTTTATAGGAAGCCTTCAATTTCCCGCTCTTCTTTCTGTAAAAACAAAAACAATACAATTAAATATGAATATTTTGCTACTGTCCCCAGGAATCTTTAGAGTAAGATCCTGTCTCTCTCTCAATGTAAAAATTGCTTCGGGAGATGCCATACATGGGGTAAAAATGTTTCAAATGATTCTTGTCAGGGTTGGAAAGGCATACACTATTACACAAAATACAAGAGACAGGTTGGTCAACAATTACTAAGTTGAGATTAAACAGAAGAAAGTATTCTGAATGTTTTCACCACACAAAAAAGAAATGATTGATAAATGTTTGAGGAAATATGCTTACCCTGATTTGAAAATTATAAAATGTATACATGTATCAAAACATTACCTAGTACCTCATAAATTTGTATTATTTTATATCAACTAAAATATATAAAATATAAGGATTAAGATATTTCAGTGTGAAATACTATAATCTGAAAATATACACCTACATAGGAGAAATCAAATCTTTAAGTGCCAAATGCCACAAAAAGTAACATCCAAAACCCACAATTAACCTATCATAGAGAGAAGTGTATTTCCTAAAAGAACAATCCTAAATACCCAAAATCAGTTCTTAATAGTCCTTGTCCTATTGAGCCTCTATATTTATCCTAAAGATAACTAAAGCATGTGACAAGAAGGACACACCTGCTGTTACAGATGAGAAGAAACTGTATTTATCTAGCATCTTCCCCTTCGGCTAGCAGGGACCGGTCTTAGTCAAACAGGAAGTAGCACAATCCTCATTTTTTACATGAGGAAATTGAGCCAAGATGTTAGGTGATTTACAGAAGCTATGAAATCAAGTCAGTAGAACTAACCGCTATGGTGTTTTACAGCCAGTAGATTACATTCCTAAGAAATCAACTAAGTAGAATACCATGTTTTTCGATCCTTAGAATAGTTAAGATATATCTACGGTCTCAGACCTTTCTAGCTCAACTTTTTCTTCAATGTACCTCTTTGGAATAAATTTGTAAGTTTTTGTTCATTTGTTCAATTTTCAAATGGCAATTTTATCCTGCATAAAGGAGGGGTCTTCTTAGCATTGCATACACAGGCCTCAGGTAGCCCGGACAGCAGCCTCCTACATTCTTCTTGCCTCTAGACTTCTCATTGTAACTCCCTATTCTAAAGTTCTAAGGCTGCAACAACAATTCAGAAAACGTGTTTGGATAATTACCCTGTGTTCGGTACAAATATAGTATCAAGAGTCAGTTTCAAACCTTCCGCCAACTGAAAAACAAAGATGTTAAATTAACAATTAGTAATTTTCAATTCTTTCACTCAAAAAGCCAATTTTAAGTTTCTTCTAGCTTTCTCTTTAAGAAAAAAAGAGGTTACTAAAGAGAACCAGATATTAAATTACGTAATAAATTAGCTCTCATTCTTCCCTTTCTCCTTTCCCCTCATCCCAGCCACAATTCTCCCATCAAAAAACAGATTAAAATGTACAGGCCAAATCCTATTACAGAAAATTAATATATAGCACAAAAATAACAGGATTCCAATACAACAAAATAATCTTGCTATTTTCTTGCAATTATTGTAGTAAGATAACCTGACACTTATGATTTCAACAAATAATTTATTCAGTTGTACCTCTTTATTATCTATAAATAGCGATGTGCATTTAAACATACCTCAAAAAATAGTACCCTGTTCACAGTGGACACTTGACAAATAATTCTGCCAATAGATTTTCTCCTTGAAAATATTAAAGAAGTTTAGAAACATTTTTCTGTGGAGCTAATTTTGCAATAATTACAAAACTAAACTACATTACTATAACTACTCAGGAGAGGTTGGACTGTACAGGAGAATAAACAGAACTGGCCGGAACGAAGATGTAATGTGATAATTAAAATATTCACAAACAAAACTTTACCTAAAAGGCCACATGGAGAGGAAAAAACACAGCTGCTAGTTAGGGTGTAAGGTCTCATCCAGATAGGACTTGGGGTTTGTTCCTTATCCAATCCACAAGAAAAACTAAACTTACAAGTAACTTCTAATACTTTCCCTTACCTTATTCTCCAAAGAGATTTCTGTCCCAAGAGTGTTGTCTGTGTTCCACTTCTGGGTGAAGGTAAGTCCATAGTTACAGACCTTATATTTGGTCTCTAGGTTGCCCGAAGCTTTCCCCGTATCAGTGTAAGCATGACCTGAAGTAGAAAATTCCTGGAAAGCAAGAAAACACAATTAAAATTAGCTCGTCGAATAGAAAAACATTGATCTCAGGAAAGTGTTTAATACACAAGAAATCAATACAATTTACTTTTTACTATAGCCCTGCCCTACAGCAATTTATTTCCTGCTTTTCTCGGTTTCCAAGCTCTGTATATTTTAACCATTACTTTCCATCACTCTGCTTTTCTTACTGATATTTATTGTTCCATATACTCTCTAAATGAGCATCTTAAAAATTCTTTCCTTTAAAGGAAAATATCTTTACTGAAAAATGCCTTTACTAAAAAAATAAAACAAAAATACCGAATCTCAAATATTTTATTTCAAGGCCTAAAAAATAGTACCAATTCTCTGTGCTATCTTTCAAACTAGTAGCTAATTTAAAGGTCCTTAAAAATCCCAAACACTATCCTACTCTCTTTGAATAGGGTCACACTTCGTTACTTTCGTACAAATGTATTTTTATTGTGGAAAAATACAATTACCATAACATTTACAATTTTCAAGGTTCAAGGGTAGAGTGAAGGGGCATTTAGTACATTCACACTGTTGTGAAGCATTTCTACCTCTGTATGCACAACTATTTGCAAAACTTTCAGCGTAAGCGATTTTGAGATTTGAAATGATCTATTTTTCATAATAAAATGGACTGCTATAATTTATCTCTTTCTCCTCCTTCTCCATCCTGTCTGCTTTCTAAAGTGCTTTCACCAAACAATTACTAGGAATGGCTTAAATACGTCCTTCTTCCCACGAAGTGTCCTTCAGTCATATGACAGTAAGCAATTAGAAACAGACTTCCCTCTAGGAAGAAGCAGAGCCAACACCTGTCACTGACAATCTACGAACTGTCAAGAAGAAAACATTCTGATAGCCTCTTTGCAAGAAGCGTTTCTGAAAGGCTGCCAATGTAAGGAAAGGCCAGCAACCCTGCGCAGCTCTGTAGCACTGCTTGCAGCAAATATCCTGCCCCCAACTTGAGTTCCACAGACGGATGAAGCAACTAGGAAACTATGATGTTTATCAACACACGCAGAAAGCTTGCAAAGTGAGTATCATGCTGCACATTCAGGGCAAGACCTTAGTAAGAAGTGATAAAATATTAGTCATGTTCCAGGGTTCATTAATTCTTGAAGTGACAATTGTTTTCTTTTAGTAACTCCAACTACCCAGTGTTTTTTGTTTGTTTTGTTTTACAGCTGTTATTGTGGTGGTGGTACTGGAGAGGTGGTACTGGAACTGAACGACGCTACATCCCCTGCCCTTGTATTCTGAGACAGGGTCTCACTAAGCCCCCAGGCTGGGCTTGAACTCGAAATCCTCCTGCCTCCGCTTCCCAGATCCCAGAGTACTGGGATTACAGGCATGCACCACTACACCTGGCCCTCTGTGTTTTATTTTCTATTTTACCTTCTACAAACTTGATAACTATAGCAAATATAAAACTTAAATTTGGTGTTAGGAAACCTTTATGCACAAAATTAAGGTGATGGAATGGTTTACATGCCTTCCTTGTTATCATTATTATTTCCTAGTTTTTTTTCTTTTTTGGTGGTGCCGGGGATTGAACTCAGGGCCTTGTGCTTGCAAGGCAAGCACTCTAATCACTAAGCTAAATCCCTAGCCCCATCATTTCCTAGCTTGAAGCTTGTTAAGACACTAAAATACCAGGAGAAATCTCAAAGAGAAAGCTAGAGTTGGTTTAAGTTGAGGTCCAGGCTCACTACTGCTCCAGTTTTTGTCTAATTTCTTAATTAGCTCCAGTAAGTAAAAACTGCATTCATAACCATGCATTTATAATCTACAGCTCTACATTAAATACCAGTAAACAACAAAACAAAACAAGAAATGCTACTGTTAAATAGATGGCATATGATACAAATACACCAAGATACAATCTAAAAAAATGTAGAATGATTGATGAAATTTATCCTAAACCAACAGCACAGATGCAAAGAAACCATGAAAACAGCACACAAATAAGCTTTTCCTTACCATCTGAACAGACAAAACCACAGCGGGAGCAGGAAAGGGAGACAAAATTGTAGTTGATGATTTTCACAACACAAATGTAAATTGCACAAATTCTGTAACCTACTCAAAATGCATATCATTCTTCTACTTTAACAGAACCATACTTACAATATGCCCCCCTCTTAGTAAGGTGGGTGCATATAGATAGATAGATAAACAGATATAGAGATAGATATTTACGCTAAAGAAATCTGGAGAAATAGTGACAAACTAAGATTATATGAAGCACAGTAAAAAATATCATAGGAATTCCACATGTCTTTTGTCTTTCAAATTAAATCTGTATTTGTGTGTGTGTGTGTGCGTGCTAAGGATCGAACTTAGGACCCTGCGTTTGGCAGGCAAGCACTCTAACCACTGAGCTAAATCCCCAGCCCCTTAAATCTGTATATTCAGAAATGAAGTCTGCGTGGGTATGAATAGGTATATGCCAACAAAAGATGCAGCCAGTGAGAAAAAAATAGAGGACAAGGTGCAAAAGTTCATCTATTTGCTGAGATTTATGGAATAAAAGCTCTGGTTAATGATGCTTTAAAAATACATCAACATACACTTTACTACATCATTAATTTCCAGTAAAAAAGACTGAATTGAGAGCATTCGTAAAAACCAAAATAATCTTCTACATGAATACATGTAGAAATACATTTTATTTCTTCTACATTTTACTTCAACTAATTATGAAGGAACAGAGATTAGAACTGCTTTAGTAAAAAGACAATAAAACTTACATGAACCTCTTATAATAAAGTTTTTATTCCCCATATACATATTCATGAGACTATAAAGATATGACAGAAGTCACAGCTGAAAATACATATTCTGTATATTCTTAGAGTAAGATGCAAAATATTCTTATTATGACAAACATAAAGCATCATCCCCAAAATTAAAACTGATTATCTACAAGATTAACTGGCTGCGTATGTTCACTGAAATCTGAGAGCAGGACAAAGCTGTGGGGAAGATAGCACAGTGCCAAAAGCACAGTGTTTCACATAGCTAGATGAACAAGAACTTTTAGAAAATACTAGGTACTCACCACTCCACTACAAGACTTGGTTTTCAGGTCTATTTTGACCATGCCAAACCCTAGATACACACACAAAAACAAAGCAATGTGAAAAATGCGACATTCACTCCGGTTTTTTTCAAGTCAAATTATGAAAATAGTATATAGCAGTGATGGCGAACCCTTTAGAGCTTTCAATGACACAAACAGCCACTGCAGCACACACACAATAGGTTTGCCACCACTGGTATACAGTATCTTCTACATGGAAAATAAATGGTATTCTCCTGAGTTAAGAGTTCCACAAGAAACTGAATTATAATGAAGTAAAATTTTTAAGTCCCTCAAAATGAATAAAGATATACTTGTAAAACATACATTAAAGAACAAATGAATGAAAGGAATATGCACTATTCTAAGAACAAAACAGAATGTATTATAACACAGTACTAGAAAAACTGTGTAAGAGCATATATGTGGTGTATGAGCATATATGTGGTTAAAATACATAATTAATATTACTAGGAAGAAAAAATCAAATATGTACAGTAGAAAAAACTAAAACATGAAAATTAAAATTTAAAACCTAAAAATAAATATCTATTCCAAATCAGACAATATATATTACTCCAAAAAATTTGTATCATCACTTTTATAAAAACAGTGTCATTATTTGGAAGGAGAAGAAGTACTCTGATTATCCTCAGGGCTAGCCAAAGAAGGCATAAATATTACAGGTCTATACTACTTCATATTACAGATTATATTACATACCTAATATAGAGATGTGTGTACTCATGTATATAACTGCTTTTAATGCTTCTAAGGGATGCTACCTCTAAAGAATGAAGTTCAATACCCCATTACTAGTTATCCCCTTAAAGCCTGTGAAGTAGACTAATGCTGACTTTCCCCTACTTCACTAACAAATTACCTTATATACTGGAGGCATCCAACACTAACCCTTAGCCCAAATTGCAGATGGCACACTTACCATATCCTTTGTTGAAGACATCCTTGGCAGCCTTTCCTAGGTCACAGTAAGTCGGTGTGTTACACATATCTTATAAAGAAAAATCAAGACAGAGGAATAACCATTTAGTGTAAATTCACTCAAAGCTCTCTACTCTTTCATCCTGTGAGGTGCTGTTTTCTTCCTTTGAATCACTAACATGTATAGCCTAATGCAATCATAGTTAAGAGGAGGCATTCTGCTCCTTAAAGAGCTTTCCAGAACACTGGAAAATAAAAGGGTTTACCCATGAGATTTCACAGAGATCATCTTTCTGATTACACTTTAGAAAAGAAAGTTCTCACAAACTGAAAATGCTTTGTTAGACTTCCAAAAAAAAAAAAAAACCAAAACTTACAAAAACCTTTGCAATACAGCCAAAGAACTGTATAATGCAACAAGGGAATTTTTTTTAAGATTTCAACTTTTTATTTTGTTATTATTGGTTTTTTGAGACAGGGTCTCGTTCTGTAGTGCAGGCTGGCCTTGAGCTTGAGGCAATCCTCCTGCCTTAGTCTCTCCAGTGCTGGGATTACAGGGGTATAGCACCACACCTGGCCAACAAGGTAAATTTTGTAAGGACCTGTAAGAATATAGGGCATCAAAATCCTCTGGGTTCGTGCTGAGGATGTAGTACAGTAGCAGAGCACATGGTCAGAGTGTATGAGGCCCTGAGTTCAATACTCAACACAAAAAAAAGAAGAAAAAAATAAAAAAGAAAATCCTCACATTTGGGTTGGGGATTCAGCTCACTGGTTAGAGTGCTTGCAGCACCAAAAAAAAAAAAAAAGAGAGAGAGCTGACTGGCAACTTTGAGTATAAGAAAATCCTCCTGGTTAACATTTTGCTACTCTGAAACTGAGTTGTTAAAATAAGAATTTCCATACTCGCTGAAATGTACTCCTCCAGATAATGCCCTCTCTCAAAAGCTCTTTTTAAAAAAGTCCCATTATTTTACACATGAACCAAACATAGGACATTCTACATGCAGTAATATCCTTACCAAAGAAATGGTGAACACTGAAGTTAGTTTTCAAACATCCAGGTACCCTGACTTTGCAACTTGCTTACTCAGTATGCTCCCAACATCTACTGCTAATATGATCCTTACATTAAATTCACCAAGGCTACCAGCAATACTTCTGCCTGTTCCTCTGCCCTCTTTGTATAATGGAAGCAGGTTGCTATCCCTCTTGCTTACTCAAAAACCATTTCTAACCAATTAAGGAACCCTCTCAGGCAGTCCCATTAGCACAAATTTACTAAGCTACACCAGAAAAATCCAGAGTATCAGCTAGCCCTTACAATTACTAGGACTAAACAATCTCTATTAAAATGAATAAATTATTTATATCTAATCTAGCTCTTAATCTGTGTTTCTGCTAAATTGCTGCCCATACCATCATAACTGAACATATACCCATAATGTACTTAATTGGGAATTAATTTTTAACCTAAACCTATCAAATATGACAGACACTATGATATAAAGAGGAACGAACGCAGTAAAGATAAATGACTGGTACAGATGTACTGACTCAAATCATAATAAAATGTTGCTCTAAACTACAGGATTTCGTAGTTCACTTCCAGAGCAACTGCTTTACAATTCAATCCCCCTGTACCCAAATGATCATCTTTGGACTTTACACGTATTTCCAATTCCAATATGCTATTACTCTATGATCATATCTGATTCCATTGAAATGTTGCCAGAAATCTCGAACTTGGGAGCAAGTATACAAATGGAAGTACTACATAGTCAAACAATCGCTTATAGCGTTGGTCTGATTTTTCACACTGATGAGAAGATACCCTGAAATGTCCAGACGCACCCATTAACTACACTATTAGCATTGTGCTTCGTTATTTTTCAAAACAGGGCTATCTACTTTGCAAAAGTCGTGTAGCTGGTTTCATTTCCTAAATGATCTCAATTCTGCCTAGTTGGAGCTTACTTTTTCGGGCCCATGATTCTTTTGATGGGAAATGCACTGCTGGTATGATCAAGCAAAAATCGAGCAGACAGGGAGACCTGACGTTACTGGAAGGTAAAGCTGCACCACACCTCTCCACCAGCTCCACGAAACGCACTTCCAGCTTGCAGAAACGCACCATGCACTGAGGCTGCATCAGACGCAGCTCGGCAAAGGCGTTAATCGGGTGATCTACCCCGCGCCCCCTTTGTTCCCCGTTTCGGGGGTCTTAAGCTGCACCCACAGCGTCCTCCCTTCGGCCCCCGAGAGGAAGACTCGCCCGGGGCTGGACGTCAATTCCCGACTGGAAGGTGCGGGCGGGGCCGGGGAGCGGTTTGGGGCTCCAGGCCCGACCTCCCCTAGAAACCCACCTCCTCCCCGGCCTGACCCTGAGAAGGGAAGTCCGGCTGCACTCGCGGCCCCCCGCCCCCGTCGCTCCCTCACCTGAGGCAGCGGCGACGCCTCCCTCCACGCCCCGTGAGCCCGCCCTGCCGGCCCCCCGCTCGGCCGCCGCCCGCCACTCCCCGCCCGCCCGCAGCCCTCACCTCCACCCCAAGGGCCCGTCCCGCTCCGCCAGGGCAACGCTGAAGGTCTCCTTCCAACCAACGCCGTCCGCGCCTGCGCGGCCTCGCTCCCCGACGCGGCGCCTGCGCGCCCCTGCCTCCCCCGAGCGCGTCTGCGCCGTCGTGTGGCGCCGCACTCGGCCGCGGGTCGGGGTGCGGAAGCCCGCCGCCGGGGCGCGCGCACGCCGCCAACCGCCGAGCTCCGTGTGCGCGCGTGCGCAGGAGGGCCCGGCGCAGGGCACGGGCGCTCGGGAGCGGCGAGTAGCCGGCAGGCCCCGGACCGTAGCTTGGCCCCGCGGGTCTGGTTCTCGCGAGAACGTGTCCAAGCCCCCTAGCTACTGTTGCTATGGAGGAGGGCGAAGCAGGCGCTTAGTGTAGATGCGGGGTTTCTCTGCTGAGCGAAGCTGCTGCTCGGCTCGTCACGCCCAAACTCATTCTCTGGTGGAGGTCTTCTAGGTCCTTAAAATTCAAGAATGTGACCCTAGGCCATCTCAAAGATGAGGAAACAGGTCCCCAGGGGGCAGGCATTTTAGTCAAGATCCTGCAGGTAGAAGGTTATAATTCAAAGGGGAAAAGAGATGGAGGAGGGAAAGCTCTTTAGAGGAAAATACCAAGTAATCAGTGTAGGAGAAATTCGTAGAAAGAGAAATCCGCCACTTTGGAACTGCTGCAGTAATAATGGATTCCGGCGAAATGACGGCTGGAGATACATTTCCGCGGCAAGGACATCGCCACATCAAGGAACTCACCTTCACGGAGCCATCAGACTTCACGCCGCCAGCAACGAAAGAGACCGATGTGATGCCCAGAACACAGAAGTGTGTCATTTGTTTCCATTCATGAGGGCACGACCATAAATCCGGTTCGAGGGGCCGCTTGCAAAACTGCCCAGTCTCTTTAAAAATACTAACTTTGTGAAAGATTAAGAAAATGGATAAGGCACTGCTCCAGGTTAGGGACAAAGGAAAGACATGACGCTAAAAGCAATGTGTGATTCTAAATTGGACCCTGGATAAAAAGCAAAACAGGTTCTGATGAACACACTGTATTAGCCTTGTAACAATGTCAGGTTCTCCGCGGGTGGTATGTCCTGGGTAGGCAGCAGTGGCCGTGTTTTTAGGAGATACGTGAAGTATTTAGAAGTGTGTCTGCAAATGGCCCAGAAAAAAGGAGAAAAACAATGACAAAGTAACAGTTAATGAATTGAGGTGGAAGATCTAAGTGGGTCCACTGAACGATTCTGGAAACCTTCCAAGAAGTTTTAAGTTTTCAAAATAAAAAACAGGGAGAAAAAAATCTTTAATTCGATCGCTACAAAGTCTAGTGATCAGTACATAGTACAGGTTGCTGCTTGAATCAATAGGCAAATGCTATTATTATTTGCTGCCGTGTGTTAGGCATTTCAAGTTAATAAGAGATAAGACAAACGCCCCTACAGAATCCACAGTGTCAGACTTGGACAAATAGCTGCTGAATGAGACCAAATATGATAAATGCCATAAACAAAGCAGGACAGCCTAGTACCCTAAATAAAATGAGCTTCAGAGTGAAAAGAAGCTGAACCGTGTCTCAGTTCTGTCAACTCTGGTCTTGAAAAGCAGTTTAACCTGTTACTGCCTCAGTTTCCACATCTGTGAAACAGAGCTAAATATCTTACCTTAGAGAACTGTAGTGGATATTAAATCAAATGATGTATTCATAACATATAATCTACCAGGAGTATGGAAAAAGCTCATTAATAACACAGATGAAAATTAATGTGCTATAGGAGTTCAACAGCTGGACAAGTGAAGCCTATATTTATTCATATGCTTAAATATTAGGCAAGCCATTAAGGAGCACTTTGAATGGCAATTTGGCAACATTGCTTCCTTTCCTTTTGTCTTTCCCAGGTCTGTCTTTGTTTTTTGTGGTGCCAGGGATCGAACTCAGACCCTTGTGCTTACAAGGCAAGCACTCGAATCACTGAGCTAAATCCCCAGCCCTCCCAGGTCTGTCTTTTGAAAGGACCTGACCACGCCGGTCTCACGTCATCCAAAGACCTGCTCTCTCTCCTCACACACAAGAAAGGAGGCAGTGAAAGAAGTATCAGAAGAGCTGAGGCTGAGAAGGCAGTCTCCCTTGCTCCCTGTGCCTCTGGTCCTGCCGGGTGAGCAGGATCCAGATTAACATCGTCCATATCATTCGGGGCCTTTGCCACCTCAGAGCTGTGGCCAGTTCTTGATTCCCCACCCACAGTGTGACCTAAACCATTCAGAAGGGTAGAAAGGACTTTCCCGATCCAATTCCTAGGAACGTGGCATTCTGCTTCTCTAAAGTTGGTAGAATTTTGGGACTTTAAACTGCTTCCTTTGAGAGTCATTTGCTAAGTGCTTACTGTGAGCAGGGTGCTCTTCTCCGAGTTGGGGTAGGAGCAAGCATCCCCAGGGTGTCTGTCGAGTTCTGCAGGTCAGAGGGCCACCCTGTGAGCAGGACTCAGGCCACAGCTCAGTTCCAGATAACCTGCTCATCTGCTCATGTCGCCTTTTTGAGAGAAAAATCTTAGAAATTTGCTATCTTTTTACTCTCAGAAATTAAAAGAACAGCTGAAAACAGCAGCTCCACTGAAAAGATTTGGTAGCTCACTGATCCCAAGTGTAAGAATGGAAGATTCTGAAGCCAATAGTGTTGTTTCTTTGGGGAAAAGGGGCCACTGCTTTCTGCAGAGTCCAGAATTCTGATGAGGATTAAGGACCCCCGACTTCCAGAGCATCTGATGGCATCTTTGAAAGGAAGGAGGCGCAAGCGAACCTGGGCCTTCCACAACTGGGCAGCAGAGGACAAGGACAACTCCTCACTGACCCTGGAGGGGGCCTGGAGGCTTCTCAGAATGGCTCGGGGGACCAGGGAGGATGGCATCTAGAACAGAGGGACAGCGGGATCAGAGACGGATGGCATAAATCATGTCGAATGATTTAAAGTAGAAAAAAATGGGAAAAAAATGCTACTAAATAAACCACAATACACTCATGTTTTGGGTTGTGCTTTAGTCATGTGTTCTGACAATATTTCATGATCCAGGGAAAAGGTTAAGTAGAAAAGGAAGAGGAGGAGGAAGCATAGGTATACGTGTAGTATAACTCCGATTATGGGTGTATGTTTGTGTGTGTGTGTGTGTGTGTGTGTGTTGTAACTTTCAGGAGAGGGAGCTGGAAGGGTGCACTCCTGCAATTTCAGCAGTCTGGGAGGCTGAGGCAGGATTGCAAGTTCGAGCCCAGCCGGGGCAACTTAGTGAGACCTTGTCTGGAAGTTAGAAAGGTCTGGGGATGTAGCTTAATGCGAGGCAGGAGGATCACCGTGAGTTGGAGGCCAGCCTGAGCTACATAGTGAGTCCAAGCCCAGCCTGAACTACACAGCGAGACCCTGTCTCAAAAAACAAACAAAGATTTGGGGAAAGTTTGCCACAGTCCGACGGTATTTCTGTTGAGTCAGAGTGTAAGTTATTTTTAATTTTCTTCTTCGCACTTTTCTGTATTTTCCAAAATTTCTAAACTTTGGGAAGGTGTATTTCTTTCCTAACTGGGAATGTTCTGTAGAGACCGGCTTTCACAAGGCGGGGAAGTACCTCGCTTTACAAAGAGGACCAGGCCGGTCCGGGAATTCCCCCCGAGACAGGACCGCCCCGGCCTCCCGAGGGCCACTAGGCGGCGCGGCCGCGCGCGGGGACTCCGGCCGAGGTCGGGGCCCTCCTGCCCGCGGCGAGGCCCGGGACAGCGCCGCTCGGAGCTCGCTGGCCCGTGACCTGGGGGCGGCCGCTTCGCCCTCCGAGTCTTTAAAGTGCAAATCCCCAGAGCAGGCTCCGCAGCCGGCCCCCGAGGGGGGCTGCGCCCACAGGCGAGACCTGGGGCGGCTCGGACCACCCCCGGCAGGAGCCCGGGACGGGGCGGCCGGGATCACAGCCAGTGAGCCCGCGCACCGTGACACTCAGGAAGAGGGCAGCTCTAACGGCGGAGGCATTAGAGGTAGGCAGGCCTGGAGACGGCCGAGGGAGGCACCGGCACAGGCTTTCCTCCGGGAGGGCCCCTCAGAGCCCAGTCAGAGCTCATTAGTGGCCACTAAATGTTTAGTTCGCGTCTTCAGAGCTGGGCCTTGGTGCATGTGTGGAATCCCAGCTCCTCAGGAGGCCGAGGCAGGAGGATCGCAAGTTCAAGGCCAGCCTGGGCAACTGTTTTGAGACCCTGTCTCAGCAACACCTACACAAGGCGAGGGATGTAGCTTCATAGTAGAGCGCCTCCCTAGCATTCATGAGACCCTGAGTCCGACCCCCAGTACCACAAAAAACAAAACGAGAACAATTTCTTCAGAATTGGTACTTCAGGCAGTTTGGGATTTCTAGTGCAGTGGGATTCACCCCTTGCTTTGGAGGGGAAAAAAAACAGTCCCACTTGGGTCTACATCAGAGGATCCAGGCCAAAACATGGCAGAAGCTGTTTTGTCACTGGGGAAGAGGCTGCAGACTGGGAAGTTCCTCATTCCCGGCTCCCTCCCTGGCACCAGATAGCTGGAGTCCATGTAATGTCCACCCCTGCCCCAGGACCACACAGGTTGTCATGCATCCATAGTCCTTGCCCTCCTCCCACAACCCTGCCCGCTTACATAACCAAGACCACTCAGCGGCCTTGGTCTGGGTCCCTGCAGACCCTGGAGATCACAGGCCTCTGGAGGGGCTGCCACCCCAGTCTGGCACCACTTGCTCCGGAGCAGGGCTGCCCTTCAGCTTACCGTTCTCAGGTCCAGATGCCACCACAATACCATCAGAGTCAAGAGAACGTTTTGGATCTAAAGAGAAAGAATAAATGGGGTTAGCTATAGGGATGCAAAAGGAAGAGAAAAAGTTCAGAGAAAGAAGAAAAGTGAGACAAAGAATGTGGGAGATGCAGGTGGGAAGGAAAACAATGACTTTCGTGGAGAAGAATGGGCTTCACTCAGTCGATCAGGTTTCTGTCTTCTTCCCGATGGCCTCTACCTCTGGTGTGGTATTTACAGTAAAGAAAGACATCAAAGTGAGCTCCAGGGAAACATTTTGCTTTCCAAGCTGACACTTCATATGTAACAAATGTGTAGAACCGCAAGGGAGAAAGGGCCTCAGGAAGTCAGCCGTGAACTACCCTAGAACATAGCTATAATTCAGTTTAAAAAAATAAAACACCAGCTGGGCATGGGAGTACACACCTGGAATCCCAACTACTTGGGAGGCTGAGGCAGGAGGATCACAAGTTTGAGGCTAGCCTGGGCAATGTAGCAAGATCCTGAATCAAAGTAATAAAGGCAGTTGGGAACTCAGCTCAGTGCTGCAGCACCCCTGGGTTCCATCCCTTGTATCGCAACAACAAAACAAAAAACTTCACGTACACAGCCATGTGGCCTGTGGACTGTTGCTGGGACACACCAGGACATTGATGCGAGGACACCGTGGTCACAGTCAGGCAGCACCCACACCGGGCCACTCCCTCACACATCGCCCTCTTCCCAGCTCACCACCTCCTTTGCCTGCTGAGATGCAAGACGACTCCTCCGCTCACCTTCCCCAGCATCCGAACGTCCGTGGTCAGCCCCAGCCGGTCCTGTGGCGGGGACATCAGTCCCGGCTCTGCACGGAGAAACGAGTGTGGAGGTGCCCGGGATGAGGGTGGCACGGGGGAGGCGCTTGGGATTTATGAATTCACGAGAAATGGCACCAGCTTCCGTCTTACACAAAAAATGGCAGAAGCTATCCTGGAGCAAGAAGGACTGAGGATCCTGGTATGGCGGTGTCTGCTAGAGAAGAAGGGTCCCTAAGTCTGAGAAGTGCATCCAGGGGCTGGGTGGACACGATCCCCAACCTCCAGAGCATCGTCTGAGAGACCCCAAGATAGGAGGAACTGAGGCCGAAAGGTGGCGGACCTCTCTCTCCGAGGCCACACAGTTGGTGCAAGAGGCTGGCCTCAGTTTCCCTGCTCCTGCCCCGTGCCCAGATGCTGCTGCACACCACCGCGGGGAGTGGCTCACTTTACCTGCTGACCTCTGTCACTCGCCGGCACAGCTTCCGGCAGCTCTGTGATCTGTCTGCTCCCGTCAGCGTGCCCCTCTCATCTCGGAGCTTCTTGAGCATTTCCTGTGAGACTCTGCCAAAGACCTGCTCCTTTCGTTTACTTTGATTTTCTTCTAAGAAAAGCAAAATTTATGGAAATCAAACTGGTTTTGACCCAAAAGCCATAACAAACAAAGATCTCCACTCCCGAGTGAACATAAATCAGCAGTTCTGACGCCCTGCCTTTGACAGCGCGGCGGCAGCTGTGGGTGGGGAGCCTCCAGGTGTCAGGTCCCGCCGAACAGCAGCCTGGTCTCCCGGGTCGGGGACCGCGGGGTGGGCTCGGACCCACGGCTCGGAATTTCTCCTGGGAACGTTCAGCTCTCCTAAGCTTGCTCCTAGCGCTCAGCGTCAGCGTTCCTTGGGTGCAGGTGTTCACCGCAAACTAAGAGGATCAGCTTGAGGTTTTCAACGAATCCCTGCCGGGGGCATCGACATGGCAACCTGGTGGCAGGAGGGCACAAGAGGGCTCCCTCTGTCCCTCCGCGCAAGCAGAGCCTGGCAGTGAGGCGGCGCGGTGCAGGGTGCAGTCCTGCGGCTGCTCAGGGGACCTTGCTGGCTCTGTGGCCGGGTCTGTGAACGTCGTGGCTGCCGGTCTGTGGAGAGCGGGCCGCTCACCTCGCAGCAGCCTGCAAGCCGAGACCCAAGCGCAGAAAAGAGACACGTGTGGCTTTTGGGTTTGTTTGGTTTTTTTCAATATTTGGGAGTGAATCCAGAACTTTTGCACTGAGTTACATCTCCAGCTCTTTTTCGTTTTCACTGTTTGAGACGGGGTCTTGCTAAGTTGCCCGGCCTGGACTCAAACTTGCAATCCTCCTGTCTCTGCGTCCAAGAGTGCTGGGATTACAGACATGAACAACCACACTCAGCCAAAAGTCCGTTTTAAGCAAACATATTTTCAGAGCTTTCTTCTCCCTTCCTTATCCCTCCCCGTTCTCTGCCCACTGCCCCATTGCATCTCATCCCCAAACGACCAAGATGCAGCTCTGGACGGGAAGTGTCGCCACGGGGGCACCTCGTTTTGGTTGTCGCTGGCCCAGCGGAGGAACACCGGGATTAGCGTCTGGCGGTCGTGGCAGGTTTGACGAAATACTGAAAGTCACTTTCCAGGGAGTACTTACTTTCTAGTGCCTGCTATTCCCCAGAGTGCCCTGACTTTTAGAGGCAGAAATGGTCATCCTACTCGAAAATGAGGCCTCGGGTTAGGGTGGCTGTTCCCTGATGTGCTGTATTCAACATGCATCTGTGGAGAGCCTGCCCCCGCTGGCCGTGTGATTGCTGGGTGCTGAAGTTTATGTGGCGATGGCAGGTTCTGGCCTGGGAAATGGATGGCAGACGTTGTTGGTAGTGTTGTGTGTGCTAGGTACCCGACTAGGTCCTGCACACGCATTCGTACATTGAGCCCTCAGCACACTGGCAAAGCGGGACAGTGCCACAGACTCGGTTCTGGGGTGACCCCAAAGGCCACACGTTAGAGGCTCGGCCGCCAGCCTGTGGTGCTGTTCCGGAGTGGGGACCTTTGGAGGTGGGGCCTGGTGGCCGGAGGTTGGAGGGGCTTCTTCCTGTCAGTCTCTTTGCTTCCCAGCCGCTGTGAGCTGAGTGGCCTCTTCTGCCTGGCACCTCCCACCACGATGTTCTGCCTTGCCACAGGCCCAAAGCTGTGGAGCTGACCGACTGAAACCGTGAGGCTGAACAACCCTTTCTTCCTGTTAAATCAGTCACCGCTGGAGTTTTGTCACACTAATGGAAAGCTGGCTAGTGCAGGAAGGTCACGCCAACTTTGTGGGTTGAAGAGATTGCAGCCTAGAATGATCTAACTTGCCCAGTGCCACAAACATCCTACAAATCCACTAACCTCTGCATTCATGTAGTACATAAAAATGTGCAGAGCCTTGATTACATGCCATGCACCTCAAACATGAGAATGTAAGGCAAATGAGCTACAGCCCTGCCCTCATGGAGCCTGTTGCCCAGGCTTGGGGACAGATAAGGAGACGGAGTTTTGTGGGTGTTGGGAGGGGCAGGTGGAGGCACAGGGAGGGCTGGTCCACGGGTGGGACCCAGCCAGGTCTGCCCGACTCCAGGCTGCTGTTCAGTGCTGTTCCTTCTGGCGTGTAAGCCCTGGTCCTGGCACCTGCATCTCCTCCCCTCCCCGCTTCACCCCCCCCTCCACTGCTCTCCTGGGAGGGGAAACAGAGAGCACTGTTCGTAGTTCCTACACCTCAGAACTGGGGGCCAGCCACACTTGATTCTGTGGGAACTCTTCTCGAGGCCCTTGGTACCCTGCTTCCCGCAGCCTGATCTCCAGCCCGACCCAGGTCCCTGGCCAGCCTTCCAAGGCAGCCCCAGAGAGAACCATCACAGTCACTCCTGCCCATCAGCCCTGCACACTCAACTTCCACCTCCCATCCTCAGTTCTCGCCGCCACTGTGTTACCACTGCCTGTGATGGGACCTCTATCATCACGGGACAATCGCAGCTAAGCCACCTGCCACGATCCTAGTAGCTCCATCTTCCTGGAAAGAAATTGGCCTGCCATTTTTCTGCTCAAATATCTCCAATGAGTTTCCACTGCATAGGAATAAAACCCAACTTTCTTGGTCTGATGTGTTGGGTTCTTCACAGTCACGCTCATCTTGTTTCCCTGCCATCACCCTGGGCACACAGACTCTTACTGGAACCCACATGTACCTCCCTGCCCTCTGAGCCTGGTGGGACACCAATCCATGCTTCTCAACCTAACAAACTCCTATTCATCCCACAAAACCCAGCTCAAATATTAACTCTCCTGTAAGCACATTCCTTTATTTCTGTGGAAGGTCTGAATCACGCCCTCCTCTATATTTATACACTGATAAGCCCTCCGACCCTGCATTTATAGCTTTATTTTAGTGCTTGTCATCGTATATGGAAACCATGCATGCATGCATGTTTTGTGTCTGGCCTCTAGAGCCTAGTGTTTTATACTCCGTTCCCAGAACTGAGCCACACCGCACTGTGTCACAGTGCCCCCACCCTGCCCAGTCCTCCTGTCCACACATCCTGCGGAGGCCCTTGACTCCCAAACATTCTCTGTCCAGTTGGGCAACAGGGAGCCGAGAAGCCAGAAGAGGGGGCGTCTGGGCTCTCACCTTTACCCTTGGCCCTCACTGGTCAATTTCAAAACAGATTCACCATGCTCCTCCCCAGCAGGCTCACCACGTATAAGGGCTTTTGATGTCAGCATAAGTGACAGAAAACAGCACTCAGGGGAGAAGGACCTTCCCACTGTGCCCCCGAGCAGCAGGGGGACCGCAGCCAAGTACCGAGGACGTGGAAGGTCCAAATGATGGATTTCTAACTGCTCGGCAGTAAGAAGGCAGAGGGGGTGGCTCGGTGGTAGAGCATGCGTCCAGTGTCTGCAAGTCCTGAGGTTCCATCCCCAGCACCCCAAAACAGAAAAAAGGAGGTTGTTCACCTTGCACAGAATGTCCAGATACAAGACAATGGGCTGATGTTACAGTGTCCTGCAGGAAGACCCAGTAAAACTAAGATTGCCACTTACGGCAGAGAGAATCTGTCTTTTTAGACGTAAAATAAAACCTCACATCCTTCACACACTGTGATGTATCTACACTGAGAATCATGAAAACAGTGAAGAAATGAAAAGGAATTTTGGACCCAGACCCTACCCGTAAAATACTCAAGGCATGGGGTGGGGATTTAGCTCAGTGGTTAGAGTGCTTGGCTTGCAAGCACAAGGCCCTGAGTTCGATCCCCAGCACCAAACAAACAAACAAACAAAAAATACTTGGGTATGTCTAAGTTACTTGACTTCTGTTATCAGTCTGGTGGATAAATATAATCAGACAGCCAGGCCGAGTGGCGAATGCCTGTAGTCCTAGCTACTCAGGAGGCTGAGGCAGGAATATGACTTAAGCCCAGGAGTTCAAGGCTGGCCAGCCTCATGGGGCATCATAGCAAGGGCTGTCTCAGAAATCCACCCCTCTCCACACAAATTAATAAATATCAGACCAAACAAGAAGGAGTGAAGCAGAAGGTTTTAAACACTCAGATTAGGAGGACTGGCCGTGCCAGTCAGTGGTAGAGTACTTGCTTAGCACCCTGAGTTCCATCCCCAGAGCCTCACCCCAAATCCGGAAAGTGCGAATCTGAAATTGGCTAGAGACTTAGGGACCCGTAGCACTTATGCCAATTGAACACAATGCAACACAAAATAATGTGGCTCGTAAAATGAATCCGAAGCTTGCTGCTGAATTGGACTAATTTGTATAAACAGGCTTTTCTGAAATACTTCGGGAATGGAATTTTCATATACCTCAGTATTGTCCTCATAAAATAACCCCAGCTCCAAACAGTCCATTCTTCACTGTGAGGAGTGCAGTTTCCCAGCTGGCATTTAGAGCAGGTGCGACGGGTTTCACATCTGGATGCCCGAGTCTTCCCGTTCTCGCTGCCCTCGCTCTCTGCAGCGCCTTCAAGCTTCTCAGTAGCGTTGCTAACATTCATTTTTTGGCACCCTCTGCCGCATATCGGCCAACATGACTCATGCTTTCTTGGAGCACAATTAGCTGTGAAAACAGATCTCAGCCGCCCCCTCCCGGATTAGCGAGGGTCGGAAATGCAGGTGATTACCGGGCCTGCCTTTGACACCGACATCCTGCGCCCCGGCCCTTTGAACTGACTTTGATATGCAGTAATTAGGGGATTCGCCCCTGGGAGACGCGCGGTGGCCCTGCCTCTCTCCTTCCACCGAGTCCTTGTTTTGAACTATTGATCAAACGGATCTGGAGGATTTGTTGGGGCCTGCGTGCGGCGAAGGAAGGAAACGGGGCGGGGGGCGAGGGCACACCTGACTATAACAGTCCGGGGCCCGCGGTGGCCCGGACAGCACAGCCGCGGGGACATGCGGGCCGGCGGAGCGGCACTGGTGGCCCTGCTGGGGCTCGGCGGGCTCTGCGCGCCGCTGGGCGCCCTGGTCCTGGACTTCAACAGCATCAAGAGCTCCGCGGACGCTCAAGGCGCGCGTAAGGTCGGCGGGGGCGGCGCAAGGGGCGCGGGGCGCGGGGCGCGGGGCTGGGCGGCGACCGTGAGCCGGGGTCGCGGCTCGCCAGGTCATCGGGTCAGATGCACGAGTGAGATAGCCAACTCAGTTCACTGGGAAGGCCCCAGGTAGGACCCTGTGTCTCAGCACTGACTCGTCCATAGAAAGAGCAAAGGGGTTTCCAGGTCGTTTGGCTGTTAACTGCTCACAAACCCCGGATTAAACTACATTTAGAAAGCTCCGCCAGGTTCCACATCTTTAAACATAATATCTCATTTAATATTCTCTACAATTTGAAGTAGAGCTCACGCTTCCTAATTGCAGATGAAGAAAATGTAACCAAGCCACACAGCCAGTAAACACAGGAGTTAAACTTAGAGCGACACGGCATCTTGTAATTGTCAGACTCACTTCTCAAAACCGAGTCAGCTTGTTACACACCTGTGTTACACTGTGTCAGGGCATAGTGTGTGTGTACACCTACCATACACAGGATACACTGTACATAAGACTTACAGAAAAGCATTAATTGTGGATGAAAAAGCTCAGTGTTTGCCACTTTTTCCTCTACAGATGAGTGACCGCTAAGATGGGAGGTCGGCTCACTTGGGGAAGGGCCATGCACGTATATATGCAGGAGTTGATGTGATTCCATTCACTGAAAAATCAAACAGAATACTACAAACTCCAGCCTTGTACTCATTACATTGTAGCACAGCTTCTGAAGTTCATGGTCCTGTGTTGAAAGTCTCACACCATCTGCGAGGCACACATAGGAAAACACCTTCCCTTTTCACAAAGAATATGAACAATTAAAATCCAGTTTTCAAAGTAAGCTACTTTTTCAAACAGAACCGGCAGCACCGAGGTCTCTGCTCACATGGGTGATCTCTCCTGTGTGGGGGAACCAGTCACACGGACACAAGATGCCGCTCAAGGACCACGCAGCCCCCACCCCGAGGAAGTCATCTTACATCTCGTGGGTCCCTAGCACTGACACGCGGTTTTCCCCTGCAGGGTTCACAGTGCGTGTCGGACAAGGACTGCAGCCCCTGGAAATTCTGCCTGGTGCCGCACGATGAGAAGCCTTTCTGCGCCACGTGTCGTGGGCTGCGGAGACGGTGCCAGCGCAATGCCATGTGCTGCCCCGGGACGCTGTGTGTGAACGGTGAGCGCCCCAGCCCCACTCCCACAGCAGCGGGGTCTCAGGAGGAGATGGTGTCCCAGACAGGCACTGCCCAGGGCTGTTGGAGGCACACTTGAAGCACACCCATGCAGCTGCTTTTCTTGACCATGCAAAATCACTTCCTTCCTGGCAGTAACTCCTGCCAGTGACTTGGAGATAACAATTTTAAAGACTCGAGTTGGAATGATTCAAACCCTTCTGTTCTCACTTGGGTTCTACTAATTACTTCTTTGCCATAGGTGACCGTGTAAATAGCTAGTGCATGTCCAGACACCACAAAGACTACATATAAAGAGAAGGCAGAGATGCTGCCAAACTGCCCAACAGAATGACAATAGCAGGTTGGGCTCTGCTCCCTAAGTTAGTAACTCTAGTTATACCCGATTGTCCCTCAGATGTTTGTGCTACCCTGGAAGATGGCACCCCGGTGTTGGATAGCAGGATCGACGATCCAGATGGCCTAGATGCAACAGGAACAACTCAGCATCCGGTGGAGGAGAACAAAGCCAAGAGGAAGTCACCTATCAAGAAACTGCAAGGCAGTAAGGGTGAGGGCAGCATTCTGAGCACCGGCCTCTCAAAGATGGGCGCACACTTTCTCCTCCACCACAGAAACACGCAGGGAGTCTGTCCTGTGTGACTCCTGTGAGATTAGCATGTGGTGGTCACAGGCCAAGAGCACAGGGAATTGCTGTGATGGGGGACTGCTAAGCCAGAAGCTTGTTCGCCGTTTAGCTCAGTTTTACACACACACACACACACACACACACACACACACACACACACACCCCTTTCTACAGTACATGCTATAATTCAGCAAGTTGCAGTTTCCCTTCCTAGATTCTCGGCATACAAAATAGACAAGTAAGTACGTTAACTTTTCAGCTTTGTACAAAATAAGATTTAAGTTTTTTGGAAATTGTAGTCTCAAATTCCAATCTGTGACACTATATAGACAGAATATTTGAAAGAAGTGAATGGGCCATTCTTGTGTCTTCAGGAAAACTGGCCTTTTTATAAGTAAAGGTCTCTCCATATCACTATAAATCCCATTTAATAAATCATTGCCAAGTGACACTTTATTTCTCAAGACTGGAAATCCCATCTTTCCTTGATGAATGTTTTAACTTTGTATGACAAACAAATCCTGTGATGTGGGGCTGGAATTTCCACTTCAGTATTGATTTTAGCAGAAGACCTGGCTCTATGGGTCCCGCAGGCTGGTTTCATTTTGACCTTGTGGCTTTCAGTCCTCGATCCCTGACCTCATCCCCTTAGCCATCCCCACTGGTGTAGATCTTCCCATTTGTCACTAAAGCCCGTATTCATCTCTTTACAGGACAGGAAGGAGAAAGCTGTCTTAGAACGTCTGACTGCAGCCCTGGGCTTTGCTGTGCCCGTCATTTCTGGACCAAGATCTGCAAGCCGGTCCTGTTAGAGGGCCAGGTCTGCTCTAGGAGAGGCCATAAAGACACCGCACAAGCTCCAGAGATCTTCCAGCGCTGTGACTGCGGCCCCGGGCTCGTGTGTCGAAGCCAAGGCAGTCGGCAACATGCACGGTTAAGAGTGTGCCAGAAAATATAAAAAAGCGTAAACATTTCAGCGTCAAGAACCCCCACGGTGTCAAGAGGAATCTCAGACACTCACTTTAAAGTACTTACATATAAATATTCTTAAAATCAAATCTAGCAACAGCAACAGACTGAAACTAGAGAATTATGAGATGTTGCACTGCAAGGAATGGAAACTGGCTTTGGTATTTTTGGCTATTACTTCACAAAATGGATGTGAATCTATAAGAAAAAAATGAAAATTAATTCGAAACTACTCATAGTTCAAATCTCTTTTTAAAATGATATATGGTTGAAGTATACAAGTGTGATGCTGTGATATATGTATGGCTAACTGATTAGCAGAGTAAAACTAATTAGCATATCCATCCCCATAATCTTTAAGTAATTTCTGATAAAGGGCTAGTACCTGACAGTGTCTTGGTACTTGACGTTAAAAGTAAATGAACTCTTGTATTTTACCAGGGAAAATTATCACAGCATGTACTACCTTTATTTACTTTCCTTTCTTGGAAGCAAAATCACATTTCACTATAAAATAATTTGATTACTGCAGAAAAAGATTCAAAGGTAATAATACATTAGGGTTAGATAGTCTAGTCTTTTGTAAGTTACAAAGCATTTTCACACAGTTTATTTTCAATAAGTTTACTCACCAATTGATAATGTTTTATATTTTTTACCTATATTATTTTTATATTTAAAAGCCAGGGCTTTACAGGAGTATTATGACTTATACATTTTGGTCATTTGTACATAAAAGTTGCCAGAAGAAAACTCAGAAATGAAGTTTTTGTTTGTCTAAAGTTTAAGAGGCCATATTTTGTGTATATTAGAAGGGGTTTTGCTCAGGGAAGCTCCTTCTAATGGATTCCAACCAAGTGCTACAGATCTCACTAAATAATCAAACACCTATTCTACTTAAGTGATACGTATATATTACGAAACAGAATATAAGCCAAAGGAAAAAAATTAAATTTTTGAAGGTTGCTAGTTTCTAAAAAACACTTTCTAAAGCCATCTTCTGCAGGCCAGCCTTAACTGACTAATTTGTAATCAGCAACCAGGAAGGAAGGTAGTGGTGTAATATAGTTAGAAAATAGTCAGAAAATAAAAATTTCCATTAAGATTTGTTATCATCGCATCTCTTATTTCTCACCCTATACCCACAGTAAAGTGTGATCGTGAACATAAAATTTAAGCTACACATTTGCGAAGAAAATAGGAACATCATCATCCAATAATAGTGAAAGATGCTTTATTGACTATAAGGCAAACTAAGCATGAAGGAGAAATCATCAGTTAAAAACACCAGATACCCTTACACAGCAAAGGTTAAGAAATAAATTAAGACTTCTATCGGGACTTCTATTGTGCCTGGAGGGAGAACAGGCCTCACTCGCTTCGATCCTTGGGTTCTCGGTATTTCCACTGGATGTAATCGAAGATGTCTTTCTCACTGTCCACTGGCAGGGGTTCTCCGGCAACTCCTGCACAAAGGCAGAGAAAAGAAACTAATTTTAAGAACCAGTTGTGGAAGTCAACCATAGAGGTTTTCATAGAGAACTGAGAGCTGTGCGGGGGTTGCTTTCCCAAGAAAAAGACAACGGTGACCTGGCTAGGGGTGTGGTTCAGTGGCAGAGCTCTTGTCTAATAAGGCCCTGGGTTCTGCCTCCAGCACTACAAAAAAAAAAGGGAAAGGAAAATAGTAACAAAGAGTAACTACACCTTTAAAAAACCCGATACATTGATTGCTTCCATCCTCCCACATGAGCATGTGTCTGAGCTATGTCACAGGTTTCAGCGCTACAAGGGGAACCTGCACATCTGAACTGTGGCCCTGCAAGTTACCCTCATTCATGATTTTCCCTTCTCCTGGGCCTCGCAGCGTCATGTATTATATGAAACACTCTTGTTGGTTCTGGACTGGCACCACTGCTGTGACTTGGAAGCTTCACATCAGGCCCACTTGAGCCCACAAAACTGCATCTGCCTCTACGAGGACCTAAGTGCTGGTGGACATGTGCTGAATACAAAAAGTACCGCCCTAGTCTACTGCAAATGAGAGCTCTATTTCAAGCTTTTAGGACAAAACAGCAAACATTCATTCTCCTAGCCAAGAATAAGGCACATAGTACATTGTGAAATGCTAAAAAGATCCATAAAGCATCAGTTAAGCAATCCATAATCTTTAAACTTTCAAGCTTGGGGCAAAAGTTACCCAGCCGTTTTGCTTTGGTGCTGGAGGTAGAATCCAGGGCTCTGTGTACGCTACATGAGAAGTGCTCTACCATGGAGCTATACTCCTGCTCCCAGGTACCGGGGTGTTGAGTGGAACTAAAAGCAATGACACGTGAGCTCTTCAGAAGTCTTGCAGACAGATACATTAAAACACACAAGTCCTTCAGACTACTAAGATCTTTGACTTTTTTTTTTGTGATACTGGGGATTAAACCCAGGGTCTTCTCACTGAGCTATATCCCCAGTTCTTTTTTATGTTTTGAGACAGGGTCTGGCTAAGTGGCTAAGTTGCCCAGGCTGGGCTTGACCTTGTGATGCTCCTGCTTCACCTCCCAGAGTGCTGGGATTACAAGCATGCACCGCCATGTCTGACTAACCAACAAGGCTTTTTAATGACAATCATATGTAGAAATGGACTTAATCCATTTTAATTGCACTAGAAATAGCTCCTGCCTTAATAGCCATCAATTAAGGGCCTGGACATGCCTCTTACTGCAGGAGGGACAAAAACAAAACAAACGAAAAACTCCCCCAAAACAATTAACTGGCATAGTTACTAGAAAGCTTTTTAGAGAAAATAAATTTGCTAACCTAAAATGTCTTTGAAACCACCTTGTCTCCACATGACGAAATTATCCCTAAGGTACACCCAAATACCCACCAGTGACTCCCAAGGGACGGATGGTGTATTCGTTGATTGTGAAGCCCTTTTCTAGGGCATGAGCTCTCATATTCTTATTGAAAATATCACTCCCAGTGAAGTAGAGAACACCACAGTAATACTGATCTTTGGGTATCAACCTACGAAAGAAAGTAGGCAAATTTTTACTACACATTCCAAATTTAACGAGTATAGGACACCTAAAATCTGAAAAGAGCAAAATACCTAAAATAAGTCTACATGATCTAACAGAGTGAAGAGCACATTACTGTTAGGCTGACCAATGGAATCACCCAAACTTGCAATGTCTTTCGGTTTTAGAAAACAGTTCTGCAAGAAATGTGCAGAAATGAAAAGCAGTATCACTTATTACAACTAACTGTCCTCACACTCGAAACTACTTTTGAGCTGTGGAAGGTATCATTGTGAGGTGGGACTCTAGAGAAAGAGAGTCTATAGATTGTCATTCTTTACAATTTCAGGCTAAATATTTTTTTTGGTAGGAACATATGACCCTTCAGAATAAAAAGGGGTTCTACACACTTATGTCAACTTCAAGACACACAAAGGGAGTTAAAGGATTCAAGGAAGGGAAGGTTAATAGGTTGTTGATAAAGTCTAAATAATACCTGATATCAATTCTTCTGTGTGGATATTCCTTTCCATCATTTTTACTGGGAAGTTGGCAAACACCCTAAAATGGATATTTTAAAGAATGTTTAAAGAGCTCTTAAGCTTAAAACTTAGTTTTAATCAAGTTTTGAACGTGACGCTACTTGTGTGCTTTACAGTGGCAGTTTTAGAATTCTGAGCACTTCGAGGGAGTAGCTCTTCCACTTACCACCATCTTCCTGTTATACTTTATGATAATTAGAGAACTACATGAAATAGCAAACAAGGAGTCCAGTTATAAGAAATTGGCCTTTATGCAATTCTAAACAAGAAACTAATCAAGGAAAGCATCAAATGTGAAGGACAAATGAAAACAAGTAAGAAAAAGAAACCTGAAACAATGATTTGGAAGGAAGACGAAAACAAACAAAAAAATTACTACAAATACTCCCACAAAATAGAAGATAATATGACCATTAAATAGGGGCAAAATACTAGAGAAAATAAGCACTTAGGAAAAGTTTCAACGTGACAGCAGAAGTAGAAGAGTTTGAAGAAATACCTCAGAAATTTTATGTGAAAGACAGGTAAGAGAGACAAGAAATATTAATTTAAAAGATAAAATTAGAGGGTCATATTCTTTCTTCTCTATAAATTGGTTTTCATTGTACTTCTATGGTTTTCAAACAAAAATTATCAGTCTTCTTGTCATTTTTTCCCTTTCTGGAAAAATGGGCAAAATTTCTGGGCTGGGCAGTAACCTGTACATGTGTAAAAAGAGCTTATAGACATCACCAAATGACCAATTAAAAGTATCTAATGCCACTGTAGAAAAAATACACAATGACAGGCTTCTGATCCTAAGGAGTAACCAAATTAATACACACATCACTGAAAGCCATACTTTTTCACTTAACAAAATAGAAAAATTAAAATAGCTTGAAAATGGATATTTTCTTTAGTTGCTTCCATGGCTTAAAGATTACCAGAACATGTTTACCTTCAAAATATAAAACCTATCTTCTTAGGAATTAACAAGTTCCAACTCAACTTCTATTTGCAAGTAGATCAGAAATGTTTCCATCTGGAATTACCATGAGGCATTACTTTGTGGATATGAGCGCCTGGATACCACAGGCAATGGTCTTGCTGTTTGTCACATCGGTAATAAGACTTCATTTAATGACTTGGTTCCTTTCCTCAAGGCTAGTTTTATTTCCTGAACTTTTTCTGAAGTGCTAATGTTAAAGGATTTCTCTGTATTATTCTAAGTCTTTCTTTGATTGAGTGGATTAGTTTTGTTTGGCCTTTTAATTCTGTAGATCCATGTTGAGTATTTAAAATAAAGCTTTTGTATTCCTCAGGGTAGTTATCTTCTACTGTCTTCTACTGAATTTTTTCCATAGCTATTCCACCGAAAAAGCATCCAGAGCTAAATGTGCACAAAATACTAAAATATGAGTGGCACTCAACTTACATAAATATTCTAGACAATTAAAAGTAGAGGAAATAGTTTTTTTTCTTCCAATGTTATAATCACAGGGAAAACAGCTCAATTATATAAAGCCCATGATTTTACAAGACATCTGGAATAACCCTGGCTTTCCTAAGGTTTAACTGCTATTAGCAGAAGGGAATCCATATTTGGAAGATAACCTGATGTGTACACAGATAGGCATAACTTTAAAACTACTCAGTGGTTCTAGAAACAAAGGTTTTGGAATTAAGTGGATATAGAATAGGAATTTTTTTTCCACTTTATAAGATGAATCCACCTTGCAGTCAAGTTCTGATCAGAAACCCGGAGACCTCAGCTTCCTTGTACCTCTGTTCACCAGATCACTGCTCTGAATCCTGGGCCTGGCTGTCTCTTCCCCTCCACAGATACATGCTTGGCTAACTGCCTCGGGTCAAGGAATTCCCTAAAGCTCATGTTCTTAATGAGGCTTCCCCTAACACATCCTACTTAACTTTGCCTCCTCCACTCCCATCTCCGCCATATCCTGCTCCTCTCTTTTTTAGAGCATTGACAACCTTAACTGAATATACTAAATAATTTACCGATTTATTATGTTCACTATTAATGATCAGTCCCTTTCCATAACCTCCAAATATAACTTCTACTTATAGAATTAAAACCTAATTAAATTTAAAAAGGATGTTCTTGAGCATATGCAAACCCTGTTTTTAATCATGTGTATGCACTTCTGGGAACAGAACAAGACCTCAAAAGCTTGACAGATTCCAAAGAATAAATCATAGATTTCATTCCAAAGACTGACAAGAACTATCTTTTTTAATCTTGCCCAAAAGTTTTTCCAAAAATGCTGCTCAAGTGTAATCAACTTAGGGGATACATTTTCATAGCCCATTAAAATCACCATGTTCAATTTACTGACATGATGGTGCGTGCATTTAAACATGCATTACATAACATTTACCATCGCAATCTTCTTTAATCATCTTAGCGACTTTTAAGTGTACAGTGTGGCAGCGGCAGGGGTATCTTCACCACTGTGCAACCATCGCCATCGTCCACCCGCAGAATGCTTTCATCGCCCCACCTGAGACTCTGTTCCTATTAAACACTAACTTCCCATTTTCCCCTTTTCCTAAGCCTATCACTGACCATTCTGCTTTCTGAATGATGATATTTTCTTTCTCAACCACCTTCCAACTCTCAGCTAGCATTCCTGTCAATCTGTGCATTCTGAGACTCTTCAAATTGTTGGCAAGTCCACACCCGAGATGCACAGTCCCTTTCCTGTTAGTCACATAACCCGGGAAAAGTGGAGCAGAGAGCAGAGATCCAAGTGAAGCATTTAAATTAAGGATAGGGCTGGGGATTTAGCTCAAGTAGTAGAGCGCTTGCCTACCAAGCACAAGGCCCCGAGTTCGCGCCCCAGCACCAAAAATAAGTAAGTAAGTAAATAAATAAATAAAGGATAAAGGGAGGCCTAAAGAAAAAGGATCTTGATCCTAGAATTCTACTGGCTGGTTATTATACAGGGCTCTTTACTAATCTGGTTTCATTCCACTCGCCTTGAGTTTTTAAATCTCAGTGCCGTAGGAAATCCACTGGTTTCCGACACAGCATTGTGACCCTCAATGGGAGAGCCTCAGCCAGTGCCCCTACCACTTCCCTGTTATCATTCCACTAACACGAATTGCCTGTGTGTTGGCTTCCCTTGCTCGCTCGCTCTCTGGTGTTAATACTCCTCCGGCACATCTAATCTCACTAAGAATTCTGAGTTAGAGAATACAAGAATGGTTTACTATTTTGGGGAAAAATTTGCTGTATGTCAAAGTCACTGTGGATTTTTTTAAAAAGCAAATTATACTTAATTATTTATTTTGATAGTACACTTACAAACAGGTGTTTAAAAGAAAATTCTTTACTAAACTATTCTGCGAGCAGCTCTGAGAATTGGGAGCCCTGCTAATTATTTTCCCTAGGGCCTCAGGTATACCCTATTTGTTGACTGCAACACAAACTACAGTGATGCAACACAAACTCAGATGGTGACTGAACAGTCTCCAACAGGTTTTACAGACGTGTTAACTCAAATGAGTACTCACCATAAACTTGGTCTCACCCTTTGACAGAGTATCTGTAATAAAATGGACCTTTTGTAATTGCTCCACAACACGATGTAACAGCTTTGGCTGGAGATTCATAATCGGGGAATAGGAAAAAGAGCAGTTACCTTGTTATGGTAAAAAATGAATAAATAAAAACAAAACAAAAATCATTTTTGGGGGTGATGGGGATTGGACCCAGGGCCTTGTGTGTATCAAACCCATGTTCCACCAGAGTTCTAGCCCTAAAAAAATATTTTTAAAATGAGTTTTCAGATTTTCTACAGAGAAATTTCTATGTTGTTTCCTTTTTTTGGTTTTTGGTTTCTTCTTTTTTCTTTTTCATGCTGGGTACTGAGTTCGTGATCTCACATGTGCCAGGAAAGTGCTCTACTCTGAGCTATATCCCCAGGCCTCTTCGTTCTTTTTAAAGTTCTGAGTAAGTACCTTTCCCCTCGAAGAGAAAACTCATCTTATTGAATGGAATATATTTTTAGAAACCAGTTTTCACCAATCTTGTGATATCCTAAAACAAACAAAATTTGTGTTTGTATGCTTTGTTAAATCAAAGCGTCAGCTACATGACTGTTAATAGCATATATGCTCCAAAATCAATAATGTTTCTACCTTCATGAGTTTTCTAATAAAGTTTTCAGGGGAAAAAAAGTAAAGTTTCTCAATATTTTTGAACAGAAAAATATTCCCTAATAAAAATCTGAATATTACACTGAATATTTCTGAAATAGCTTTGGTAAACAATATATAATCATGAAAATATTTTATTAAATTTCATGTCTTTCAAAGGTCAGACTGTCTTCCCAATTCCTCCAAGAACAATCATTATGTTTCCCTTTCTACGACTCCCTTTCCCCTTTCCGGAATTCAGTCTGAACACTTTCACTGCCTTTTCAGAATGATTAAAATAAAATTTACTGTGAAAATGGGGTTGGGGATCTAGCTTAGTGGCAGAGCGCTTGCCTCGCAAGCACAAGGCCTTGAGTTCGATCCCCAGCACCAAAAAAAAAAAAATTTTTACTGTGAAAATGTCCAATGATCATTTAGAAAATGGTATTCACTGCTGTGTTAAAACTCATTACAATCAATCACAAATTCTGAGGTACCTGTTTGGCGGATTCTGAAGTGAAGTCTGGATGGGTCAGAAGAACATCCATGTCACCACTGGATTCCGCACCTACGATGCCAAAGAACACCCATGGAGCTCTCTGTATAAACTGCCAAGTGGCCAACACTGAACTAAGTGAAGGATGCACAGAAGAGCCTTACTTCTTAGAGCCTAACTTTCTACTTCACTGTGCTTCATATTCAATAATTTAAAAAATTTAAACTTTCTGTCTAATCATGAAGGCATACTGATAGAGACAGCAGAATCTGGACAATAGTAATTACCATTAGATATAAATTGCATACACTCACTCAATAATAAAAACAATATTTAGAAATAGCTTTAAAATACATCTATGAATAACGAGATACCTAAAAATCTTAATATGCTGTAACTGTATAAGGGTTAATCGGACAGCTTATTTTAACTCTTATGACTGAATTCATTTAATAAATATTGGTAAGAATTACTCTAGTGGTATTGCGAGTGGATAAGAACATAGCACTTTATAATGACTTAGGCTTTGGTTTTGATCTTCCAACCATGTAACTTCAGCAAGTTATACACAGCTGTCTGAATGTTACCATATACTATAAAATTGCCTCCTCTTACATTTTTTTTTTCACTTCAACTTCCCCTGCCACTCAGTACTGCAAACAAGGACCCTGCATTCCTCTGAACTTCAGTTTCCGTGTCCATAAATTACTAGAAACTACATCAGAAGCATATGTAAAAGCACTCAGCACAGTGCCTGGTACGCAGCATAAAGTGATTGTTTCCTCTCCTTCCCACACTGATCGGTACAGTAATTGTAAAAGACACATAAGGCGGCCTCAGTCCTTGGAGATCACCATTCTATACATCAATAGTCTTTAACAAACACAGTTATCTACCCTTGTCTGCAGAGGATACTGAGACCACCAGTAGATGCCTGAAGCCAGATAGTACCAACCCTTCAACACAGTGCACTCAATCACACACCGTGGCTCCAGTTTTTGCAGTGTGAGGTGTGACAACAAAACTAGCATGGATTTCTTTTTCCTTCTTCACAATTTCATGGACAGAAGATCTATTCCTACCATAGATCTTAGCAACCTGAGCATACAGGTTTTTTTCCTTCCCCTAACTCCAGAACTTTCCCTTTTTCACTTAAAGAAAGCCCTTCAAAGTTTCTGTTTGGTATGTCCAAATTGCAAGTAGTCCTACTGTGGTGATTTCGGGCCATTATCAACACAGTAAGGGTTACCTGAACACGGGCACAGTGATGCCTCAACAGTCAACCCCAGACCCCTGATCCCAGTCCCTGAGACAGGGGCTAAGTGACCCACAGGAGAGAGCATATCCAGCTCAGAGGTGCTGGGCAGAGGGAGGATTTACTTCCTGGGCAGGAGAGGAGGAGATTTCATTACGCTACTCAGAACAGCATACGATTTAAAACTTGAGCTGTTTATTCCTAGAATTTTCCATTTGTGTTCAGACTGTGGTTGACTTTGAGTAACTGAAACCTTAAAAAGTAAAACTACAGGTAATGGTGCACTACTGTATTTAAATAGAAGGAAGCCAGGTGTGGTGGTGCACACCTGTAATCCCAGCACTCAGGAGGCTGAGGCAGGCGGATCACTGTGAGTTTGAGGCCTTCCTGGGCTACGCAGTGAGTTCAAGGCCAGCCTGAACTACACAGCAAGACCGTGTATCAAAAAATGAAACAAACAAACAAACAAAAAAACTCCAAAAAAACCAATCAATCAAAAAAAAAAGAAGACAAGATAGAATGTGTACTGATCCCTGAACATCTACAGAAGCTATTTTCACAAAGAAAATTCTATTGTCTTTTCTTTTATTCTTTCTCCCAAAAGCTGAATGTCTTTATCATCTACCACCCACGTACCACCAAAAACATTTTATTCTAAAAAAAAGAAAAAGAAAAACTATATTAGCAAAAAGAAAGAGGGCAAAGAAACAACCCAAGAGTCCATTACTGAGGGACTGGATAAATAAAGTATGGTACACCCACACATTCAAATGTTGTACAGCTAAACAAAAGAATAAAGATGCTCTCTATAGACTGATAGGGAAAGAGCTCCATAAAACATTTTCAAGTGAAAAAAA
>PVJO010000845.1:0-203325 GCA_004026905.1 Hystrix cristata
CAGAAGATAAAAAGAAGGTACAAAGAGATGAGATTGAAGATATCTTGGGGTGAAAAAGATACCTTGGAGATCCGAAAAAAGGTGGGAATAATGTGAGAAAAGCAGAGGGAAGAGAGTCTTTCAAGGAAAAGTATTATCAACATGGAACTCCTGAGATAGGAAGTGAGCTGAGACCTATCCATTAGATTTAGGACATAGTGACCATGGAAATAATAGTTTTGGTGGATTGGCAAAAACAAAAGGCAGACTGTAACAGATTGAAGACTGAATGGAAGGGAAAGAATTGGGGATATAGTGAGCTTAGAAAGCTAAGGAGAAATACAGAAATAAAAAGAAAAAAAAGCTAAGGAGTTTGGCTTTGAAGGTATGTGCAGAAAGCAATAGCTGAAAGAAGATAGAGGATTTATCCTGGGGGGGGATGGGAGAAGCCTGAACATATTTTGTGTTGATGGGAAGAAGCCAGCAAAGGATGAAAAGTTGAAGAAACAGTAGTGAGAGAGGATGATTGATGGAGATAGTCCCCCAAGAAGGTGAGAGAGAATTTGACCAGAGTACTGGTATACTGGTAAGGGAATTAGGTTTAGATGGGAAGAGGGAATCCTCTTCCACTAAAATAATAGGGAGATAGGGGAGGATGGCTGTAAGTAAGTTTATAGGTTTTAGTATCAAGACGTTGAAAACCATTTTTCATCTAATGATTTTATTTTTTTCCAGTGAAATTAGCAGAAAAGGGAGTAAGGATAGGTGTTAAAATTGGACATTTGAGAAGAATAGAGAACATTTGACAGCTAATAAGGAGATGAGAAGAAAAGTCTGAGTAAGGAAGTGTGCCAGAATCTCTAGGTTGTATTGACCTATCTGTATGCCTGTTTTCAGCAGCCAGGGAGTTCAAGCATAGGGACAACTATTTGGGTAGTGGTGGTTTTGCATGTCTGAATATGGTTCCTTGTAAGTTGTCACTGTGTGTGATTGTTATGGTTTAAATCTAAAATGTTCCCTAAAGTCTCATGTGTTTAGAGATGGGACCTATTCAGAAGAGGCAGTCCACTGGTGGTGTGACCTGGAAGGTGCCTTCTTGTCCCCAGCTCTTCCCTAATCTCTCTGCTTCCTAGTTGCCATAAAGAGAACAGCTTTCCTCAGCATGCCCTTCCACCATGATGTTTCTGCTTTGAAGCCAACCTGAAACCCCTGAAGCATGAGCTAAATTAAACCTCTTTTCCTTTAAGTTGTAGGTATTGTGTATTGTGTCCCAGAAATGGGAAAACTGACTAATACAGACAACTGGTACTGAGAAGAGAGTCTTTGCTGTGACTATACCTAACCATGTGATCCAGAAGCCTTTGGAAATTGTTTGTGGGAGAAGTTTGGAAAAATTTGGCAAAGCGGGTTAGAAAAGTCCTAGACTGCTATAAGTAGAGCTTGATGGGTGATTCTGGTTGGAGTTCAGAAGACCAGAATCCTGGTAAGAATACAGACAGTAAAGGCTGGGTGCATGAGGTTTCACATGGGAGTGAAGACTCTCTTGGAAACTTCACTAGAGGCCACTTGTGTTTTGTTGTGGCAAAGAATTTAGTCTATGTTTTATCCGTGTCCTAAGACTGCATGAGACTGAATTTAAAGGTTGTGGACTAACTGATCTGGTGGAGAAAATTTCAGGACAACCCCGTGTTCAGGCTGTGGCATGGATACTGCTGGTTGCTTTTAGCTAGATTTATAGTGAAAATCAGGAATAGTAGACCCAAAATATGGGAAAAGTTTGCAGTTTCACCAAAAAGGAAGCCTGCAAAATTGGGGCCACTTAAAGCATGGTTGCTGAAAAGATTAGCATTAAAAAGAAGCCAAATATTTTGCATCAGGACAATAGGAAAGATGTCTTAAAGGATTTCAGGAATTGACCAGAACCCACCTTCTTAGTCTCAAGGATGTAAAATGGTAAACTCCTTTGAAAGATTTTGCTTTGAGAAGAGAGCCTCAGGGTGCCCTGCTCAATTAGAGCTGCCTAGGGCAGCATTTCCCTGAGTTCAGTCACCTAGACACTCAGAGGTCTCTAGGGCTGTGGCCCAAGGAGGCCAGGCAACTGCTCAAGCTGGCAGCAGACCTTGGCATCATCCATGTGGTGCTGGGTTTTCAGCCATGCGAAATGCAAGAGTTATGGGTCCTTTCACCCAGGTTTCAGAAGAAAGCCCAGGAGACCAGGCAAAAATGTGCAACAGGGTCATAGTCTCTGCCAAGAGCCCCTGAGTGGTTGATGCTTGAAGCTGTGAGAGTTGAAGGTGAGGTTGAAGGTGCCGTGGAGACTCCAGGAAGCTGGAGATGCCTGGAATATGGAATGTTTGTAGAGGAAAACTATAGGGAGCAAGCAGAGCCAGCCCAAAAGAGAAGCTATGAGGGCTGCAAGACCATAGGTTCAGGGCTGCCCAAGCTCTTAGAGCTCGCAGCTCACTACAGCTTGCCCTGGAGGATGAATTCAGAGATACAGCATTTAATAAGTGGTACCTCAGTTCATGAACTTAATTCTTGCCATGATTCTGTTGCAAACTGAATTGGATGAGAACCAAATCAAATTTCCCTATCAGATCAACATTGAACATAACCACTGAATTTGATTCAGTTCTCATCCAATTTGGTTTGTGACAAGAATCATGGAAAGAATTAAATTCATGAACCAAGATATCACTGTATTTGCCCTGCTGGATTTCAGTCTTGCTTTGGTCTGATTCCATTCTATCCTTTATTCCTATCTTTTGGAGTGGGAATATTTACCCTCTGCCATTGTATGTTAGAAGTGTTTAACTTTCTTTTTTATTTTTATAGGGACTCACAGCTAAAAGTTTGCCTGGAGTCTCAGAGGAGACTTGGAACTTGGAGTTTTTAGCAATGCTGAAATTGTTAAAACCTCAGTAACTTAGAAATGGGCTAAGTGGGGGTTGGGAATTTAGTTCAGTGGTAGAGTGCTTGCCTACCAAGCACAAGGCCCTGAGTTTGAGATCCAGCACCCTGCCCCAACCCCCAAAAAAAGAAATGGGCTAAGTGTATTTTGCATATAGAGATAGACATGAGCCTTTTGGCAGCCAGGGGCAGAGTGTTTTGATTTAGAGCTAAAATGTCCCCTAGGGCTGGGGATTTAGCTCAGTGGTTACAGTGCTTGCCTAGCAAGCACAAGGGCTTGAGTTGTGGATCCCTGGTACCAAAAACAAAACAACAACAAAATAAAATATGCCCTAAAAGTCTTGTGTATTCAGAGGAGGGGCTTAGAAGAGACAAGCCACTGGGGGCATGACTTGGGAGGGTGCATTCTTGTCCCCAGCTCCTCCCTAAACTCCCTGTTTCCTGGTTTCCATGAAGTGAGCAGCTTTCCTCCACCATTCCTTTCAAACCATGATGTTTCTGCCTTGGAGCCAACCTGAATCCCCCAAAGCATGAGCAAAATTAAACCTCTCTTCCTTTAAATTGTGGGTGTTGGGTATTGTGTCCCAGTGATGGGAAAGCTAATACAGTGACGTTGAGTAAGACCTGCTCTAGCAACCAGGTGTAGATGCTAATTCCAGCACTCATGAGGCAGAGGCAGGAGGATCACTGTGAGTTCAAGGCCAACCTGTGCTACACAGTAAGATCCTATTTCAAAAAAACTAAAAGAAGAAAAGAAACTACATTGAATTCTCTTCCATTTTTTTCTGTCATTGCTAGAGTTGGCAGAAGATTCTGACTAAGACATCTTTACCTTATAGAAAACTGTACCCAGAAACAAAGTTGAGGTAATTTATGAAGTACCTCACAAGAGGTACTTACAGTACCTGCGGGTAGCACCTGCAGAGCAAGTTTGCCTTGGAATCATCCAGAGCAAGTGAACACAACAGACAGCCCTCATTATTTGCAGACACTTTATTTGCAGATTTTCCTATTTACCAAAATTATGTTAACTCCAAACTCAATATCTACAGTCCTTTGGGGGTCCTTCATGGACATGTGCAGAGTAGCAAAAAATTTGAGTCACCCAATATGCATCTTTCCTAGCTAAGGTCAAATAAAGCAGTGTACTGCCTTCTTGTTTAATCTCTCATACAGTCAATGAGTATCCTTTTCATGGTCAATTTAATACTGTTTTCTTTTCTTAAAAATATTTGTGTATGTGAGTTTTCCAACTTTTTTCTTTTCTTTCTTTCTTTCTGTCTTCCTTTCTTTCTTCCTTCCTTCCCTCCTTCCTTCCTTGGTGTGAGTGTGTGTGTTTGTGTATGTGATTTTAATGTTTAAAATGGCCCTCATATGTACTACCAAAGTGCTGTCTAGTGTTTCTAAACACAAAAAGGCTGTGATGTGTCTTACAGAGAAAATATGTTAGATAAGCTTAGTTCAGGCATGAATAATAGAGTTCTTGGCTATGGGTTTGCTCTAAATGAATCAACAATATACATTAAATAAGACGTCTTTAGACAGAAACAGACATAAAACAGGGGATATCGTTCAATGGTACTTAGCATGTATGAGGCCTTGGAATGGATCCCTAGCACTGCAAAAATGAACCAAAAAATCCTCAGAAATACCCAAAAATCTCAAAAATACCCTTAATAGATACCATAATATCTGTTCATCAGTTAACAAAAATACTGAGATTGTTATCGGACGGGTTCCGATATTGCTGGGTTCTTTCCCTCCTCAAGCAAAGAATTGAATGAGGGGGACAAAAAGTAGTTCTAAAGTTTTATTTAAAGTATAGAGAAAAGAAGAAAAGGAAAGTTGAGTGTAACAGTAGATATAGCAAAATGGGTACCAGGCCTATAAGGCACGGCAGGGGTTACCCCGAGACAGGCACAGTAGCAGTGGTGCTGGGACGCAGCCATTATCTTCCATGGGAGAAAAAGGAGAGCTCCTTCCCGGTGGCGCGGTAGAGGCAAAAAAAGAGAGACTTGCTTCAGGTGTTGCTAGTATTTATCGAATGGAATTCCCATGGAATCTCGTGAGAACTTCCTGCAGTCCACCTGAGGGCTGGTGCTTGAAAATCATGCCTCAGGCTGACGTCACTTCCAGGCCACTCCCCCAGGTCACGTTCCCTTGCCAGCCAGGCTTAGCCACGCCCTAATCCTATTTCATTATGACATGAACCTAATCCTGTCTTCCCTCTAGGAACAGTGATTCAATATTGGCAGATTCTTTGTTTTGGTTTGATTTGGTTTGGTTTTTTGAGACAGGGTCTTGCTAATGTAATCCAGGCTGATCTTGAACTTAGTAGCCCAGGCTGGCTGCAAATTCATAGTGATCCTCTTGCCTCAGTCTCCCGAGTGTTGGGATTACATGCATGCACCACTACACCCAAAACTGTTTGTTGAACTTTATAGAATGTAAGTATCTCAAGTAATAAGAGACAGTATATTTTACATATTTATCTCCAAGGACTTTAAAGTACCTTACAGACATTTAGTTCATTCATCAGCAGTTTCAGAATTGACTGCTAGACAGTGGGTTGTTATTTGGGAAGATGGGGAGAAAATTCAATCAGGAGGTATTCATACCGTAGGAAAATTGTTGCTTCTTATTAAATTTTTGTTTAGCAAATAAGAAATATCCTGTTTTTGGATATAAAAAGATCAGCTTGCTAATCATGGCTATGTTTGATTGATTTGCTTTAGAACTCATTGAAATATTCTCTATTTGACTTTCATGGAAAAAGATGAAAAGCCAAGAATTTCGAAAAACAGTTGAGAGGTTTTTTGTAGAAAAGCGCCAGAAAGAGAAATAATCATAGTGGTTATTATCACATATCACAAACATAAAAACAGTAATGATGTAAGTTGCGGGATGCATGAAATTTGAGTGTTATACTGAAAACGATTATTCAAATTCATATTAGAGAAACTTTTCTCAGCTTTAACATTGCATCTAGACCTTTGTTAGATCCTATTATTTCTTCCTTTATATGACTTCTCAGATTTATCCTTTCTTCTTTTTCTTTTATATGACCATAATCTGGAAATGTAGATTTTTAACCTCATGAAGATGGACCTTAAATTGCTCTCCTTTCTTCTAGCTACATTCGTCCTTGAGTATATTCAGTTATGTGAGTTAAACATCTCTGAACATGTTTTTATCACATTCTGTCAAGATATTGCTTCCCTATTTAGAAACTTTCTGAGACTGCTAGTTCTCTATTTTTATTTTTATTTATTTTTTTGAAGGGGGTGCTGGGGATGGAACTCAGAGCCTTGCACTTGCTAGGCAAGCACTCTACCACTTGACCTAAATCCCCAACCCCTAGTTCTCTATTTTTAAATCAGTATAAATCTGTTGTCTCTTGAGGGACCTTCTATAGGCCTTCTTCCCTACTTCCCCATAATAGAAGTCATTATCTTAAATATGAATTCCTTTATCATATCATCACCAAATGTATACAATTTTCTGCATCTGTTCTTTCTTCCTTCTGTTACAAAGGAAGAAGTATTAGGAAATAGACATCTTGGGAGGGGCATATTTTGTCTACCTCACATTTTTCTCTTAATATAAGCTAAACTATACATCCTAGTTCCAAAAAAATTAGAAAACAGACCAGTAATTCAGGAATTGTGTAGGCCTGTTGATCTCTTAATGCAAACAGAGATATTGTATAGTTGACTCTGCATACCCCCTGGTTCCTCAGCTATAGATTTAACCAACTACAGATTGAAAATATTTTTTTAAAAAATCACACCTAGACATTTCCAGGCCTTTTTCCTTATCATTATTCCAAAAACAATACAACACAGTAACTATTTACATAGTACTTACATTGTATTAGGTATTATAAATAATCTAGAGATGATTTAAAGTATATGAGCAGAAGCTGGACATGGTGGCACAAGCCTATAATCTCAGCACTTGGGGGAGCTGAGGCAAGAGGATCTCAAGTTTGACCCTAGCCTGGGCAATTTAGTGACTTAACAAGACCCTGCATCAAAATAAAAATTTTTAAAAGGCTATATATGTACCTCAGTGTGAAGGCCTTGAGTTCAGTCCCCAATACTGGTAGAAAAAAATAAGGAAATATATGGAAGGATGTGTATAGGTTCTGTTAAATACAGTAGTATGTCATTGTATGAGGACTTGAGTGACCACAGATGTTGGTATGAGGAAGAAGGAGTATCCTGGAACCAATCCCTCATGGATACTTTAAAATGACTGTACTTAGTTCATATGGAATGAGAGGAGCGATTCTGAACATTTAAGGCATTTAAATTACTCTAAAAGTCATAATAACTGTCTAATAACAGTTAGACAAAGAAAAGTTATCATCTTTCCAAATAAAATCAGTGGAAAAAGGAGTGCCCTAATACTCTGGGCAAGTTTTTTAATTTCTCTAGATCTTGGCTTCTTTAGCTGTGAAATAAGAAAATTAATTAGCTTATCTTTGAAATTATTATCCTTAATACAAAGGCTGATATCTCTAAAAATTGATCAAAGGGATTAATAGATAACATACAGTTTTGTTTGTTGTTTAATCTGGTTAATGTAAGCCTTAGTTCAGGATTTGGTCAATTACATTGTCATGAAAGACAAAACACTGAGGACTTATCATAGATTGAAAGTAGACAACCAAATACAGTGTGGAGCCAGATTTGGTGGCGCACATTTGTGATACCAGCAGTGGGGAGGCTGAGGCAGGAGGTTCGTCTCAAGTTTGAGGCCAGCCTGGGATACATAGTGAGTTCAAGCCCAATTTAAACTGTGCAGTGAGACTCTGTCTCAAAAACAAAAAACAAAAAAGCCAGATACAGTGTGAAAGACTGGATTGGATTCTGGAACTGAGAAAGGACATTGGTGGAAAAACTAGGGAAATCCAATTAAAATCTGCAGTTTAGGTAATAGTGCTGTATTAATGTCAATTTCTTAGTTTTAATAACTACCATGATTTTATAAGATTAACATTAGAGGAAGTTTGCTGATGTTTATATGGGCACTATCTACTATCTTTGCAACTTGTTTCTCAAATTATTTTAGAATAATTGAAAAACAAGAATAATAGTGGAGTAGCAAGCTGCAGAGTGGGAGCTATGTGCAAGATTTATAACCACAAAGGACTCATATTCAGAATATTATATATAAGTAACTCATACAGATCAATAACAGAAAGGCTAATAACCTAATAGGAAAATAGAAGATTTGAAAGATCATTTCATATAAAATAATATCCAGATGGCCAATAAGTACATGAAATGCACTTGGCAAAGCACAAGTTTCCAAGCCGGGCGTGGTGATGCACGCCTGTAATCCCAGCACTCAGGAGGCAGAGGCAAGAGGATTGCCCTGAGTTCGAGGCCAGCCTGGGCTACATAATGAGTTCAAAGTCAACCTGAACCACATAATGAGCCCCTGTCAAAAAAAAAAAAAAAAAAAAAAAAAACAAGCAAACAAAAAAAAAGCACAAATTTTCAGTTTCTAAGTTGAATTTTTTTTTTTCCTGACCATACTGTGGATTGAACCCAGAGCCTTTACACTGAGATATATCCTCAGCCCCTTGCACCTTCATATATATATCTATCTATATCTATAGATGGATGGATAGATAGATACATAGATACACAGATACATAGATAGATAGAATTTTTTTTAAAGACACAGTATCACTAAGTTGCCAAGGCTGGCCTTGAACTTGTGATTTTCCTGCTTCAGTTTCCCAGAATGCTGGGATTACCAGCATCCACTACTGTGCCTGGCTTCCAAACTGGAACTCTTGTACATTGCTGGAAAGAATGTAAACAATATGGAAATTCCTCAAAAAATTGAACAGTGATTTCTAGGGGCTGGAGGTAGGAAGTAATAGGGAATTGTTTAATGGGTATAGAGTTTCAGTTTGGAATAATAAAAAAGTTTTGAAGGTAGATCGTGGTAATGGTTGCACAACAGTGTGAATATACTTAAAGCCATTAACCTGTGTAGTTAAAAATGGTTAAAATTTAAAAATGGTTAAAATAGTTATGTATATATTTATCTCAGGGTTTTATATATATATATATATATTATATATATGATTGTAGTAGCAGTGAGATGCAGATTAAAATCAGAATGTGGCACCATTACCTAGAGATATAAGTAGCTGGAACACTGATTTCTTGTTGTAAGTATACATACTAGTGCAAGTACTTTAGAAAATTGTTTGGCATTATCATTTAATTGAACATGTAAATACCCCATGACCCAGGAATTCCACTCCCAGGTATACATCCAACAGAAATATTTTCATATGGGACCAAAAGACATATTATTTTGCATAGCTCCCACACTAAAAACAACCAGAAGGCCCATCAGCAAAAGAATGGAGTCAATAAACTGTAACAGCAGTATTCATGCAATGGGATACTTTCCTGCAATGAAAGTAATGTACTACCAAGTATGACAAATTTGAGTGGCTCTTTAAAATGTAGAAGAATACACTTAAGAGTACATATTAAAAAAAAAAAGAGTACATATTTTATGACATTTATGTCAGGTTTGGAATAGGCAAAAACCAATCAGTGGTGACAGGAGTAAGACTAGATAGTACCTTTGTGGGGGGAGGCAGTGGCTGAAAGAGGACGTGCAGGAAGGTGCGCACACACAGGAAGGCTTTACCATCCTGCAGATGTTCTGTTTCTTTATCTGTGAGTGGTTACATAGGTGCGTTGACTTTTTGAAATTTTATCAATCAGTAACTTCTTGATTTGTGTACTTTTCGCAGATAACTTACTGTCCAATAAAAAGTTTATTTACAAAACAGCTGGAAATTCACACTCTACATTTTTAATGACATCATACTTCATTATTTTATTTCCGTCTATCTTCCACCCCTAGTTCTGTAACGAAATTGAGGGCTCTGAATGTAAATTCTTCCTCACTCTTATTCTTGTTTTCAAGTTTAAGAAGCTTTCTAGTTTAAGCTGAACTTCTCTATAAGGGCATTTTATCTGGAGGTGCTAACTACGCAGCAAACTGAACCCTGACCCGAGTGGAGTTGTACTCGTTCTGTCAAGGGGATTGAGGCTTTAAGTCCACACTCCACTCCCAGGTTCTAGGGGATTTAACAGGAAGTAGAAAATGTGGCTTGGTGCTGACTTTAGTCCATTGTAGTCTCTGTATTGCTTAACTGCTTATCTGAGAAACACTGGTTGAATTACTCAGTGGCAAGGAGGTACATTTAATTCCACTAGGCATAATTTTGTTATAGTTATATCTCTGTTTATGATTTTGTCAGTTCTTATTCATACCTGGTTCCTTTTTCCTTCCTTTTACCTTTAGGTACCTGTCCTGTATTTTATTGGGGGAGGGAACTTTCCTTTAAGTTAGCTGTTTATTCTTTCATTGAGGCATTTTTTTCATTCATCACATATGGTATTCATTGGTGTTTACTATATGCTGAGATCTTGGAATATGGAATAAGACACATAATTTCTTCCCTCAAATTACTTATAGGTCCACTGTGGAGATAGACAAATGATCAATTATAGTATCAACAATGATATGTGCTATGGTAGAGATGAGACAGGTGGATTATTCAGTAATTTGTAGAATTAATTCTTAACCTAGAAGAGGAGTTGGAAATGTGTACTGAAGGAATTTACAGCTTAGCTGGGAATTTACAGCTAAAGATGGTTGTGGGCAAGCAAGCATTCATTTAGAGTAGGGAATATGAGATAGGGGATGTGAGGAGCTGAGACTCTAAGGCTATGCAGAAGCCAAGTCATACAGGATCATGTATGTCATCCTATTAGGAGGTTGGATTTTGAGGACAGTCGGGATATAAACAAGGAAGTGATATGATCCAGATTTCAAAACGATTATGTTATTGGTAATCCTTTATAAATAAATTGAATTTGATGAACTGAAGTGGGCCATTACAGGGATGGAATTATTCTGGGCCCTTACTCCCCAAATGTAGCCTCAGCAACATGGACATCATCTAAATGTAGCTCTGCTGTAGACCTCTTGCCTGGCATGTGCAAGGCCCTGGATTCAATCCCCAGCAGTGACCCCCAAAAAGAATATTATGACCTAGTCCATACTTTAAATCAGAATGGAAATTGTAAAAAGATTTCTGATAATTTATTTGAGTATTCAAGTTTGCGAAATACTGATTTAGATAGGTGTAATGATAGGCTTCAGACAGCTGGTATTAGAAAGACAGAAGAGATGGCAAGAGATATTATGGAATACATGTTCTCTCTATATGAAATACTTTTCTTAGTCGCCCTCCTTGCCATATAGAAGGAACTCCTGTGCATCCTTTACCTTTCTGCTTAAATGCAGCTTCTCTGATGCAACACCTCCAATACACACAATTGATTCCCTTGCCATGTACTCTCAGCATCCTATACTCACAGCATCATTTTCATTACTTATTATAATTATGTAATTGTGCCCCTCTGCCTAGACTCTGTACACTATAAAGGTAGGAAGTATCTCTAAAAGTTGTCTGGCACATAGTATATAAGATGTAAATAAATATTTACATCGTGGTTTGATTAAATGAGTGAATTCACCATGTGTAGAAAAAAGGGTGGATTTGGGTATGCCAGGAAGAAGAATGTGTGTGTTTTAATTATTAATAATGGTAAATTTTAAATAACACTGACAAGATCCAGGTACTGTTCTAAGTGCCTTTTACATATTAACTTATTTGATCCTCTCAGTAATCCTATAAGGTCAGTACCCTTAATATTCCCATTCTACAGATGAGAAAACTTAAGCATGAGAATAAGTAACCCGTCAAGGTTAAACAATTAGTAAGTGGTGAAATTTGACCAAGCAATCTGGTACTACTTTGTCATATATAACTTTCTTATTTAATCTCTATAAAAACAATCTGAGGAAGGTATAATTCTCCTGTTGTACAAATAAAGAAACAAAGGCCCAAAGCCTAGCTGAGACACATAGCCAATAAGTGCCGGAGTGAACCTTCAAGCCATAGTCTGTCCAGGTTTAAAACTGGTGGTCTTCACCAGGAAGAGTGATGCCTCCGTGCTGAGTCTGAAGTCCCTGTAGGACATAAGCCTTCACATCACTGAGAGGTCGGTAAATGCCTAATGTCATTTAGGTTGCTAGGCAGGGAGGAGAATTTAAATCCCATTGCTGTGGTAGCACTGGCATTTCAGGTTGGAAGGGCAAGGAAGATTTGAAGCCTAGCAATTAGCTAACCTCAGAACTGACCAAGTAGAGCTTGGGACTCAGGTGGTTAGGAACCTTATCCTCTGTAATAAGCTGTAACTTAGGTGACTAAAGAATTTTGCCATTTGTATTTTTATTTTTCCTTATGGCCTCAGAGAAACCAGGTGGATTAAAATACTGAGTGGCAGAACTGAAAAAGAGCTGGTTCTAACCTAGTCCATTCTAGTCTAATTAGTCCATTCTTCCCTCCTCCTCTCAGTTTATAAGGAAACTAAAGAAGAGAATAATCAGGTAACTTGACGACATTTGCTAAAGCCACTAGTGACAAGCCAGGAATAGAGGACAGGGTCACATTGAACCCAGGGCCTCCACATGGAGCTATATTCCCAGCCCTTTTTGAGACAGGGTCTGCCCAGCCTGAGCTCAAACTTGCAACCTTCCTACCTCAGCCTTCAAAGTGCTGGGATTAGGGCTGGGGATTTAGCTCAGTGGTAGAGCACTTGCCTGGCAAGCACAAGGCCCTGAGTTTGGTCCCCAGCACCAAAAAAAGCAAACAAAACAAAACAAAACAAAATAAAAACAGAACAAAAAAAAAGAACAAAAACAAACAAAAAATGCTGAGATTATGAGCATGAACTACCGTGCCTGACTTCCTTTAGTTATGTCTTATTTCCAAACTTCTGAAGTATGCATAGAAGAGAGAGACAGTGTGGAACATGAAGCACAAACAGCTTCTGGGTCCTTTAAGGTGATAGTTGCACAGGGCTACTGTGTTGGCATCGTGTTTCTTCCTGAAACCATACCTGTGAGTAAAAGCCAGCATGGGCCTTTCAGGCAGTACTAATCTTGGCTGGTCACCTCACTAGCCTCAAGGAAGCCGCTTCACAGTCAGCACTGCACCTGTGCTGTTTCTCTAGGCAAGGGACTTTAGACCTTCATGTACATCTCACAGGGAGCCAGCAGAGGGAGTTGTGTTCCCACAACTTTCTTCAGCACATCTAAGGAGTTCTGATGTTGCAAAAAAAGCTCTTCCCTGGTTCCATCCAAACTTCCAGGGAAGTAAGAATTTAACTTGAGATTCACCAGAGTGTGGTGCCAGACCCCTGGTGAGAGCAGAGGGGGAGCTTCTGCATAGCTGTTTGAATTTAAAAGCCATAAGAAACTCTGATTTCAAGAAAACGCCTGTTTACTGTACCGATCCAAATCAAGCAGCTCTTGAGAAGTGGGAGTGTCTTCTTGACCTCGATCTTTATTGATCTTGGTATCAGTACCTTTTCAGTGACGTGTCCTGAGGGGTGGGAGGAAGTTAGCCAGTGCCTTGTACCCAAGGAAGACGGAAGCCAGCCTGTTCCTGCAGAAAGTCTCCACTGGAGAGGTGCAGTAGGCTGTTTGGGTAGCGTTAAACAGTGCTGCCCTGTAGGAAGTACAGTGTCCGGAGGCAGAAATTTGCATCCGCTCTGATTTTGATCAGAAGCAGAAGGCTTTGAAGCTGGCCAGTAAGGGGTTTGTCAGGCAGTTGACTAATGATCTGGATTTGAATAGGAGGCTTTTGTGAAAAGGGATGCAGCTTCTCCTAGTCCACTGACCTGAATCCCTAAGTTTGGGTCTGCTTTGGGGTGCTCAGATAACCCCGGCATTTCCAAACCAGCTTTCCCTTTTGCTTCAGGACATCTCTTACTCAAGCCAGCGTTATGGAGAAGTGGGACGGTAATGAGGGCACCTCAGCTTTTCACATGCCTGAGTGGATGGTGAGTTCTTTGGTTGCTTTGTTTTTCCTTTTTTTCTTGATAAGGAAGGGCAGTCTTTTCTGATAGGTGATAAAGCCCACCCTTAAGAAGCTCCTATCATGATCCATGGCTGGGAAAATGTAATACTCTTGCTTCTAATTGGTTCTGTGTACCAGGATGCCCCTGTTTTTCTTTTTGTTTTGTGGTACTGGGGATTGAGCCCAGAGTCTTCACACTGAGCTACACCCCTAGTCTCTTCTTCATTTTTTATTTTGAGACAGGGTCTCACTAAATTGCTAAGTTACCCAGACTGGACTTGAACTTGGATACTCCTGCCTCAGCCTCCCAGAGTGCTGGAATTACAGACATGTACCACTATGCCTGACTACCTCTGTTTCTTAATTATCAGTGGAGTGAGGGGAGGGAGGTTGAGAGCTGCCTGGCCAGAGGCATCGGATTGCCTTGTTGGCTTCATGGAGGGTGGGGGCTGACCTGCTGCTGCTGATGTGCTATGTGGATGGAATTATCCTGTGATTGTTTTGCATTTCTCTTCACGCTGATACTTAATTTCTCATTAGGGTAAAAAAAAGAACAGGGTGGGGGGGGCAGAGTTTGTTGCTCTCTCGAGTCTCTGAAAAATGTGAAACATTTTTTTCTGTTTGTGCCCATTTTTATTCCTTGAGTCAAAACTTTCCTCCAAATATTCTTCATATGTTTATTTCTACAAGTCAGGAACTATATTTCTTGCTACAGTTCTTCAAAATAATCATATTTACCCAACAGTTTTAGAAGAATGATAATAAAGACTTATTTGTTGATAAGAACTAGAGAATTGAAACATAACATTTTGGATCCAATTTGAACTTTTGCTTTAAAAACTCCTTATGTTCCTAACTGGTTTCTTCTATATTTTGCCTGATTTCTTGCATTCTATCTGCGTACTTCCCTCAGATAAACTAATTAGACTGCAGCATATTCTAAGTTCTTTTTTGTGTTTATGGAATTATGGACTTGAGGAATACATGTCCTCATTATATAGCAGACCTAACAAAGGTCCAGCAGAGGAGCCTATATCTAAACTCTGGTTGTTACAACTATTGTTTATTATTTTTGTAGAGGTTATTACTGTTATTGTTCTTAATGATTTAGAACCTTGTGCTCAGTTTTAAAACATTTGATGTAAGAAATTCTCTTCATCCGCAAGCTTGTTTCATATAATGTGTTTCAGAATTAATGGAAAGGATTCATTTAATAATTCTGGTTAAGTTCTTTATTAATTTATTTTTTAAATCTTCAGTCACTTACTTCAGCCAGAACGGGGAGCAAGAAATTTGGTTTTCTTAAAGGAGTGACCACAGTAAGGTATTGAACTTTGCTGTTTCTGTGAAGGAATATTACAGAAGCATTCTGTTGAACATAAGTGTGGCAACTCAGAATCAATAAAAGTTTTATAGTAACTCATAATGCAGTAAAGAACAGTTCTTACCATCTTACCTGCTGAATCTTCTCTCAGGAGGAGCTTCTCCTGAACTTTTATTGGTTTATCTTCTTCTGTTTGTGTGGACAAGAAAACTGCCCGAAAAGATTTATGACTATTACTTAGGCATTATAACCTGGGCCTCTTAGTTTTCAGAGAACATTGGTGGGGGGTTGGCGCCACCACGGATCAAACTCAGGGTCTTGCACTTGCAAGGCAAGCACTCTAACCACTGAGCCAAGTCCCCAGCCCTTAGAGAACATTTTAAAATATAGTTTGACTCTTCTTTTTAATATGGCATATCCCTCATTTAGCAATTTCTTGGCCCTTCTCTCAAAAACCTGGAAAAACCCTTGGATCAGTAGTGTTTTGAACAACTATGAGAAGCAGTAAGGAGAGGCCTGTCTTCAACAGTGCAGCTGTCTCATCTGCTACCTTCTCTTTGCCAAAGACTTTTGAGGCTTTCTTTCAGATAGCACATCAGTCATTAACTCTGTCCTGGTCTGCAAGTGTTTCATTAGGCTGCAGCTGATGGCTGATTAGCCAGCAAAGTTAGCCACTGAGCACCCTTGAATGTATTTATTGCCTATAGATTTCCAGACCTCATTTGTGAACCATTAAAGTGCCTTTTAATACCCAACAGAAAACTCCCGAGCCAGCTTCCATATTGGGCAAAATTTCAAGAAAGTCTTAAGAGACATCTTATTTACTTCCAGTTTACATATTTGTGTAATGAACGTCCCACTGAGATACTCTCCCTGCCACCAAAGAAAACAGAGCCCTGTCAAACTTTTGTTAGTAATCACCAGCTGAAAGGAACTTTGCATGCCCCTTGGAGAATAGGATTCAAGCCACACACAGCAACTGACAGTTTTCACATCTCTGATTCCCAACAGGGATACATGCCAGACAGAATGTGAAGAACCCCAAGTTCAAGAATTAACAAGGTAGACCCTTCAAGGTGATAGTCCATCAATCACTGGAAAACTTCCACTGGAGCCTCTGCTCCTCTGCTATTTTCGTGTGAAGGATTTTCTTAGCCTTGCTCAGGCAGTTTTACTGCTTAAAGGCTGGGGAATACATTTTTTAAAAGATTGTCTTTATTATATGTTTTGCTTCCCCCAAGAAATTTTTAGTCCTTTCTGTCAGGTTAAAATACCACATCTTATGTGCATAGAGATCAGTGGTAACATTTTAATGTTTTCTCCTCCCACCCAGCCTGTCTATAGGGCTTGGTACTTTTCCACACAAAACCCGGTTGATTGGCTTGCCTGAACACTGAGCCACCTCGCTACCCAATATTCTTTCAACTGAAAATAATCCCTTTTTTTAGGTAGAGTTTGTTCAGGTCGCTTATTCTGCTATCTTGAGGAATATTTGAACCATCTCTACCTGGAAGTCAGATAAAACCTTTAAAGTATCTGGTAAATGGTGGTGGAGGTACCTTGACTACAACTCTATGTCAGAATTGGCTCTTAAAGCACAGACCCTAAGCTGGGGATTTAGCTCAGTGGTTAGTGTTTGCCTAGCAATCCAAAGGCCCTGAGTTCGATCCCCAGCACCAAACAAAACAAAACCAAAAATAAGATAAAATAAAGCACAGACCCATCTGAGAACCCAATGAAAACTATAGGCTCTGTCCACAGGAAATATACACAGAAACACAAAAATTTTCATGCTCTTTTAGGGGATTCTAGACATCATGGATTCTAAGTTAAGATTTTTTGGCCTAAAAGAATACAAATATTACTACTTTAAGCTTATATATCATTATCTGGCTTTCAAAACCCTCTTACATTATCTTGTCTTATTGTGTCAGGACACATTTGAGATAGACAAAGTAGATATTTTCCTCATTTTACAAATGAGGATTGCAGATATTTAGGAATGGAAATACAGTCACATTCTTGAAAAGATATTAATTGGATTCTCTTGATCCAGTCCTCTTTAGGATAAATAATTCTTCCATTCTCCCTATGAATTCTGTTTTTCTTAATATATTAACTATCTGTTCTTAAAAACCTTAAATTAGGGAAGTCAGAATTAAACCCACTTCTCTTTAGAACCTCTATTGGGTATAAAGGATCAGTTTATTCCGAGGCTGGCCTTGAACTCGCGACAATCCTGCCTCAGCCTCCCAAGTGCTGGGATTACAAGTGTGTAGCACAATGCCCAGCATTTATTCTGTTTCCTGACCTTTCAGATAACCTTATCTGCCTATTAATATGCCTGCATGGTCATAGCCATGGATAGGATAAAATGGTTGGTGAGGAGTCAAGAAAATCAAGGCTGCTCTATTCATGCTTGAAGAAAGTGTTAGAGCAGCGCTTCTCCCCAGGCCAGCTGCATCAGCATCACCTGGAGACTGGTTAGACATGCATAACTTGGGTCCCACCTTGACCTAGTAAATCAAAAACTCTGCAGGTGGGACCCAGCAATGTCCATTGATTAAACCCTCCAAGTGTGTTTTTGTTTTTTGTGGTGCTGGGGATCAAACCCACAACCTATGCATGCTAGACAAGCACTGTTCCACTAAGCTACATCCCAAACCTCTTTCAGATGATTTTGATGCACCTTGAAGTTTGAGAACTACTGTGTTGGATAACTTGTTATCTGCTAAGACTTTTTATGTCAATAACCAAGTGGCATCTGGTTGTGTGTGGTATAGATTTGCAACTCCCTCTGGCTCAGGTCTAGGGATTAACCCATTGGACCAAAAGATTCTTATTTATCTGAGTGAGAAAAGCAAGGAACCAGCCTAGCGTGTGAGGAGGAGCAGAGGCTTAGAGATTCATCAAACAAATAGGAAAATATTGGTTTCTCTCACTTGGTGAAGTTATAAGTAAGATGTCAGGATTCTCATGGGTGATGGTGAACATCAGTATTCAGGTTCAGTTGATTTCTGCTTCTACTTTTTGGTAGTGGTATGTGGACAAAGTTGCCAATTAAAGGGTTGTCAGAGTTCTGTTTTTGTGTTGTTGTTGTTGTTGTTGTTTTTAGACAGGGTCTTGCTGTGTAGTCCAGGCTGGCCTCGAACTCTCAATCCTCCTTCCTCAGTCTCCCAGAATTCTAGGATTACAGGTGTGCACCTCCATACCCAGCTACAAGAGTTCTAATTCTTACATGATTAATTCTTTCAGAATTGTGGTGCGATCAGGGCCATAAGATCATCTGAGTAGTAATTTTTGAGACCCAGTGATAAGAAAACAAGTTTTGAGGACTTTTAAATTCAGTGAATTTAAAGATAAAAGGAATGAGTTGGGGCTAGTGGCCCTGAGAATACAGCCAGGGGAGCTCTTTGTGATTAGTATTGTTCAGGTGTGGTACAGTAGAAAGAGCTTCAGTTCTGACTTAAATACTAGCTCAAATTCCAGTCCATCACTTACTAGCTATGAAACCTCAGCTAAATCGTTTGTTATTTCAGAAATGCTCTGTCCTACTTTGTCAAATGAGGATAATAATGCCTACTTCTTAAAATTGTATACAGATTAATAGAAGTAACATATATCCAGGGCTATGCATGTAGGCATTTAATAAATATTATTTCTCTTCACCTTCTCTTGTTCCAGAGAAGTCAGTAAACACTATGCAATATGATCTTTCCCTCAGATCTTCTTGCATTTAATGAACAGCCCCACCTCCCTCCCTCTGAAAAATTTACATTGCTTCCCACCCCATCCCTGTAGCAGACTGTCCAGTGTAGCTTTCCTACTCACTGGGTTCCTATTGAGAAATCAGCCCATAGTAATGTGATTCTTTTCACTTTTGTTTAAATCTTTACTTGGCATGTAATAAAGTTGTTGTGATTCTGGGAACTCTGAGATAAGAAACTGTCCTTTGTAGTCATACCTTCTAGGAAATACATTTTTTTAAAAAAGCAAAGTGGGTCACTCATTGCCAAATCAGCAATTCTGGGTGTGTGTGTGTGTGTGTGTGTGTGTGTGTGTGTGTGTGTGTGTCTGTAATCCCAGCACTCTGGGAGGCTAAGGCAGAAAGATCAAAAGTTTGAGCCCAAATGGGACAACTTATTCACTTAGACCCTATCTCAAAATAAAAATTTTGAAAAGGCTGGGGATGTCACTCGGTGCAAAGGCCCTGGCTTCAATCCCCAAGTAACACTACTACCACCACTACCACACACACAAACACAAAGAAACAGAACAAGAAAGTTGATTTCCTTGGTGTTAGAGTTGAAACTGGTGTCCCTTGTCTGGCTAATCTAAGGACACAGTACAGGAAAGGAGCTACATGAGCACTTGGCACCATTAATTTTTTTTTATTCTCTTAATAAACTCCCTCATTGTTTTAGTGGCTTTTTCGTTAATTTTTTTTTTCTAATGGGACTAGGTTAACTAAAATCATTTGACATGGAAAAGGAGGAGGTAAGGTTAAAAAGAGATTTAATTAGCAAGTTAATTATAGCAGGGAAAAAAGTGCACTAGTTATATAAATAAGCTATTGTATGCACATGCAAGTTGAGCCTTGTCAAGGGACTTGTTAAGGTTTAGAGGTCAGAGGATCCATGTAATTAGGTGTTTAGGAAAAAATAATAATAAAAGCAAAACAGCTACCAAAATTAGGAATGGCTGATGAGCCACTAACAGAACTGCCTTATTAAATTAGGACTCTGCTGCTGAAGGGGTTGTTGGAGCTGCTTCAGGGATTTCAAGAAAGGATAGCCCCCCCCAAAAAAAAAAAGAAAGAAAGAAAGAAAAAGAGAAAGAAAGAAAGAAAAAGAAAAAGAAAAAAGCTGGCTGGAACCAGAGCCAACAGAATTGCTGATGAAGAAAGTTTAAAGGCCTGGCCACAAGGGTCCCTGGACCAAAGAGGTGGCAGTAGGGCTGGTAATATCGCTATGCTGAGCAACAAGAAGAAATACATTGTCAATGGCAGCTCTGAGATTAAAGCCCAGGTGAGGCTAAGCTCTTACTTAACCAGTCTTGCTGTTGCTTGGCTATTATTGTCCAAGGCCAGCTGCTTATGCTGTCCTTCCCCCCCGTCCCGCTTTCATTCTCCCTGTGTCTCATGGTGAGCTGCCCCTCTCTTAGCAGCCTCTTTCCCTCCCTAATCTTGACTCCTATTAGAATTAGGCAGTGCTCTCTGAGATGAAAAAGGAAGGTTACCTGAAAGGACTCTGGTTTCAGACAAGGTAGGAAAGTCAGAGGTGGACTCTGTCAAGGTTCCAACTGGGTTGGGCAGATCATTGTATTACAAAATGGACTGTTGAGTGAAGACTATGTTGTACTTAACCACAGAAGGATGGTGGGCACCAGGGATGACCTGTTTTCTGTTTATCAGTGAAAGATAAGCATTTCTTGGGAAAATTGTGTAACTTACTATTTGTAGAGTGTTAGTCTCTCTCTAATGTTCTTCTGTTTTAAAGAAACTTGAATTCATTGTTCAACCAGTAAAAACAAGAACCCTGCATTCTAAATGCAGAAAGATTGCACAGCCTATTCTTCTTTAATGCCAAAAGATAGCCTAAACTTGCCCTGAGTGAAGGGATTACTCTAAGAGGAAGAGGCCATCGAGAAAGGAGCTCAGTTTAAGGCAGTGGTGGCAGCAGCAGACTGTTTCTATCATTGAAAGCTCTAAAAGGTTCGCTATCACGGGTTTAGGGAAACTAAGGTGGCAAGGTAGGTATCTATGTGACTTTATGTTACTGGGGTAAATAGAGAATGACAGTGGCCCCCTCTAGTGGTGTAGATATGTGTGTGTGTGTGTGTGTGTGTGTGTGTGTGTGTGTGTGTGATGTGTGTGCATGTGTGGTTGTATGCTAGAGCTTGGGGTGGTGGGTTGTATTCTATATTGGAGGCAAGGTTTGTCTGGAATCTTTTTTTTTAGGGAGGCACTGCTCAAGTTACTGACTCAGTGTGGCCTTTGGAAAGTCAATTATTATTTTTCCTAGAATAAGGACATGTGACTATAGTGAACAAGGTTGGTGATGTGAACTCGTTTTGAGCCTGTTATCCACCTCCCCAGCTTCCCACCCTCTCTTTCACCTTTCCATCTTTCCTTGCCCTTAAAAATTACTTTAACTTTAGACTTGGCTTATGCTTGCTATGTTTACTGAATATTTAACCAAGTACAGATGATAAAAATAGAATAAGCAACTTCAGGTTCATCGATTCAGCACATGGTTGAGTGCCTAGGATATGTGAGGCCTTTGTGTCTGAAGATACAAGATGAATAAGGTACCAGGCCTTGCCTTTATGGAACCTATAATGTATAGAGAGTAAAGCAGGTAGACAGATGCTTGTATTCTGTGTTATGAATGCTGTGCTAGGAAAATTACATGAAAGTTCACGTATATCCCATGAGAGTGCATGGAAAAGGCTCTTTATCCTTTTGTAATAAATTGCTCCTTTAGCATGATAATCAAATTTGTCATTTTTCATTTTGCAATGCGCTTCTAATCTAGTGAATTTTTCTATTGCTGAAAATAACTTTCAAACTCTGAAGCACTATGCAGACTTTATTTGTTGTTATAGCTATGGAGATGCTGTGATTTTCCCTAAGAAGGGATGAATGCTAAGCTAATTCAGTTTGACATTGGTTCCCTTGTCTCAATACTCAAAAAGCTCAGAAGTTACCTCTAACTGCAGAAAGTATAGGTATCAGTTGCTGCTTTCAATCTGGTATGCTGTATCTGTGTTTTGTCCATCAAAGATCCATCTTTGTTTTGTTTTGTTTTGTTTTGTTTTGTTTGGTGCCGGGGATCAAACTCAGGGCCTTGAGCTTGCAAAGCAAGCACTCTCACCCCCCACCGAGCTAAATCCCCAGCCCCAAAGATCCATCTTTTTATCATTGAAGTTGTAATCAGTTGTCAGATCTTTGATCCTTTTCAGTATACCTTCCTCTAAGCCACCTTCAATCCAGAGGAATAATCTAAACAATTATGCATTCAGTTAGGGAAAAAAGAAAAAGTTACCAACTCAGTAAATGATAGGCTTTGATTTACAAATTATTATAAAGTGTCAGCTGGGAACCTTCAGCTGCAGGAGATAGAGATAAAATTGCAAGTAAGTCATTAAGAAATATTGTCCAAATGCAGCCTACAGAGTATGACCTGAGGCCTATTCAGTCCAGTCATCCATTCTTTCTATAACTGTTACATTACAGTTAATAAGTGAGCACGTTTGTGGCTTTTAGGTATTTTATGACACCAAACACAAAAATAGTAAGTTAATATTTCCTTACTAATACCAGAAAGCTAGGTAATACATTTTAGAAAGTCTTTAATAAATTAAAGTGGCTACCTGTAGGAGTTATAAGAACACCGAAGTGAAGGATAAGGATGGGGAGTGAATCTATTGAGTATCCTGCTGTGTTTTATCATTTATATGCATTGTCCCATTGAACCCTCTCTAAAACCTGTGAGATAAGTACTTTTATCTCTGTTGTATCTATGAGAAAATGGGGCTCACTAAAAATCTTGATCAACATCAAACAACTATGAGTGGCATAACCAGCATTTCAGTGCAATTCCAAAATGTTCTGTCTGAATGAAAAGCCTTTTTTCAAAATTAATAAACCAAACCATTTCCTAAGAATCTTGAAACCTGGGCTGGGGATTTAGCTCAGTGGTTAGAGTGCTTGCCTAGCAAGCACAAGGCCCTGAGTTTGATCCCCAGCACCGCCCCCCAAAAATCTCGAAACCTGAAAGCAAGTCATCTTACTTTTTTATACCTTGCAGTTTTCTAAATATTTGAAGGTTGTGGATGTACATACATTCTCAGAGATTCTTTCCAACTTTAATTTTTTGTGAAACCATATAAAGGGTTTCTGAATGTCTTAAAATTTAGTTAAACCTAGAACATCTCTTTCTCCTTTATTTGGTCACAATTTTATTGTAAAAAAAGATATAGTCAGAGAGTGAATCAAAGATTTAAATTGAATAGAAACATAGTAGATGAAGAATGAAAAACTGTTCTTCTCTCTGAAGTCTTAATTAATATTCCGAATACGGGTTGGTATATTCGGATCAACTGAATGGGAAAATAAAAGCTTATGATAATACAGGCTTTGAGCTGCTGCATCAAAATTGAAGTTCCTTTCCTTTATATAACTAGAGTTCTTTTTCTTAGCAGATCCAGTTTGCTGACCAGAAACAAGAATTCAATAAACGTCCCACCAAAATTGGACGTCGCTCTCTGTCTCGTTCCATTTCTCAGTCATCCACTGACAGCTACAGCTCAGGTGAGTACTGAACTGCCATAAGCCCATCTGTGAAGGCTGAAAGGTGCGATCAGCAGGCCCTCCCATCTGTACAAGGCTAATTATGCTTCATTAAGTCTTTGCCTTGAAAAAAAATACTTTGAGTCAAAATCCAGGCCAAAATTCTGAATGGAACCTTTGACTTTTTCTTGGGAATTCAGGGTAGAGATGAATAGTGGCTGTCTCTTCCAAGAGAGGCTGAAGAGGATGACTGAGGAAATTGAGTTCTTTGATCTACTTAGAGAGGTAGAAGTATGTAGCTCACCGATGACCTTCACTGAACACCATGTATAAAGATCTATTTTTTTCTATCTTTTGAAAATTAAAAGGAGGTTCCCATTCCTTCATCTGGTACTTGCAGATTAATGGGGAAACCTCAATTGCTCCACAAAATAATGAAGACATTGTAGCTAGTTCAAGCAAGTGGGGCCTCTGCCTTCTCTGCAAAGCAGTGACATTGTATTGTTTGTTATTCCTTCTTTTGCAGTGACATTAATACCAATATATACACCCTGGCACTGAGCTATCGTTTACTGCCACATGAACTATTACTGTGTGGGATCCCTTGAAGGCACTGGCTGTTTGTGCAGCAGTGCCCAGGATGAGTCTGATCTCATATGGGGCTATTTTATTTCGCTCTTGGGTTAGAATGAAGTAGAGAGCCCAGAGTTTGCCCTCACTACCTGTTTACATTATAAATAGTAACAGTCATTAGAAAATTTTTATCATGACTTGAAATTTTATTTGTTCTTTACACAAATAAGATACTATTTGTTAAAGAAAGATTGTTTAGAGTTGGGTGTGGTGGTGCACACCTATAGTCCCAGCACTTGAGAGGCAGCAAGTTCAAGGCCAACCTGGGATATAGAGTGGGTTCAAGGCCAGAGTGAACTCTATAGTGAGACTGTCTCAAAAAACAAACAAAAAAGAACAAGTATTTGGGAAGCTGTAGCTTTTAGTTTCAATAGATTGTTATTACCCAGTTTTTATTTTCTCTTTTTACTTTCTGTGTATAATGACTGTGAATGAAGTAAGGCATATGACATAAATTCCTATGAATTTTTATCTAAAGGTAGGGAATTTTGTGTCTGTCTTATTTTGCTGAAATAAACAGTGTTGAAAATTTATGAACTGGTTATTATAACTCTGAAAGACATAATAAATGTGAATAATAAATCTGAAAATGCAAATTGATCCTTTTGGATGTGGGTTAGTGAATGTTATCTGAAGATTGATATTTAATAGTAGTGATACTAAATTTTAACTCTAGCTCACTCTCCTCCCTACACAAGTAGATCCGTGTATCCAGCTGTGTTCCCACAGGAAACCAATGCCTGCCCTTCCTACCCAAGCTCCGTACATAGGGAGAATACTAAAAAATATCTCTGTACCTAGAAGAATGTAGGTGCTGGGCATGGTGGCACATGCCTGTAATCCCAGCACTAGAGAGGAGGATTGCCATGAGTTCGAGGCCAGCCTGGACTACATAATGAAACCCTATCTCAAAAAAAAAAAAAAATGTAGGCGATGCCTCTGGTTTCTAAGTGAGCATATAGTTGCTGGAACCTTTTATATTGAACTATATGAAATTGCCAATTTTAGCTGGGCATGGTGGTACACCTCTGTACTTGAGAGATTGAGACAAGAGGATCAGAAGTTCAAGGCCAGTGTAGGCAGTTTAATGACACCCTGACTCAAAAAATTGCTGAGGGTATAGCCCAGTGGTAGAGTGCCCCTGGGTTCAAGGGGGGCTATGGTGGAGAGAGAAAAAAAGGAAGGAATAAAGACAAGAAGGAAAGCAGGAAAGAAAGGAAAGGAAAAGAAAGAAAAAAGCCAGCTGGCCATTTTTATAAGTCAGAAATTGTCAATCTAATATATCCACTTAAGGATATTATTTTTAGCAGTGGGAAGTCAAAACAGCCTGGCAACAGAAAATACCTTAAAGGTATAATTTACTAGCTGCTGGGATTACATCTGTGACATTTGGTGTGTCTTTGGTGGCATTTTAAAAATTTATTTATTTATTTATTTTTAGGGTGCTGGGGCTTGAACTCAGGGCCTTGCACTTGCTAAGCAAGCACTCTACCACTGAGCTAAATCTCTGATTTTGGTGGCATTTTAGATGATAGATTGCTCTTTGCTTTATCTAGTGATTTATCACCTAATCAGATCTTGTGTAATCCCTGGAATGTAAAGATTTTACTTAGAAATAAAAGTCAGGAAAAAAAAAGTCAGCATTTTCAATTGTCTGATTTTTGGGGCATCCTACTATCCTACATTCTGCTCATCTAGATGCATTCCAGATTAGGTATCTTCTTAAAATATTGTATCTATACACATAACATTCCAACTATTATCTGGCCTAATCTATAGGAAATGTTAGTTCCATAAACTCAGTACTTTTAAGATGAAACCTAAGATATTTGTTTCTTTAGCAGCTATCTCTCTCTCTCTCTCACACACACACACACACACACACACACACACACACATACACAGAGACACACACAACTGTTGCCTCGTTTTGTTGATGGTTATTGTTTTTGTTTTGTTACCTTCACATGAACAGTTGAAAAGCCCTTTTAAACAAACTCTGAATGGAGATGACTACTGCCTTGTTTCTTGTACTGTGAGTTAGATGAGCCCTAGTTTCTAATGTCTGATCCATGTATGAATTGTTAAGTAATCCTGGAAACTCCTACCTCCTGGGACACTCACCACAAAGACAGTGAGAAGTTACATGAAATGATACAGAAAGATGTCATGGCCACTGAATGAAAAGCCAGGAATAGCAGAATTGACCCAGAGCTGATACGCAAATGCATGTTGATAAGAACTTTAGGCCCATTTTCAGCATGCATTATAATTTAACTGTGGAAATTAACATTGGGGAACCCCTAAAACTGACCCTTGGACCTTTCCCTTCTTTGTTTATATACTCTCTAAATAAAGTCACTCAGTTTTATAGTTTTAAATGCTATGTGTTAGTGTTTGATTCTCTTATTTTCTGCTGAGATCTTCTCCCTATACACTTGATTCCTATATTTAACTACCCTCTCAGTCCTAGATGTTTTATCGGCATGTAAAACCTTTCATGTTTTAAAAACTGAGCTCCTGAGGCCCACCCTTTCCTATATTCAGCTATTGTCAACTTCTATAGCCAATTCATTCTTCTAAAATAAACCAGGTTAAGCCTGCCCCCTACCACCACCCAGTATGAGGGATAAAACCCAGGGTCTTACACATGCTAAGTAAATGGTTTACCACTGAGCTACACCCCCAGCCCCACAAACACTTTTAATATACTTTATACCCTGTTGCTATTTCTAATATATTCTATGGGGTTTTTTGGGGGGAGCAATGCTGGCGATCAAACTCAGGGCCTTGCACTTGCTAGGCAAGTGCTCTACCACTTGAGCTAAATCCCCAGCCCTATTCTATGTATATTAACAGGCAAAAGGTTTATGATTGCGAGAGAACGGTCCTCTCTCCCTTCCTAATGATCTTAGTGCTAAGTTCTGCCACACTTTCATTTAGGAACCAAGGTTTCTCACCTGAATTGCAGAACACAGACAATGATTTGATAGACTGTTTTCTTAGTTCTCCAAAAGATGGTGCATTAGTAATTCCTTTCTAGATGTGTGGGAGAGAAGTTAATTCATTATCTACAATAGATGCTTCAATGCTTTGGGACTTAATTCCAGGGGAACCTAGTTGAAAAAGGCTACATTAATCCCTAAAATACTTTTATAAGAAATAAGCTTCTAAAAAGATTTTCTTTAAGCAAAAAGCCTCAGAAAAGAAATGAAAAATCTTTTCTCCATCATCAGATCATTCTCAGAGATACATTTCTGAAAAAGTTGTCTTTGTGGTTAAGGATGAGGAGGGAAGACAAAAGTGCTATGTTCATGTTTGGTGCTTAGAAAGTTTGAGATATCTTCAAATTTTTCAAAACAACACAGTTTTATTTGTGTTTTGATTGCTAACACAGTTTTCCACATGTATCTAAAGTGTTATTCATCAGTGAAATCTGCATGCTGACACGTGGGTCCCTACTGTTATCTCCATTACCAAATAAATAGATTGGACCCAAGAGCAGCTGCTGACAAAGTAATTTATTTTGTTTTTTTCTTTTTTTGGTGCTGGGGATCAAACTCAGGGCCTTGTGCTAACTAGGCAAGCATTCTACCACTTGAGCTAAATCCCCAGCCCCTGACAAAGTAATTTAATAGAACTAATTCAAGCAGAATTCTGACTGCTCTCCTCTTAGCAATAACCCACAATATCACAGCTGCTGAGAGGTAAGGCTAACTCAGTCAAGTGTGAGCCATAGAACACGTGTATGCATGTTTCAAGCAGTAGCTTGTGAATTAGTATTTCTCTGAGTTGTGTTTTGGTTTTTTTGTTTTTGTTTTTTTGGGTTTTTGTTTTTGTTTTTGTTTTTTGAGACAGGGTCTCACTGTGTAGTTCAGGCTGGCCTCAAATTTACAGCAATCCTCCTGCCTGTGCCTCCCAGTGCTGGGATTACAGGCATGCGCCACCACGCCCGGCTCTGAGTTGTATTTTGATTCTAGAAAATCACAAAACAAGAGAACATCTCATAGTAAAGTTACATGGTACTTTGCCTTTCTATCTAGAGACTGAATCATTTTCAAGTATTAGCTCATTTATTTATAAGATTTTTCTGGTGGTAATAGGGTAAAAAGGTGAGCTTGAGGAGTGTGATTCCTTTATACTCCACATTTTACATTTGGATAAACTGAAAAATAGTCATTTGACCAATTAGGAGTAAAGCTAGATCTACTCTAGTTTTATTGGTCATTCATTTTTAATAAAATTATGACTCTGGGCTTCAGAGTATGCTAACAATTCCAAATAGTTTGGAAACTGTTCGTGTGTATACATAGGTGTTGAGTTTCTCTATATTTTCATAGGAAGAATCTTTAATGTTATCTCAATTATTTTCACAAATGTGCTACTTTATTTTTAACTTTTAATTTTTGCAGTGCTGGGGCTAGAACCCAAGGCCTTGTGCATGCTAGGCTAGGACTCTACTGTTGAACTGCACTCTCAGTGCGTGAACTTAGAGCTGGACTAGTTAGACCTCACTAGCTACATTGAAATCAGACACAACTTGATTTATTTTATTGTACATGTTTCCATTTATTTTTGCGGTTCTGGAGATGGATCCCAGGCCCTTGTACATGCTAGGCAAGTATTCTACTACTGAGCAATACCCCTATCCCCTCGATGTGCTACCTTAAATATAGCGGCAGAAATACATGGAAATTCAAAAAAATAAATGAATAAATGTCACATCATTCAGGAATAATCTTTCTACCATGTTTGCAAAAATAACATATTCTTTTTGGTATGGATCCATCAAGCCATGTTGCATCCCCATTGTTTTAGTTACTTTTCTCTCCTTGTTGGGACAGAATACTCGACACCCAAAGTTAGGGGAAGAAAGGTTTATTAGCTCACAGTCTGCAGAGGTTTCAGTCTATAGTCCGCTGGGTCCAAGGCAGGGCAGCACGGCAGAGGCAGGGCGGGCCCGGCAGCCAACCGACGGGGCCAACCAGCAGCAAAGTAAAGTGAGGAAAATGCAAGGAATATATGCAAATAAGCAATGCAAACAAGCAGCTAGTTAGCTTCTTCCTGTATCTTTTATCTAGGCTACCTGCCCCCAGGGTGGCCCGCACTCCCACCCCCGATCTCAGTCTCACATCCTTGATCCCAGCAGAACCATGCCAAACCGATCAATGGATCAATTTAGTAATCACACACTCTAGATCCAGCTATCTCTTACCACATGAGGCTTTGGGGGAACATCTAGACACAAACCATAACACCCATATTAGTGCAATCTAGACATTACTTCTTTTGATTCTTAGCTAACAACACCTGTTTATGAAGGGTTCTTTGAAAAAAATCTATTTTGGCTCAAAGAAAAACATTGGTTGAACTAAGTAGAACAAATTGACTACAGTTATGAAAGTAAAGTGCTATTTTTTTCACCTTTTAGAATAGAAAAATGGTATAAACAATTTTGTTCTTTGAAGTGGAAAAAGAAAGAAACAATTCAAGCCAAAAATTTGAGTGCTTTTCTTAAAAGGAAGATTTTTGTTTAATTTACTTTAGCTTTTTATTTTTCCCTCCCCAACTCGTCCTTAGACTGTAAAGAGGCAGAAGAGGGTAGAAGAGGCCTAGGAGGGGAGTGCTATTCTGGGTAGTTAGGGCTCCAGTCTCAACCTTTTTAATCACTGCCAGCCAACCACCTGCTGCTTTGGTAGATTAGTAGGAGATGATGGAAGTAGAAAAAATAAGAAACTGCTAAGTAATTTTCTATATATGTCTTTCTTTTCCCATTCAAAATCCTAAAGCCAAGTAATAACCCTTACAGATACTACATCTAGTACCAAATTTACACACTTACAAATTTACCCAAAACTGAGGAATAATATCAGGCATCATTTATTAAATTCTTAATTGCTATGTGCCAAGGATTGTACTAACCACTTTACTTACAGTACAGTAAATCCCTGATTTACAAACAAATTCCATTCCAAAATAAGTCTTATACACCTTTGGCACAAATATACAATATAAAGCACAAAAAACCCAAACATACACAAAAATGCAGTACAGTATCACACTGTGTGGTAAGCACACAGCAGCACAACTGTAACAATGTCCAGTGAACATGCGGGCTACTTCAGTGATTTGTTCCCATCTGTGAATGTTCATAATGCGAGGTCCATTTGAATCTTCGAAAGTTTGCAACTCGAATGTTCATAAGTCAGGGACTTACTGTATCTCAGCAACTTGACTCTAATAAGTTTTTTGTTTTGTTTGTGTCTTTTCTGAGGCACTGGGATCAAACCCAGGGCCTTGTGCATGCTAGGAAAGTACTGTCCCACTGAACAGCCCTGACAAGTTGTTATGCAGTCTAATAGCATTCTGATTTCTGCTATTACACATTACAACTGTATTAGAAAAAAAAATTCTACATAATTAATTTTGTGATCAGTTCTTTCATGTCTGGCTCACCTACTAGACTGAAAACTCCATGAAGGTAAGGATCATCAATATCTGTCCTGTACTCCCAGCACCTAGACCTTACCTTGTATATAGCAGATGCACAATTAAAATTTATTAAATGAACAACTGCAAGTGTGAATGACTGAACACATGAATAGGCTAACGGCCCTATTAAATAGGCTGTGCTGTCTTCTCTACCTTACACACCCAGAAACAGAGACTGAGACTTCAACCAAAGTCTGCCTGCGTCCAGTATATTTAAATGGCTAATGGGGACTGTAAAAATCATCACGGCTCTAGAAAAAGATTTGAGATTTCAAAATATTCTGAATGTAATGTCTTTCTTCCAAAGCACTTTCTTTGCAAATTTGGATCAGGATTAAGAAAGGCTGTTACCTCACTTCTCTCAGGTGGGAAAGCATGGTTCCCCTAATCCTCTAACTCCTGAACTGTATCAGAGTATTTATCAGTGAAGCAGAGGACTGCCCAGAAAGCTGTTGCTGGGCTCTGTTGCCAGAAGTACTTTGATCTCTCACTCACCGTAGGAGGGGGAACCTGAAACGTTTTGTACAGATTAGCTCCTTCCAGGAACAAAAGTTCCTTTGGGGGTTTTCTAATTCCCTCACCTCCTCTGGTGCCCGTGATCATTCTTGTGGCCTCGTGTTAGGACTTTGCTCCAGGGCGGTTTTCCAGTTCCAGAGATCGGCAAGCCCCTGCTGCCCCAACAGTGTTTAGTGCCATGCTTGATTAACCAGACAAGGTCAGACTTGCCTTTTACAGCCCCCCCGCCCCGAGAGACCCTCTGCTAAGAAATCCCAGAAATGTCTTGATTCTCTAGAAGTAAGTAGATCAGCACACCATAGGTACCTAGGAGCTCTGGCTTTTGCTACTTTCTCCCCTCGAAAGTGATGGCAAACCAGGCATAGTGGCACCTGCCTGTTATCCCAGCACTCTGGGAAGCTGAGGCAGAAGGATCCCAAGTTTGAGCCAAGTCTGGGCAACTTAGTGACTCACCAGATCCTCTCTCAAAATAAAAAATAAAAATAAAGGACTGAGAATGTAGCACAGTGTAAACACTCAGTTTAATCCCCAGTATTGGGTGGGGAGGTGAAGAAAGTGATGACAGTACTTCTCATCCCACTGAGAGATATAAAATGCTTTATAGATAGTGCTTTACATTCCTCTTCCCCCTAAAACTGTGAGGGTTAGGAAGAACTAGCCTCTGAAATTTAAATATAAGTGAAGGAAGGAAATCATGTGAAGTCATCCAGCAAATAATTAGCAACTACAGAATTATATGAAGACTAGAAATACTTCAGCCAAATCTGTGAATAGCAGTAGCAGCAGCTGCCTGTTGGCCACAATCAGAAGTCTTGGACCTTTCACCCTCTAGTATATATTGCCAAATGAATTAGTTATCAGAGCATTTGGGGCAGGGGTGTGCTAGAGATCGAATTCAGGGCCTTGCACTTGCTAGGCCAGCACTCTACCACTTAAACTAAGTCCCCAGCCCCCAGAGCATTTTATTATACAAAAGAAGACTTATTCTCTGCTTTGGGAATTTAAAATGCCTAACCAAAACCTACTGAGACCAGCAAGAAGGGAGAGCACATTGAATATTTCATTGTCAATGTCTAATTGGGTCTGCAGGAATAGTTCAGCCTCATCAGAGCCAGTCCTGAAAAAGAAAGCTCTGTTGTATCAGACAAACACTTTTTGTGTGGTTCTTAATTACTTTCCCATGGATTCCTTATTTTCTAGGTCTTATCTGTTCAGTTATTGTATTAACACAAAACCACATCAGGCATTTAAGCAGCAGACAGAGAAGGGTAGCTGGGATCCCAGAAACCTATAGGTTAATGACCACTGTCTTAATATTAGGAACTTTTTAACTTATTACTACCATGATGTAACCTCCTCTTAAATTTTATTTATTTATATCATTCATTGATTCATTCATTCCATATTCAGTAAATGTTTAGAAAATAAAGTTAGCCTTAGATTCCAGCTGAATGCTATGCAGGGGGAATTTCTCTGCCAACCTCTCTGAGCTTTCCTTTTCTGACTCGTGGATGGCACTTTCCAGAGGTGATGGCTTGGGACAGGTCCCCGAGGCATAAATTCATACAGAGCTTGTGACTAGAGAAGCTTCAGTTTCCTCCATGGTTTGGAATTTTCAAAAAAGTCATTTTTCCCTCTGAGAGTTTTTCTTCTGCTATTCTAGCGGCTTCATATACAGATAGCTCCGACGATGAGACATCCCCCAGGGATAAGCAGCAGAAGAACTCAAAGGGAAGCAGTGACTTCTGCGTCAAGAACATCAAGCAGGCAGAGTTTGGACGGAGAGAAATTGAAATTGCTGAACAAGGTAGAGAAAGCAGGCGTCTTTTCCTTCTCTACTTGGCCTATGTCTTTTTGTTAATCCCCGTGGATATCTTGGGTCTGGTAGCTAGTGAAATTTCAGTGTGACTCTGAAGAATGTTTATAATAGAAGAGTCTGAGCTCAGGAAACACTGTAAGGAAATGAAGTCTGGTGGTCTAGAAGAAACCCCTAAGGAGGGCAGACATGCAGGGTGTCAGAAGTCTGGAGCGTTTGCCTCATAAAGTCCATGATAAAAGAAAATTCAGGGCTGGGGATGTAGCTCAGTGGTAGAGCACTTGCCTAGCAAGTGCAAGGCCCTGAGTTCAATTCTCAGCACAAGAAAGAAAGAAAGAAAGAAAGAAAGAAAGAAAGAAAGAAAGAAAGAAAGAAAGAAAGAAAGAAAGAAAGAAAGAAAGGAAGAAAGGAAGGAAGAAAGAAAGAAAGAAAGAGAGAGAGAGAGAGAGAAAGAAAGAAAGAAAGAAAGAAAGAAAGAAAGGAAAATTCAGGTTTATTGTCTTCATCCTTTAAGAAACCTAATCCAACAGAGAAAGATCTTAACCAAGTTGAGTATATTTTTCTATTTGTTCCTTTATCTCTTATTCCCTTCTTTCTAATATTGCTGTGTTTGTATTGGACCTTTTCAGAAATGCCTGCACTGATGGCTTTGAGAAAGAGAGCTCAAGGAGAAAAGCCTTTGGCTGGAGCCAAAATTGTCGGTTGTACACACATCACTGCTCAGACTGCTGTGAGTCCTTTTTCTTTCTCCCCTTAATAACAATAGTTAATAATTGCCACCAGATATTCAATGCTTATAACATGCCAGCACTCAGTTAATAGCTGAAGAAGTATTAGTTCCTTAATCTTTGAAATGCCATGTAAAGCGGTATTCCTCTTTCCATTTTATAAATGAAAAAGCTGAGGTTCAGAGAGCTTAAGTAATTTATCCAAGGTTATACAGCTAGTAGATCTCAAAATGAAGATTTTTTTTGCCAGGGCAGGGAGGCTGCTGGGGATCAAACTCAGGGCCTTGTGCTTGCTAGGCAAGTGCCCTACCCCTTGAGCTAAATCCTCAACCCCTTCCAATGAAGATTTGAATGCCAGTATACCAATGTAAGCGAGCACATGCTTTCCTTGCTGCCCCTTATCTTTCCTTCAGTATTATTCCTACAAGGCAACCTTATATATTAAACTGCTTTCAGCAGCAAATAAGAGAAAAACCTGATTCCATCTGACTTACACATAAAGGAATGTATTATATTATGTAGCTAAAAGTCCAGCAGGAAGGCAAGTTTGAGGTGCAGTTTCTCAGGGCTCCCATTTTCCTTCTCTGTGGCTTCTTGGAGCTGCCTCCTTAGTGTGCTTACTTCATCCTCAAGCTGATAATAAGGTGGTTACAGCTACTCTGGTTATCACAAACTGACATGAAAGGATGTACCGTTTCTTCCTCTCTCCCAAGTGGAAGGAAATCTTTCCCATATGTCTTTGGGATACTCTGTTGTGTTTCATTCAGCAGAATTGGATCACATGCCCATACTCCAACCAGTTCTGGCAAGAGGACCAGAATTACCATGATTGTTTTAGACTAGTGATTCCTATCCTTAGCCTATTTACCACCTCCTTTTTATTAAAAAAAAAGTATTTTCAGAATTCCTAAATTAATGAAACTGAGATATAACATACCTAGATACATATAATTTTGTGTGGTGGTGGTGGTACTGGGCATTGGACCCAGGGCCTTCACACCAAGTTACATCCCCAGCCCTTTAGTGTTGTGATGTCTCAGATAAGCCCCTAAATTGCCTGACTGTGTAAACATCCTGGCTCGGTCTCCCAAAGTGCTAGAATTACAGGTGTGCCTAACCATGCCTAGCCACATGTAATTTCTTAAAAATAAACATAAAATCTTAACTGAAATATGAAGGAGAAAAAAGGAAAGTAATTTATATAAAAATTTCAATATGTTTTGCTTGGGCACCACTGTAATAGGTTAGTGGCCTCGCCCACTAAATGCCAATAGCACCCCCCATCATTATGACAACCAAGAATGTCCCCACCATGTTCCAAACCTCTTCCCCTGCCCCCAGTATTGGGGACTGACCCAGGGCCTTAGCACTGAGCTACATCCCCAGTCCTTTTTGAGACAGGGCCTCACTAAGTTGCTGAGTTGCCCAGGTTGGGCTGGAACTTGTGATCCTCCTGCCTCAGCCTCTCAGAGTGCTGGGATTACCCATATGCACCACCACACGCCCCCTCCCAAATCAACAATGTGATATTGAGTTGCAGCCATATTGAGACCACTTCAGGGAGACTGGTATATTGAAAAATGGTCTGAAATCTTTTACAGGATTTATAAGATCTGAGTCATTTGTATGGCTGGATCAACTTTCAGAAGATTGTCTCTCCTGAATCACACATTATGTGGTCACATTCCTAATTAAGGACTGTAGAGATTTCTGAAGACACAGATAGCTTTTGTCATTGCTTTGGGACTTTTCTGGGTTATATGTTCTCTGAGGAAAAAGTACCCAGATTGCCCAAAATTATTGTAATAAATTGAAGCGCTATCTCTTTTTGGAGCTACAAACTAATAAATTGAAGCAGAAACACTCTTGAAATGTTTTTGGGCCTCCTCAGTCAGGGATATGAGACTTGAGTGTGGTGGCTTAAAATAGTAAGTGCGTCTCTGCCGTCTCATGTTGCTAAATTATATCTAGTTTGTTTTTACCCCCAGGCTCACTGAACATTTTCACCCTTCAGGGCTCCCCCTCTATTTTTTTCAGACTGAATTAACCACTGTCAACTTTAATGTTTCTACCCTACACTGGTATATTGAAAAATGGTCTGAAATCTTTTACAGGATTTATAAGATCTGAGTCATTTTCCTTTAGAAAAGTTACAAAAGTGTTTTACTTTCTTTTTTTGTTGTTTTGTTTTTGTTTTTTGGGTGCTGGGGATCAAACTCAGGGCCTTGTGCTTGCTAAGTGCTACCACTTGAGCTAAATCCCTGACCCCCTTCTTTTTTAGTCTCTATTTTTTGTTTTTCTGATTACATGTTCATGTTCATTTTACAATATTCAAACATCATAAGGTACAAGTCTCATAATCCCATGCTCCAGAAATAACTATCATAGTTAATGGTTTCCTGCCTATGTTTCTAATAAACATGAATTTATATATTTATATATACTATGTGTTATCATACTTCTAATCTGATTCTATAGCTGCTCCTTCAAAATGATGATTTGAAGTCAAGTTAAACTAGCTTCTGAGCACTATCCCCTGCTCCTGCCTGCCTTCACTGGTTTTTGAGCCCTAATAGCCGCCAGTCTTGACACACAGCTTTGCTGGGTTTTTTGGTTGATTTGTGTGCGGTACTGGGGATTGAACCCTGGGCCTTCACACTAAGCTACATATGCCACCTTTTTTTTAATTACTATTTTTTTATTTTGAGACATGGTCTCAGTAAGTCACTGAGTTGCCCAGGCTGGGCTCAAACTTGTGGTCCTCCTGCTTCAGGCTCCCAGAGTGCTGAGATCACAGGCATGCACTACCACACTTGGATTTGACTCACAATATTTGAATTCTTTGTTCAATCACTTTTCTTTCTAGTTTATTTATATTGCTTTATAGATATCTTCATATCAGTCTTTTATTTGACAAATTCAAGAATCCTAGTTGTAGGAATTCAGAAATTCTTTTTTTGTATTGTCTTGTTTTGTTTTTATTTTTGTTTTTTGAGACAGGTCTCACCATGTAGGCTGACTTTGAACTGACTATGTAGTCCAGGCTAACCTTGACCTTGCAGGGATCCTCCTGCCTCAGCCTCCTGAATGCTGAGATTACAGGTGTGTGCCACCATACCTGGCAAGGAATTCAGAAATTCTTTAAAGCAAAAAATAAAACAAGAGAGTAAAAATGAGATAAAATATTTAATGTTAGTAGAACTAGAAATTAAAACATAGGAATAGTTCTTCTGGTAACTATGTGACCTTGGACAAATTAAATCAGTAGAGTTGTTTGCAAGTTTTTTTAAAAAATTAGAACATGGTTGAGAGTGGTGATTCACACCTTTAATCCCAGCATTTGGGAGGCCGAGATAGGAGGATTGCCCTGAGTTCAAGGCTATCCTGGACTACATAGTGAGTTCAAAGCCAGCCTGTACTACATAGCAAGACCTTGCCTCAAAAAAAAAAAAAAATCAAATAATTAGAACACATTTTAAGTAGAATTTTTATTTAGTTAGTGTATTTAGTGTTCAGGTTAGAAAATGCAATTTTAGAAAATTTAGAAATTATATAAAATGCAATTTTTGTTGAAGGAAGGGTACTGCGGATTGAATGTAGGGTCTTTGCACTGAGCTACATCCCTAGTCCTTTCTGTTTTTGTTTTTTTGTTTTTTTTTTTTTGAGATAAGATCTCTATAAATCTAGGCTTGAACTTGTACTCCTCTTGCCTCAGCCTCCCAAGTAGCTGGGATGGTAGGTATGTGTCACCATACCCACCTAGAAAATACAAATTTTTAAAAATGAAAGTTACCAGTACCCAGAATTAGCCTCCACCAGGAAATTTGAAAGCAAGCTTTTTAACCAAAGAGAGAATCCTATCTCTGTCTTACATGTTGAAGTAAAAGTAAATTCAGATCAAATCAGGAGGTGAAATTTTTTTTTCTTTAATCTCCCAACTCCTTGAGGTGCTGGAGATTGAATCCAGGCCTCAAACACGCTAAGCAAGCACTCTACCATATCCCAGCGCCCAGTGGTATTTTTTTTATGACAGAAGAATCCAGTCCTTAGTCATGTATCAGGTTTAATTGTCTCTTCAGTCTCCTTTAGTCCACAGCAGTTGCTCAGTCTTCCTTTGACTTTTATGACCTTGGCAATCTTGATTACAGATGAATTATTTTGTAGAGTGTCCTCAGTTTCGACTTTTCTGATGCTTCCTCATTGACGGTGTGTCTACGATAGGGGTGTAGAGAAGTGATGCTGCATTTTCCCCACTGCATCCAGTCGGGGTGCATGATTTCAGTTTGTCTCATACCTGATGATGTTCACTTTGATGCCCTGTTTGAGGTGGTGTCTGCCAGCTTTTTCTCTGTGAAGGTTATTTCCCCCCTTTGTGATTAATACTTTTTTGAAATACTATGAAACTGTAACTGTCCTATTCATCAAACCTTTGATTTATTCACTTATTTTTGTTTTCTATTTTTCACAATGGGTTTAATCCATTACTGACTTTTTTTTTTTAACTGACATTATTTTGATGCTCATGTTGTCCCCAGTTTGACCAGGAGGAGCCCCTTCAGTGTGGCTTCTTTGTCTTTTGACATGTCACTTTCATTCTTTAGCACTTTCTTGCTTCCAGAATGAGATGGTCTGACGTCATTTTATATGAGCTGCTGTTGCTTGGTATTTGAGGTTACCAAAAGGCTTCTTGCTTTGTTTCTGTTTCCCCTTCAGCTTTCGGTTGCTTTAGCACATGTATGCCACAGGGCGGCGCTGACGGCTCCCTCCTCAAATGCTGCCTTACCTGCTGCCCGAGATACCTGTCCTTGTGTCTCAGGGTGAGCCTCTTAGTGACAGCAGGTGGGGTCCTTGGGTCTCCTGTGTTAGGTACAGTGACAGGCAGGCCTCTGAGGGTAGGGCTTTCTCAGTGTTCCTGCCTATCCTTTCTGTAGGAGCCAAATTTTGTCTTTCACTTGAGGTGAGTCTTGGGCAGAAGATATTTTCCTGCACCCCTGGAGAGCTGGAAAGTAGCAGAACCTTACTTTGTATCAGTGAAATGGTGTGGGCTCAGTAAGATTCCTTGCTACTCTCCCAGGAGCAGAGACTTTTTGTTTCTATCCTCCCTAGGAGCAGTAGATCATTGTCTGATCACTAATGGCAGGTGCAATTCCTAATTTTCTTTTTCCAGCTCCATGAGAGAAGCATGTAGGGAAATGTCCAGGTTTTATACTGGGTCTTTTTTATTTTTTGAGTGTCTTGGTACATAGTTGAGGCTGGCCTTGAACTCACTATGTAGCCCAGTCTGGCCTCAAACTCTTGGCCATCCTCCTGCCTCAGCTTTCCAAGCGCTGGGATTATAGGCATGCACCACCACGCCCGGCTTATACTGGCTCTGAGGACAGTCAGTCCCCTGGTGGGGTTTTTGTTGTTGGGGTTTTTTGGTTGTTGTTGGGTTTTGGTTTGGTTTCTTGAGAGTCTTGCTATATAGTTCAGGCTACCCTTGTACTCACAGTGATCTTCTTGCCTCAGCCTCCCAAATTCTGGGATTACAGATGTGTGCTACCATGACCAGCTAGTCCCCTGGTCTTATGAGTGCTGAGTGGAAGTCCCTGGGAACGAGCTTGCCTATGAGTGTGAAATCGCCTTGTGTCTGGCTGAGGCTGCCAGAAATTCCAGATGACACACTTTGCCATACTTATCCTTTAATTAAATTTTAGCCGATTTTTCTTACCCTAATGTATGGCAACCACGTCCTCCTCCTTCCCATGTTCAGCCAAAGGTGAAACAGTATTCCTCCTCCCCTTAAAGGATTTACCACTCTGGAGTTCATTTTGCTTGGTTGTTTTATGATTTGAGCTCTTTGATGGTGTAAAGTAGGCTTTGCAGGTTAAGCGGAATTTTCTTGTTAGGGTGGAAGTTGCTCTTGCTTTCTACATCTTAAACAGAAGCAGAACTGCAAGTGTGTTTTGTAAAAAATACAGTATTTTGTCTCTGCAATCCTGAATGGGGGGGCAGATCTGCTGCATAGGTAAAAGCGTAGCATTTAGCTGGAGTCTCCTCCCAGGCCTCCCCCAGAATACTGAATGTCTCCCACGCCCTCTCCCTGAATACTGAAGAGGTTTCGTAGAGCTGAGTATGATCCCCAGCACCCCACTCCCAGAAAAAAAGAAAAAAAAAAGAAAATCCCCAATCTAGGTCACTCTTGATGTACTTTCTCACTGTCAGATCCACAGACTTAATCTTCTTGGCTGGTTGTTTGGTGCAGGTGTGTTCACTCCTTGTCTTTTACACAGGTGCTTATGGAAACTCTGGGCGCCCTGGGGGCACAGTGCCGATGGGCTGCCTGCAACATCTACTCCACTCTCAATGAAGTAGCTGCTGCTTTAGCAGAAAGTGGTAAGACCTTTTGCTGGTTCTCTATGTCTTTGGCCAAAGTATATCTCTGACAAGCTCCATGCACCCCATTGTTCAATGAAAGCCTTTAAGGAAGGTTCACAGTAAAGGACTGCCTGGAAAAAAATGGATCCCTCCTCTTGATTAGTTTGCTCCCTTTCTGGGCTTCTCTTGTCAAACATGATCTAGTTAGCTTATCGTTTTATAGTTGGCCAATAGCTACCTATATCTAATATTCCATTATTCATGCTCTGCTTTGACTCGATAACAGAACACCAGCAAACACTCCTCCTATCTAAGGTAGTGTAGATTAGAGAATGCTTCATAGTTTTGTGGCCCAGCTGGTTTTCTAGCAAGTAGTTCACCCTGGTTTAATGTTTGGTGTTTCTGCTTCAGCAGTAAAGAGGACTCCCCCTAGAAGATTAATATTTGATCACAACATACGGTAATACTTGAAGGACTAAAGACAGAGGAGTTTGGACTTTGCTGGCTTTCTGCCTTCACTCTCTGGTGGCATTGTGTTCAGGGTAGCCAATACTTCAGAGCTCCGGAAAAACACTGGAAAGCCCTATAGAGGATGCATGTGTCTCCCATAGCTCACATTCTTGGCATTTCATTTGTTCCTTCATTTATATTTACTTATTTTATAAAATGTTATTGATGTATATAAATAGAAAACCACACACAAAAAGCAGTTTCCCAAAGTGTAGTTGGGAAATGGTGAGAATGACAGTTTGACTGCATGAAGAAGCACTTATTTCTGATTTCTTTTTTCCTTTGCCATATTTTTAGCAGCCATCATAGTCTTGTGTATTTTGCTTGTCTCCTTTGGGCTGAGAGCAGAGTGAGCACCACAGACAAAGGAATGGGTGAAGGAACCAAAGGTGATGCTAGTCAGTGCCTGAAGTTAGTCCAAGGGATACACGGAATGAGAGTTTGGACTTGGGGAAAACTAGCACCTTCTTGCCAAAACTTGGGAGTCAGCCCTTTTCACACCCTTAATGTTTCTCTTTGTTCATTTTTCATAGGATTCCCTGTGTTTGCCTGGAAAGGCGAGTCGGAAGATGACTTTTGGTGGTGCATTGATAGATGTGTGAATGTGGAGGGCTGGCAGCCAAACATGGTGCGTCAGATTTCTGCTAACACAATTTTGTAGGGTAGGGACTGGGGTGGGAGGAGGCTATGGCCTGGGAGAGGGTTTCCCAAGAAGGAAAAAAATGGCTTCATTTCTGGCTGATATGCCTGGGTTTCTAACAGAACTCGGTGCTTCCACTTAAGATACTCCAAGAGTATTGAACCTCTTATAACTTCAAAGTACTTTCATTGTTGGTGCCAACACTGAGAGCATTCATGTTCATATGCATTAGCAATATGAAAATGCTGTGCAAAATTCACACATAGCTGCTTAAAAAGTGAGGCTAATGCATTTCTATTTCATGCCACTGCCTACTGCCCCCCTTAACAATCACCAAAAAAACCAATTAAAAAACCCCACAACTCCTAAGGTACTCAGCCTTCTCTCTAGAATCCATGTACTGAATTTATAGTATACCTGAAGAGGTTCCAAGTTCAAATATCTTTCCTTATTCATTACCCAACTTAAAAAAAAAAAAAAAGATGACCAGGCAAAGTTTTGCTTCATTTTTATTTTTGTTTCATTTTTAAAAACATCAGATCTTGAAGGCTGATTCATAGAGACTCAGAAAGCTGCATAAAGTATGAGGCAATCTTGCTTGGCAAATGTTTCTGCATGTTGGTGAGAGGAGAAATTAGGAAATCAATTGAGAAAAGAAACCACTGATTGCTGTGCATAGCAGGACTCACCTGGTACTGGCAGAGCAGCAGCAGTGATCCAGGTCACATGGTATGAAGTGCTGGTTTGAGGAAGCTGGATTAAAGCCTTCGTATCCCAGAGGGAGAACAGTGGCTCCAAGATGAGTCAGCTTGTCTCAACAATTTTAACAGTGACAGGAGGGTGCATGACTGACAGACACGAAAAAAGATACACGGGGAGGGGGGTCTCCTGGGAATAAAACACTGATTTTATAGTCAGGAGCCCAGGGAGGGTTGAAATTGTGCTGAGAGAGCTTTTTTTTTTTTTTTTTTGGTGCTGGGGATTGAACCCGGGGCCTATCCGCTTGCTAGGCAAGCACTTTACCACTTGAGCTAAATCTCCAACCAAGAGAGCTCTTATGAACTATGGCGCCAACACCAATTGCTAGAAAGGTTAATGAAGAAAATTAGACAAAAACAATTATATCCCAGAAAGTGGGATCCATACCTCTGGATCCTGTCAAGATCTAATATTTTTCCTTGCTTTTTAACCTTAGGAAGATTCCTGATGACCAGAATTGTCTGCAATAGCATTGCATGGAGAACTGTGTTCATTATATAAATATTAGGAATAACGACTGCTTCCTTGTCTCTGATGGCTTTGTTAAAAAGAGAAGTAGACAAGAACAGTGGGATATACCACATTGTTTGCAATTATTTAGTCCTTTTTGTCTCTGATCGTTTCTGTGGCTTGGGATTACAGAATCAAGGGCAAACTCCATGGGATTCCCTATGTGCAAAAAAAGAAGAGAGAAACTCCGAAATACTTTGAGTTTCTTAGGGCATGGCTGTGAGGATTTCTGCTTGTACTGTGGAGCGAGCTTAAGAGTTTTAATGAGAACCCTATATGGGTCCCTGTTCTCAAACAAGATTTGACTCAGAGAAAATGCATCACTAATGGAAACATCAGTGAAAAAGAGATTAGTAGGTAGACACGAGGTTAGGAAGTTTGTGTACTGAGGGGTCCACGATGGCAATTTGTCCCTCTTAGCAGAGTTGTGATGGAAATGCAAGGTAAGTGCGTGCCAGCAGAGGGCAACTCAGTCCTGTGGGGACATTAGAGGAGGATGGGTGTAGCAATGGGCAAAGTCCTGCTGAGCACTTCTGACATCCCAGGGAAGGGCTGAAGTGCCACAGCCTCGTGCCTAATAGTCTAAGCTGCTCTTTCTTTTGCTTATTTATAATTCAGAAACTTTCCTCTGCTGATGAAAGCTGCAGTGGGCACAGCATTGTGTTTATCTTTAATTCCAACCTGAAATAGTGATGAGCTGTTCAGAGGCATGCTTGCACACCTACATGCTGCACGGTTCCCTGGTTATTTTTAATTTGGTTTATACAGTGTGAGGTTGTGCTCGGCAAAACCCCACAGTGCTGCCTGATATGTTGGGTAAGAGAATGCGTGTACTTGGAAGAAGTAAAGTATTAATAAATACAATTTTATAAGCCATTGTTCTGAGGGGGACTCTAATTATTTGTCCTTTTACTGAAACCGAGCCTTGATTGATTATGTTGAAAGTCCTGAATTTAACCAACAGAAATCAACTCTATCAAGTTCAGGCTTTCTGAAGATCTATAGTACATGCAACAACTAGTGGCCAAGATAACCACTTAAATTATCAATCTATAAGAAAATCTCATTAAAAATATATTTTTATATAGATGTGTCACGTGGGAGGGTTTCTTGGCTGTGAACATTGCAGTTGGCCCTTTGCTTCTCATTGTTTACTTGTGTCTAATGACTGTATATTTGGTATATTATTGCATTTGCTCTGGCTTTAGGTTACTTTGCATAACCACTTGGGAAATTTGAAATACTTGTAATTTGGTAATTAGAAATTTAGGTACAAGAACCAGAGAAGCACCTGAAGCCTTGAGCCTTCAGCAGGATGAATAACATTATTGGTGCTTACCTTTTGCAGATCTTGGATGATGGAGGGGATCTTACTCACTGGATTTATAAGAAGTATCCCAACATGTTTAAAAAAATCAAAGGCATAGTCGAAGAGAGTGTTACTGGAGTCCATAGGTAAGATTTCACATGGGCATCCCTGGCTTTACGCAGCTGAGACATGTAATCCTGAAAACACACACCAATAGAACACATTGTGTTAAAAATCAGAGCCTCCTTTTAGCTGACAGATCTGAATCTGCACACTTGTTTTTTTGGTTTTTGTTTTTTTGTTTGTTTGTTTGTTTTTGGTGCTGGGCGAGGCAAAAGCTCTACCACTGGCTAAATCCCCAACCTATTGTTTTTTAAATTAATTACAAACAAAATAGTGAAAGACAGGCAGGTAGGGGACCAGGTGGGGTCCTTATGTTTTATAATCATTATAATGCAGTGACTGCTTATCCTTTTTGGATAAATTCATTTTTCGACAAATATTTATTGAACTTCTACAGCAAGGGTAGTGAATCTACAGCATGCATGCCACAGCGGGATGTTTGTGTCACTGAAGGCTCTAAAAGGTTCGCCATCGCTGTTCTATAGTGAGGCAAGAATTGCTCTAGAGTAGGAATCTAGAAATGGACAGATCTGACGAAAACCTGTGCCCTCCCAGGGCTTACATGCTTACATAAAGAACAAGGGCGAGGGGAGGGTTCTGTTCACAAATGAGCAGTAATTCTCTGAGTAAAATTGGAATCATTGCTATTTGCTATTCTTTACCTATAAAGAACTGACAAGTATGAAATAAATTTTTAGGGAAGTAAATTTTGTTTTGTTTTGTTTTATGAAATATGGTCTCAAAAAGAATAAGAAAAAAAAAAAGAAATATAGTCTCACTACGTCCTTCAGGCTGGCCTTGAACTCACTGTGTAGCCCAGGCTGTCCTTGACCTCATGGCGATCCTGCCTCAGCCACTTGAGTGCTGGGATTACAGGCATGAGCCACCACGCCTGGTGGAAATAAATTTTGAATTAGCCACTATAATCGCTTGAGTGTATTATGATCTCTTAATATATGAAACTATGGATTATAGCATACCTTCAGACTCTTAGAAAGGGATGAATGTTGGATAAAACAAATAGTTTTGCCAGGCATGGTGGCACATGCCTATAATCCCAGCACTCAAGAGGCTATAAATTCAAAGCCAGCCTGAACTACATAGCAAAACCCTGCCTCAAAAAACAAAACAAAACAAAACAAAACAAAACAAACCTAAAAATAAATAAAGATAAAAGCACTTGCTGAGCCAGGCATGGTGGCGCACACCTGTAATCCCAGCACTGAAAGGAGGCTGAGACAGGAGGACCACTACAAGTTTAAAACCAGCCTAAACTACACACCAACACCCTGTCTCAAAAAACCAAATAAATATGCACATGTATACATACATGCACTTACCTACAGTAATAGAATTATGCATAATTTTTAAAGTAATACAGTTCTTTCTTTTATAAAATGAGGAATAAAATTAAATCAAATTAAAATTTACATTTAAAGTCTTAAAATTTAGATAGTTAGGTCAAGGATTTTCCCCATATGCCTTCTTTGTTTTTTGAAACATGGTAGTTCAGGATGGCCTTGAACTCACTGTGTAGCCCAGATGGCCTCGAACTCGTAGCAGTCCTCCTGCCGCAGCCTCCCAAGTGCTGGGATTACAGGTGTGTGCCACAATGCCTGGCCTTGAGGGAGATCTTTATTTTTAAACTGTATATAGTCTCTACAAACACATTACAGTACTTCTCAGTATCTACCCAACAGGACAAAACTAGTCGTGTGTGATGGTCATATTTCTAGGATTTAATATGAAACCAAGAGTAGTTATAATGTCTCATTATTTTATGGTTTTCTTGATTTCTCTCATCTGCAGGCTGTACCAACTGTCCAAAGCTGGGAAGCTGTGTGTTCCAGCCATGAATGTCAATGACTCAGTCACCAAACAGAAATTTGACAACCTTTACTGTTGCCGTGAATCAATTCTTGATGGGTAATGTTTATTGTCTTTTTTTTTTTTTTTTAGGCAGGGTCTTACCATGTAGTTCAGGCTGGCCTTGAACTCACTATGTAGCCCAGGATGGCCTCGAACTCATGGCAATCCTCCTGCCTCAGCCTCCTGAGGGCTGGGATTACAGGGGTGTGCCACCATGCTTGGCTAACATTTATTGTCTTTGAGATGAATTTGAGTTGTTGAGTTAAGGTTCTGATTTTTTTTATTATTATTTCCAGAAATGATTCATATGGCATCCCTTGGATCTATCACCATATCACACCCAATATTTTATAACTCAGAGCTATACTGCTATCACTGTTTGAAGAAAAATTTCTTTCACTTAAGAAATGAGACTAGGGCTGGGGATGTAACTCAGTGGTTAGAGTGCTCACCTAGCAAGCACAAGGTCCTGAGTTCGATCCCCAGCACCAAAAAAAAAAAAAAAAAAAGAAAGAAAGAAAAAGAAAAAAAGAAATGAGGCTAGCTCCTGTGTATTGACAGGGCAGAATTCTTATCTTGTGTCCCCATTGGGCCTATGAGTCATTAACTGAAGTCAGTATTTTTTTTTTTTTTTTTTTTGGTGCTGGGGATTGAACTCAGGTCCTTGTGCTTGCAAGGCAAGCACTTTAACCACTGAGCTAAATCCCCAGCTAACTGAAGTCAGTATTAACAAGCAATTATCTTCTAGTTTAGAAAAAGGTTCCTGGTGATCGTATTCCAGGTTGTGGCTCATGCTGTAACTATATATAATTCTAACTATCATATAATTCTCTGGCCATCTGGAAACTCATGGTGAGCAGAATCAATTCACTAGGCATTTCTAGATATTCAAATCTGTAAGGCAAGCTGATAGTCCACTTTAATATATAGCAAACACTGTGTTCTTCTAATATTTAGTTTCTGTTTCCACACTTTTGTTCTGACATTCCTTCACTGTTGCTAGGAAGACCGCATGTATTAGTCAGCTTTTAGTTACTGTAACAAATACCTGAGATGCCTTATAAAAAGAAAAGGCTTATTTTGGTTCACAGTTTTAGAGGTTTAAATCCATGGTCATATGGCCCCATTGCTTTTGGGCCTGTGGGAAGGCAGCACATCATGCCAGAGAATACATAGTAGAGTAAAGATGCTCCCTCATGGCCAGGACAGGAAAGAAGAGGAAGGAGCTGGGGTCCCTTTGTACCCTCCAGAGATATGCCCTCAGTGACTTTAAGACTTCCACTACACCCTATCTCTTCAGGTTTCTGTTACCTCCCAGTGGCACCAAGCTATGGACCAAATCATTAATACCTTAAACCAATGGTGGTGACCCTATGGCACGCATGCCACAGCAGGCTATTTCTATCACTGAAAGCTCTAAAAGGTTCACCATCACTGCCTTAAACCTTTAACCTTAGGAGATGTTCCAGATCCAAACTATAGCACCACATAATTTCATAAGCAAAGCCATTAAGAGAGTTGAGACAATTGCCGAGTCAAATTGCGTATAGTGTATTAGTCAGCTTTTTGTTGCTAATGACCTCAGAAAAAACTTAAAGGAAGAAAGATTTATTTTGGTTCATGGTTTCAGAGGTTTCAATCCATAGTTGCTTGGTTCCATTGCTGTGGGCATGAGGTGAGGCAGAACATCATGACAGAAGGGTGTGGTGGAGCAGTGCTGTGTACCTCGTGGCAGCTGGGAAGCAGAGAGCAAGGGAAAGAACCCAAGGAAAGTTAGGTCCTTCAAAGTAATGCCCCCAGTGACCCACTGCCTCAACTTGGGTCCACCTCCTAAATAGCTCTTTCAGCTATGAGCTCATCATTGAGTTAATTGATTGATGAGGTTAGCACCCTCACAGTCTAATCATTAATCAAGTTGACAATCAGGATTAAACATCACATATAGTTTAATGGAAACATGAAGGAAGTTTCTGTGGACCATGTTATAACCAGTCCAGATCTCAGGTAATTTACTGGTGGCACCATAGGCATTGGACCCAGAAAGACCTTGATTTGAATACTGGCTCTATTTATTTATTAACTGTAATTTCTTGGACTAGTTACTTAGCCTCTCAGTGCATATTTCTGCATTTGTGACATGGTGACAGTAAGACCTGCCTCATGGAGCTATTATGAGGATTAAATGAGATAAGGTAAATTGCTAGTGTTAGTTCTTTTGTACTTCTTCCTAGAACTTTGTACAGTAAGTTTTAGAGTTAAGTTAAATCTCAGGGGAATCTTTTTGCTTTGAAATCTTTTTGATTCAGGGAATGTTCAAGGCAAATTCTTTTATTGATTATTACTACCCAAGGGTCAATAGCATTATCAGATATACTGAATATTTTAGTGAATTCTTAATCCATCAGTCTGTTATAGACTGTCCTGAGTTCTTTCTGCATGTAAAGGTTATAATGACAAACACCTTGAACCTGATCAAATCAATAGTAATCCAGGTATATTTCATTATTTACTTATCCTTAACTAAGAGTCTTTTAGACTTTCCAAGTCCCAAATCTTTGAGCCTAAAATCTGTCTATACTAGGTTCAGTAAAAAATGCATATGGGTACCTATACTAGCTAGTTCATAAAAATGGATAGAATCCCTTCCAATCAGAGTTTATCATGTAGGTAAAGGTCAGAAATGTATAAAAATGAGAAAGAAGCAGTGGAACCAGAGTTAAGGTTAGATTTCACAGTGAAAAAATAGGAAAACATCAACTATTTACCAGAAACTTTCAAGTCATAAGAGTTTATTGATACTTGCAGAAGGTGAAAAACTTTTCATTTGGGTCAAGAGCAGTTGTTCCTCTCAGAGGAGTTGAGAAGAGGAGAAATTAGGGGTTGGGGATTTAGCTAAGGGGTAGAGCGCTTGCCTCGAGAGTGCAAGGCCCTGAGTTCAATCTCCAGCACCACCAAAAAAAAGAGAGAGAGAGAGAGAGAGAGAACAGGAAAGATGAAAGGAGGGGTAAACTGTTCTCAGGGAAGCCTGCAATGGGAGGACAGCTGGGCTAATAGAGCATCTGCGTGAGGAAGGCATTGGTGATGGACCTGCTGTGCTTCTGGGCTGGTTACACAGGACCACCATAAGCAACAAGGGAAACCTCACTGCTTCCTAGAGGACACTTCTGTAATTGGGCTATGGTGCCAAACATACTGCAAGTACCTCTTTCTGGAGACTGAGGTTCCACTTGGCAGGAAGAGGACAGCCCTGTAGCTCCAAAGAAGCCCAGGCAGAATTTCCAGATCATAGACTATTACAGGAGCTCTTCTACTAGAAGGTTCTGGGACTAGAAGAATTAGTAAGAAGTCAGAGGATTGGCAAGGATCTTATATAGCACCAGATAGTTTATTGCCCTAAGGCCCTCCAAAATTCTTCCTTGGCTAAGATCTTTTCTGCCCTTTATCCTTTGACCTTGAAGCAAATCTGGGCCCCTGAGATCACAGGGAAACCTGCCTAACTAGAATGCATATATGTCTGTCACCTAACTATTTTTGTAGAAGTAGCAGTGTTGATCATGTTTCCATTCCACCACAGCTATTTGTGGTCACAGAGAGGGTGTCTTCCTTTGGGAAGGAAAACAAACAAATAAAGAAACAAACAAAACAAACTATGAAGGCTCGATCTAATATCAGGGGCAAAACAAGAGATTTTTTTTTTCTGACTTAATGGTGTTTCTCCCCCTAGACTTAAAAGGACAACAGACATGATGTTTGGTGGAAAGCAAGTGGTGGTCTGTGGTTACGGAGAGGTAAAGTTTAACCTTTCTCTTACTAGGTATTTAAAATGTGTTTTGCTGAAGTAGTCTATGATATTTCATACACAGAAACACAAAAGTATATTAATTTACCACTTTACATGGGAAAAATTACTTTAGAGGCCCTCCGGTTAAAATACAATCTTTCTTTTTCCCTTCTCATTTTTGCCTTTTTTTTCCTAAATTGATATTCTGACTTGTTCCAACACCACTGCTTGTGATGTTCTTTTAGCTTGTGTTTTGATTATAAATCGTGAGTGTGGGTGTTCTTGTGCACATGAATGTGCTAAGTAGGGGCGAGGGGTTTGTTTATGAAGTGCATTTATTGTTATTCTTGTTTTTCCCTAAGCATGAATCTATTCAGCAAAATTCTCTTTGGGGGCGGAAAGAAAGGTACACTTTACCAGAAGCTTTAAGAATTGTTTTCTCACTGATTTTCTTTATTATATGTGTTCTCTCTTCTTCAGGTGGGGAAGGGATGCTGTGCTGCTCTGAAAGCCATGGGCTCCATTGTTTATGTGACTGAAATTGACCCCATCTGTGCCCTGCAAGCCTGGTAAGTATGCAAAGAGAGATCTGCTCCCTCCTCTACACTGCCATCTAACATGCCTCCAAAGAATAGCCTGGGTAATGCCACATCTTGTATTAGAGAGGCTCAGATCCTGAGACAGGCTGGTGGAACTGTAAGCATCTGTCTTTCAAAGGTCAAGGAGCTCTTATCTGACAAAAGATAGAATTTAGAATTCCTATGGAAATTGTAACAGGAGGTGCTTTGAGCCAGAGAACAAATAGCCTCTTACTTTCTCCATATGTAACCCCTGTGTCTTTCAGAATAATGATCAAAACAATAGTGGGGCTGGGCATGTAGCTCAGTGGTAGAGCATGTGCCTAGCTCACTGAAGGCCCCGTGTTCTATTCCCAGCACCAAAGAGAGAAAAGGAGAAGGACTGGTATCAGGTGCTTTCTGATGCGATACTCTGAAAAGAGCTCTTTTGTGGTGTTCCTCTCCAAAATGTATGACTTGAATCTAATCATGAAGAAATATTAGACAAATCCAAATTGAGGGTAAAATCTGCTCTTTTTTTTTTTTTTTTTTTTTTTTTCTGTGCTGGGTATTGAACTCCAGGGCCTTATGCTTTGCTAGGCAAGCACTCTAACCACTGAGCTAAATCCCCAGCCGGAAATCTGCTAACTCTTGAGTGAACAGTATATGGAAATTTGCTTGTACTATACTTACAATACTTGTTTCAAATGACTCCAAAATTAAAAGCTTTTTAAAAAGAGTAGTTCTTACCTTTAATATGTAGATAATTGTACTTACCTCACAGAACTGTAAGAGTTCAATAAAATAATTGTTATATATTATATAACAAATAATAAGGTACAGAGCTACTGTCACAAAATAGATGTTTACTAAATGGCAGCTATTATTAATATTGTCTCTTGCCATCCTCAGCAGGATAGAAATGTCACTGTCCCTAAAAACGTGCAGGTCCAAGTGTTCATAGACTGTATACCTCACACAGTCTTTACCACTAACTCTCCAGAAAGAGGAGCCCAGGGTGAAATAGGCATAGCATGATGCCATTTCTCCCTGCCCTACCACTCCTCATATTTCCTAGCCATAAACCCATAGATTTCCTTAGCTGGGTTCCAGCACATGAGGGGAGCCATCACCATTCATGTATGCTCAGTAATCATTATAGAAGTGTTAACATGATACTAATTGCAGTGTAGTTCAAATTATCTGTTATGTACTGTGCAATGTGCTGAGGATGACTAAAATAAGTAGATGAATGAGACAAGGCCCTGCCTTAGAAGACCACAGATAAATAACCACTGTGCAGGGTAGTAAGTGCTGTTACAAAAGTAGATGGCACATGCTTTTGTAGGAACACAGAGAAACTTCTAATGAAAGAACAAGGCCGAGCAGACAGAGATGTCAGTAAAACTGTCTTGGCAGGCAGGGCAGAGCACTCAGGAGTCTGAGGCAGGAGGATTAGCTTAACTTCAAGACCAACTTCTCAAAACACAGAGAGAGAAAGAGAGGCAGACAGACAGACAGAGACAGAAAGAGAGAGAGAACCAAGACAGAAACTAAGGGAAACTTGTGTTTTCTTAGTTTGGAAGTCTATGCCAGGCGCAGAGAACAAATGCATAGTATCCAAAGAAGAAGATAGCACAGCATATTTAAGAAACTATAAGTATTTGAATATACCTAGCAAATAAGATAAATTGGGGAGGGGCTGGGTATTTAGCTCAGTGGTAAAAACACTTGCCTAGCAAGCCCAAGGCCCTGAGTTCAATCCCCAGTATTCCCCCCAAAAAAGATAAATTTGGGGGAGTGTTAATATCTGAGGTAGGAATCATATATCATTATAGTCATATATCTATATTAGTATTCAGATCTTATCCTGAAGTCCCATTGAAGTATTTTAAGGAAGTAACATGATCTGATTGCACTTAGGGAAACCACTCTGCAACATGGTTTTAAGAGATGAAAACCTAGAGGCAATGAGATTACTGTCATGGCCAGGGGTTACTGTCATAATCTAGACAGAAAGGCCTGAATTTAAGTAACAACAGCATGTATGAAGAGTGAGAGGACAGATTCAAGCCTTTTAAGAAATGAAGAAAATAGAATCAACTAGATTTGGTGACAACTTCAGTTACAGAGAGCAGTAGGTTTATGACATTCTAGTTTATTTGGCTCAAACAGTTGGGTGAGCAGTGATGTATTGATCAAGATAGAAAATAGAGAAAATGAAATAGATGGGGATGTGGTGCATAGAAGATTGTGAATTTATTTTCCCATACAGTAAGTTTAGAATCCTTCTCAGACATCTGTGAGGAACTATCCAGTAGATAATTTGATCCTTGTCTATGAAGCTTCAGATAGACCTAAATTAAAGATACAAATGTACAGATCACATAATTGTAAGTGCTGATTTGCAGTGAAGGGCAAGGTATGAATGAGTACTGAAAAAATAGAGGGGGTCCAGGGTGGAACTCTACAGAATACCAACATGTAAAGGTTGGCTGAGATTGAGGAGAGATAACTAGAAATTAAAAGAAAAACCAGGAAACAAAAATATGGAATCCAAGAAGTATAATAATATTTAATGTAGCGGAAGAAGTCAAGTGGAATAAGAGTCTAAGAAATATTTTTGTTTGTTGGCGTCCAGGAGATCACTGATGATCTTGGGAGGGCAGTTTTAGTAGGGTAGTAGATTCAGTAGCTAAGTGGCACTTTCTAGAAATTTAGTTGGGAATCTCATGGTCACCCCTGACTCCCCATTGCAGTAAGAAATAAACTCCAGTGATATGAAGGAACCTTTTATTTCTCTCCTGTGTGAACTAAGGAAATGGCTTGGAGTTTTCTTTTTTGGGTGGTGGGGGTGGTGCTAGGGATCAAACTCAGGGCCTCATGCTCACTAAGCAAGCTGTCTACCACTGAGCTAAATCCCCAAACCCTGGATTTTTCACTAAGAAGAATAGTCAGGTTGTCTCAAGAAGTGGTACTATAGGTACCAAAGGAAGTTGGTAATAGCATTTGAGATTCCGTGGCAAAAGGCTCCCCAGGTGCTGATATAGATTCATTGATAATGCTTCGTTTCTACAGTATGGATGGATTTCGACTGGTGAAATTAAATGAGGTCATCCGACAAGTGGACATTGTTATCACCTGTACAGGTATGAGCGTAACATAATGAGTGGCGTGGCACTTGGGAGTGCTTTCATAGAGTACTTGAAAGATGATTGGAAATGTTCTGAACAAGGCTAAACTCTAAAAGCCAGAATGCTAGAGAGAGTGGCCCACAAAACCAATAAGTCTCTTTCACATTTTTCCTACCTCTTTAGCAGTCTAACTAAAGGTATACCATTAGGTCATACCTATAGGAATGTTTCCCTCCATCCATCCTCAATCACCTAGAAATGGCTAGAGATGATGAGATTCATTTGTAGAGGTTTATTTGCAAAACCAGATCTTAAATTTATATATTTGGCTGTTTAATTTTTTTTAGTCCTGGCAATTGAAGCATGCTAAACATGCTAAACATGCACTCTACAACTGAGCTACACTCCCACGCCCCTTGATTATTTTACCTACAAAAGTGTAGTGTATTTCTCTCTAATCCCTGTAATTAAGGCAAGGCTAAAGCAAAATTCTTCACAGTTAGAGAAAACAGAAGAGGTTATTGTATTAATTCCCAAATAAATAGATCCTGAATTTTAGAGAATTATATTGAGATGACTAGTTTCCTTAAACTGAAAAACATACTTGATTTTTGTGGTAGAATCATAAATCACAGGAAAACCGATTTTCTTTTATAATTGTATCATCATCAGAAAACTTTTTTGATTTTTTTTTTTTTTTTGATGCTGGGGTTCAAACTCAGGGCCTTGCACTTGCTAGGCAAGTGCCCTACCACTAAGTTGCATCCCCAACACCTACCAGAATATTTTAAGAATAAAAATACATTTCTAGCCTCCGGAAGCACCAGGAGCAGGGAAGATGAGGAACCTTAAGAAGCTGTTCTTAAGCAGGGTATGGTGGTCCATGCCTGTGAGGCTGTGGCAGCAGGATTCCAAGTCTGAACCCAGCCTAGGCAGTTTAACAGAACCCTATCTCAAAATTAAAAATGGAGCTGTGTATAACGGTGCATACCTGTAATCTCAAGTTCAAACCCAGCCTGGTCAACTTAATGAGATCCTATCTCAAAAAATAAAAAGGACTGGAGGATATAGCTTAGTGTGAAGACCCTGGATTCAATCCCTGGTCTTAAAAAAATAAAGAAGCTCTTCTTGCTTCACATTAATCCATCAATCCCCTGGATCTTTTCCTTTTAACTGTTTGAGATATAATTTCTATTCCACTGCTGGGGATTTTTAGCTCAGTGGTTAGAGTGCTTGCCTTGCAAGCACAAGGCCCTGAGTTTGATCACCAGCACCAAAAAAATTTTTAAAAATTTAAAAAAACAAAGTCCCTTTAATAATTTCTATGCCATATATTTGACCTTTTTAAAGTGTACAGTTTGGGCTAAGGATATAGATTAGAGGCCCGGGCATCAGTCTCTTGCATAAATAAATAAATAAATAAATAAATAAATAAATAGTGTGTTTTGTAGTAAATTCATAGGATTGTACAGCCACAATCTATTTTTTAATGAGATATAATTCACATTCCATAAAGTTAAAGCATACAGTTCAGTAATTTTTAGTGAAGTTGTACAACATCACATTATCTAATTCCAGAATGTTTTCATCATCTCAAAAGAGAAACTTCATACCATAAACAGTCATTCCTTATTTGGTCCTTTACCATCCTGTAGTCCTAGGACAGTAGTGTCTTTTCACTGTTAGAGTTTTTCCCATTCTGGACATTGCCTATAAATAGAATTATATAATATGTAGTGTTGGGGGTGAAGATTTAGCTCAGTGGTAGAGCACTTGCCTAGCAAATGCAAGGCCCTGAGTTTGATCCCCAGCAACACCCTCCCCCCCAAAATACCAAAAATGTAGTCCTTTGTGATTGGCTTCTTACACTTGGCATATTTTCAAGGTCATCCATGTGATAACATATATCATACTTCCTTCATATTTCTTGCCAAATAAGATTCCACAGCATGGATCTATCACGTTTTATTTATCTATTAATCATTTGTTGGACATTTGCATTTTACTTTTGGACTTCATGAATGATGTTACTATGGGCCTGAGGATGTAGCTCCATGGTAGAGCATTTGCCTACCATGCACAAGGCCCTGGGTTCAATCCCCAGCACCACAAAAAAAAGAAAAAAGAAAGGAAAAAAAAACCACAAATAATGCTACCATGAACATTGTTTATAAGGTTTTATGTGGACATGTAGATATATATTTTCCCTGATATATAATGCAAATAGAATTGCAGGGTCATAAAGTATTTCTACTTTAAAATTTCGAGGAATTGCCAAACTATTTTTCATGCTTGGTGATCACTGGGCACAGATGTCACAGCCAGATCACCCTTACATCCACCAAACTGTTTTTCAAAATGACTGCACCATTGTACAGTGCCCTCAACAATGCATATGGATTCTAATTTCTCTGTATCCTTACCAGCCCTTCTTATTGTCTCTCTCTTTATTTTTGCCATCACAGTGAGTATAAAGTACTTATCTTGTTGTAATTCTGATTTGCACTGCTCTAGAGAATAAGGATTTTGAGTCTTTTTTCATGCACTTGTTGGCCATTTGTGTATTTTCTCTGGAGAAATGTCTATTCAGACTTGCTGTTCATTTTTTACATTGGATTCTTTGTCTTTGGGGATCATAAGAGTTCCTTATGTATTCTAGATACAAATCCCTTTTCCGTTACATGGTTTATGAATACTCACTGCCATCCTGTGGGTTGTCTTTTTACTGTTAGTGGTACCATTTGCGATACAGAAGTTTTTTATTTTTTTGGCCAAGCACCCTGGTTTTATACCATAATCCCAGTTATTTGGGAGGCTTAGGCAGGAGCATTGTAATTTTAATGCCCGCCTGGGCAACCTAGCAAGACCCCTGTCTCAGAATAAAATTTATAAAAGGGTTAGTAATGTATTTTACGGGTGGAGCTCCTGCCAAGCATGTGCAAGGCCCTGAGTTCAGTCCCTGGTATTGGGGAAAAAAGTTTTAAATTCTGAGGTAGCCCAGTATATCTGTTTTTTCTTTGGTTGCTTATGCATAAGGTATTAAATCTAAGTAAACCATTGCCCAAGCCAAGGTTTCAAAGATTTACTTCTGTGGTCTTCTGAGAGTTTTATAGTTTTAGCTTTTATATTTAGGCCTATGATCCATTTGCAGTTAATTTTTACATATTATATGAGGTGGAAGGTCCACCTTCATTCCTTTTCTTGTGGACATCTCTTCTGGTTTTGTTGTTGTTGTTGTTTTGTTTTTGTATGTTTGTTTTGGGTGCTGGGGATTGAACTCAGGGAGTTGTACTTGCTAGGCAAGCACTCTACCATTGAGCTAAATCCCCAACCCTGATTTTCCTTTTTTTTTTGGTTTGTTTTTTGGGATTTTTTTTTTTTATCTCTTCTGTTTTTAAGGTAACAAGAATGTTGTAACAAGAGAGCACTTGGACCGGATGAAGAATAGCTGCATTGTATGCAACATGGGGCATTCCAACACAGAGATTGATGTGGTAAGGCTAAGTACTTCCTTTTTTGTGTGTTCTTTCTTTCTCTCTCTTTGTCCCTCTCTCTCTCCTTCCCCACCCCACCCCCAAGAAACAAACTTAAAAACTGGAAGAGGAAAGAGCAGGGTCATCAGGCATCCTAAGCATGACTGTCCTAGCAGAGTTGTCCACATCCATTCCCATACTAGGCCTATGGCCTATGCTGTAGATGATACCTTAAAACTTCCTCATCTCAATCATTTAAAATGATTGTCATCTTCCATCTAAGCTTGATACCTACTTAAACTATAAGCCATTTTCTCTTTATCTTTAGGACTGAGGTCTGGGTAAACTCAAAATTCTAAGATATAATGAATGTGAATCAGAATGGTAGTCAATATTTTGGGGACATTGGATTTTACCATAAAGATGAGATCAGTAGGTTGGTCTATGGAAACAAGTTAAGGGAGAGAAACCTGTGGGCTGGAAAGAGTACATTGCTTAAAATTGACTGTGTCTGTCAAACACTGCAGTTTCTCCTTTTCTCTTCCTCTTCCTTTGGGCTAGGTCTCCCCTTAGCACATTTTCTGAACTGTAGTGATTGAGTCTGTAGAAGGCACAATCACTCCAGTGCCATTTGTTTGTGTTCCTCAAACCTTGGAAATCTTTCATGATTTTTGTTCTCCAATTTGATTATATTCACCTTAAAAGTTTCCAATCCAAAATTTTACTTGGTCCTAATAAGTTCCCCAAGTAATAGTTAATAGAAGTGTTATTTCTTTTCAGACGTACAAAGTATCTCAGTATGACTTTCACTCTGGCTTTAAATTTGTATGGCACAACTCTGTTTCTCTCTGGGTAACTGGCTCAACCATAGCATGCTTTCATCTCCACTGAGGGCTGCTCTGATTGAGCTTCAGCACTGCCAGGTAAGGATGAGTTGATTCATGAGAGCCTGTTGAATAATAGCTATTTTATATAGTTTCTCTTTTTAATCATATGATCTATTCTTCTGTTATTAAAAGGCTGGCGGGGTGGGAGGAGGCTCAGTAGTCGAGCACTTGCCTAGCTTGTGCAGCACCATTAAAAAAAAAAAATGCTGGCAAAACAACCTACCAAGGCATATTTCTACTCATGCGGTGTCCGAATGGGATGGCCCCATTACTCTATATTACCATGATTATTTGTTCACAGTTAATAATTTAGTTGGTTCCTTTTTTCTCCCTAGGTTTCACTTATGTGCCATACAGCCCCTTTGCTAAATGGTCAAAAATAGGAAAAGGGGGAAAGAATTTTCTCATCTAAAAACTCAAGAAGCTTTGAAATAAAAACAGTTCCAAATGCAATCATGTACCTTTTGTATTTTTACTCTTTGTTATTTCATCCTCTGGCTACTTCATAAGGTGTTATTCTTTTAACTTGAAAGGGATGCTGAAAAGTTAAGCACATTGACAACCATATAATTGATTCAAAATAAAACTGGGGCACAAAATCCAGGTGTTTTGACTTCCAGTCTAGTTTTGCTTGGTTTTGTCTCCAATATGATATATTACTATCACTTCCTGACCTGTAGATTAACCTTAACTTTGATTTGTGATCATAGTATCTTCTTCAAAGACAGCCCAGACTTAAGTAATCTCTCAGGATAAAGACCAGAAAACTGTTGTATCTTTAATCACAAATATTTTTTGTGTGCATGATTACTGTATGTCAGCTGCTGTTCTAGATGCTGGTAGTCAATGAACAAAATAGGCAAAGATTCCTGCCCTTATGGATCTTATATTTTACTGAGATGACAACACACATAAACACTTATAATATGTGAGAAGGTGAAGACACCATGTGAAAAAGAAAACTGGAGCATGGTAAGAGAATCAAGCACTGGGTTGTAATTCTAAACAGAGCTGTCAAGCTGTGAGCCTCATCATGAAGGTGATATTTGAGCAGACTTGAGGAATTAGCTGTGTGGATTTTTAGGTGAGGAACATTTCAAGCAGAGAAAAAGCCAATACACATGTCCGAAGTTGGGAGTATACCTAGTTTATCTGAGGAATGAGAAGGAATAAACAGGAGGCAGCGGAGAGTAGAAGATGGCATCAAGGAGGTAATGGGCCAGATCTCATAGGGCAGTTGTGGCAAACCTATGGCACACAAAGCAGGCTGTTTGTATCACTGCTGTAGGGCCTCATAGTCCATCCTAAGAACTCCTGATTGTATTCTGAGAGAAACAGGGAGCTGTTGTAAGATTTACAACAATCTGCTTGGTTGTAATTAGATGCCTTTTTTCTTAAAAGTATCACCCTGGCTACTGTGTTGAGTCTAGACCTAGTTTTGTAGGTAATGCTAGGTAGACCCCAGTATCTGCCACAACATGAGCCTAGGGAGAGCCCTAACTTTTCTTTGTCTTCTTGGCAGAGGTATATGGCTAAATTAAATGGTCCAGAAAGAAAAACGTTCTTTTGAAAAGTTAAATTGTCAGCCTTTGGCTATCATATCACAAGACATGTAAAGTGAAATTTAAGGAAATTACAGACTCAACTAATAACTGAAACCAGAATGTTCATTCATTAGTTAGAAACTGTATGCTGAATACTTGCTCTGCTCTGTGAAAAGTACTAATTGACTGAAGAAATAGCTGTGAACAGTATCCTTCCTCTTGTAGAGCTTATATTCATTCTAGTGTGGGAGCAGATAATAAACAGATAGTTATTATCTATTAGTGCACAGTACTGAAGAAAAAAGCAAGGTGAGGACATTCAGGAAACTATTTTAGTTAGAGTGGTCGAAGAAGGTTACTTTGAGGACATGATGTTTGGAAAAAAATCTGAGTGAAATGGAAGAGCAAGCTATCTAAGCATTCTATACCAAGAGAACAGAGAGCTGGGGACGTCACTCAGTGGGAGAGAACCTGCCCAACACGCATATGCATAAGGCCCTGGAATTGATCCCCAGCACTGAAAAAAAAAATGTCGAGTGAAAGATCCTGATGTAGGGGGTTGAGGATTTAGCTCAGTGGTACAGTACTTGCCTAGCAAGTACAAGGCCCTGAGTTCAATCCCCAGCAACAAAAAAAAAAAAAAGATCTTGAGGTAGAAATCTGTTGTTTTTGTGTTTGCTACAAGGTCTCACTATATAGTTCAGGCTGGCCTTGACTCACTATGTAGTCCTGGCTGGTCTCGAACTCAAGGCAATCCTCCTGCCTCAGCCTCTCAAGTGCTGAGATTACAGGTGTGCACCACCATGCCCAGCTACCTGCCTTGATGTTTGAGGAAAGGCAAAGAAGCTTTGGTGGCAGGAACAGAATGGCCCAGGGGGTGACTTCTGAGGCAGCTCAGGAAGTAGTGGGCTACGCAGAACTTTATAGGCTACAATAAAGACTTTAGATTTTATTCTGAGTAGGAACAAAGTCATTGAACAGTTTTAAACAAATGAGTGACAAAATCTGACTTGTGTTTTTAAAAATTATTGCAACCATTGGGATTTGCTAAATGGACTGGATGCAGAATGTATGAAAAGAGATTCACTGTAAGTCAATTTAGTGATAACTGTGTTGGATGCCTTTAAGAGAGATTTGTGTGAAGCTGTGTCAGTCATGGGGTAGGAAACATTTCTCTCAAGGAGTGTCACTGCCAAATGGCCCCTAACAGGTAACTGGCACTTCCTGTGGTAGAGATGAGTTAATCCCGTTTCTCTTTAAACCTCTTTTCTAAACTGACCTTTGTGATCTTTTTGCCTGCATTGCAGATGTTCCAGGGCTCTAATAAAATCCCTCTACTCACTGTTGATCATTTTCTTATCTTCATAGGAAGGATTCTTTCCTTGATTGCACTGTATCTTTCTTCCCAGGGAATAGTTCCTAAGACAGGAGACACCTGTTAGCATGTTGTCAGCTCTTTACTCCAATCACCAAGACTGCTTATTCTCTGGAAGATACAGGATATGAAACATAAAAACCTGAAATATTTGGAGTCCCATCTTGATTAAAAAAAAAAAAAAAAAAAACACCAGGGAGGGATTGGGGATTTAGCTCAGTGGTAGAGCGTTTGCCTAGCAAGGGCAAAGCCCTGAGTTCGACCCCTAGCACCCCTGCCAAAAGAAAAGCACCAGGGTCACAGAAGAGTCTCTCTTGGGTCTACCTGGTTATTACCCTCCATATGATAGCTCCAAAGGTTGAAGGGCCTGGTGCTTACATCCTTAATGTCCCAAAATAGTTCACTAGCTTAAATTCTTAACTCTATCGGCAGTATTTACTTACGAATTTTCCTTTTCTAATTCCTTTCTTTTTAAACCTCTGTTGGAGATCAAACCCCGGGCTCAGCATGTGCCTATATAAGTACTTTACATCAACTACAGCCCCAGCCCCTAAAGTTCCAAAGTTAAATACTTGCTTAATTTAAAAACTCAAACAAAAAAAAAACAAAACTCAAACAATAGAAATGTTTAAAGAAGTAAAAAATTTACAAGATTGACATTATGTTATATTGTTCTGCAACTTTTTCCACTTAACAGTGGTTTTCATGTTAACATAGATTGATTTTTTTTTTTTTTTTTTTTTTTTTTAAGTGCTGGGGGATTGAACCCAGGGCCTTGTGCATGCTAGGCAAGCTTCGTACCTTTGAGCTACACTCCCCAGCCTCTACTTCTTTTTTTTTTTTTTAAGTTGTATAATAGTCCATTGTATGGAACTATCCTGATTTACATACCTATTCCCTTGTTGATCATATTTTTATCATAAATAATGCTAGATTGAACATTCTTGAACACTTACTATTTCTGAACTTGATCAAGTGTTTATAGGAGTCCTAAAAGTGAAACTAATTTGTCAAAAATTAGATACATACAAAATTTTCCTAGCTATTGCCAAATTGCTGTCTGTGTAGATCAAACCAATTTGTGAAATTTTAATGTCCCCAAAATTTTGAATTTCCCTTCTTCCTAATAAAAAAAAGTATTCAAACCGGGTGTGGTAGCAACACCTGTAATCCCAGCACTTGGGAGGTTGAGGCAGGAGGCTCACTGAATGTTCGAGACCAGTCTGGGCTACATAGTAAGTTCAGGGCCAGCCTGAACTACAAAGGTGAGACCTTGTCTCAAAAAAAAAAACAGAGATCCAAACCATGAATATGGTTCTGAGTACACTGAAATATAATTATATATCTACTTTCCTGTGGTATTGGTACTGGACCATGACCATCTAAACATTAATTGAGCACCCCATTATATGTTTAGGTAGAATTTGAGGATACAAAAGTGAAAAGAAGATACTGTCCCTATGTATAAATTTTTCACACTCTAATAAAAGGATCTGCAGTTTTATCTACATTTGTGTCCTTTACTACAATGTTTAGAATATGGAATATACTCAGTAAATGATTATTATATAACTAAAAGCATTTATTTTAAAACTAGTATTTGGCAGAACTTTTGAGTTTTTCAAATGAGCTGATGGGTAGTTTGGAATATCATCTCTCTATTTTAGGCATTCCTATTGGAAGAAGGAAGTACTGTCTTAAATTTACACCCTGTGACTGTTATTTGATTGCTGCTGTTAATAAATTTAACATTTTTCTCTTATTCTCTGAATATACAATATACAGAAATGGAAGGAGGGTGAGAGATTGGGAGCTTTACTGTACCATTAAGCATTTTTTAAAGGCTTCCTCACATTTGCACTTAGGTCACAAAGGTTCTGTAACCTTAGGGTGGACTACCATCATTGAGAAGGTGGAACCTGTGACATCGGGACATGAGGGCAGAACCTTGGGCCCCAGCATGCTGTGTTTAGGACATTCAGCCTCCTCCAACTAATCCCACTCAGCTCTGATTTTCCTTTTTTCTGTGTCTCTTCAGCACTTACGTATTGAGTTTGCACTGTATTAATTTGCACTTGTTTGCATGTTGCTTTGTAAGTATTTTCCTATCACATATGTATTGTTTTGTGTCCCCAACTAAAGTGCAAGCTTTTTGAAGGCAGAAGCCATGCCTTTGGTTTCTTTTGTATTTCCCATAGCACCTTTTACTGTGCTCAGCAGAGAGTGGGCGTACAGTATATGTTGTGGAATGACATCCTGAGTGATCCCTCCCTGGCTGGGCCTAAGATTAAATTCCCTGAAATGGAACAGTCCTAATCAACCTGGGACAGGTATTCTCCATGTGGCATGTTGGTTGCTCCTTGAAATGGCTCCCTTCACCATCTTTTTGTCACCAGCATGGCTGATGATGTTCTTACTGTATGTGTTCCAGGCGAGTCTGCGGACACCAGAGCTGACCTGGGAGCGAGTGAGATCCCAAGTTGACCATGTGATATGGCCTGACGGCAAGAGGATAGTCCTGCTGGCTGAGGTAAGACTGGGACCGGCAAGAGAGGCGCCCCCGGACAGGGAAAACCGCAGGGCCCCTCCTCTCATGTTCCCTTATTCTCCTATCACGTTTTCTTAAGCACACGTTTAACTGCTTACTGATGGATTTTACTTCTAATTGTGAAAGGTCTTTTCATTCAGCAATTAAGGAACTATTTTAGTTCCCCACTTTTCACCAATTATCCTGTCTCTCCATGTCACTCTCCAGGTTGAGTCAGATAATGACTATTACTGTGGAAGGAATTAACAGATAGAACCAGTGCCACTTTGAGTGACGCTTACAAAGAGATAATGTCATTTGTGGGATGGTTTAATCAGGAAGCACAAAATAGGTACTCCTAACTGTATCTTAGATTATCTTGGGCAAGCTTTGGGAAAGTCATGTCTTTGCTGAAGAGAGTTCCTGTGTTTGAGTGTCTATTTCCTTGAATTCAGCCAGATGCATAGTAGCTACTCAACTATATATGTGGTTGCTTGATTGATATTCCCCCCCCCAGAGAATAGTGGAGAAATACCAAGAAGGGTCTAACCCACACTTGTTCTGTTTTTTTAACTTTATTTTTTGTTTTTCATTTATTATTATTATCATTATTATTATTTTGCAGTCTGGGGAATTGAACCCAGCATCTTCAGCGTACTAGTCAAATGCTGTGCCACTGAGCTCCACCTCCAGCCCTTACATTTATTTTTGACTTTCATTCTATATACCTTTTTGTGTCAATGTGTCAGTGTTTGACTACTTTTCCTTTCTTGAAGGTTCCTCTTAGCTAGTCCTGGATTCCTGGCTATAATATGCCCTGTTCTTACTGCAAAGTCTTCTCTTCAGGGAAAGATATCAAAATAACAAGAAAGATAATAGTACTTTTCTTGGGTTTCAAGTTTTAGTTTTTAAAATTTTTTTCTAGTTTTATTTTTTATATTAAAGAAATAACACAAAAATGTAAACTATATCTTATCTTTATCTGTTTATCTTAGATTTGAGTATCCTACTGTTCTCTCTGTGTTTTCCTTGCTTATCTCACCTTCTCAACTATTTTAGGACATCTTTAAAGAGACTGAATTATTTCTTCACATGGAGTGCGGGAGGAAGGTTATTAAATGTACATTAATAGCTTTGATGTCAGCTGGCTATCTGGTGACTTATTTCTAGTTGGCCTGGGAAGTCTCATTTAGTAACTTTGATGACAAAGCAAGTATCAGTATTTTTTGCCTATACGGTTGAACAAAAACACTCAGGCTTCCTAGGAAACAAAATAGGAAAGGGTAGCGTGGGGAGTTTCTAGCGCTTCTATCTGAATCATCCACTCAAAATTCAAGGCTGCCCTTGCATTCAGGAGAACTAAACTGAGGCAGAAACACAAAAATCATCACAGCTTCCTAAAGCCATAGATATTAACCTCACAACCTGGAGAGATTGCCCCTGGACTTGACTAGTCATTGTCTAAGACAAGCTTTCAAAAATTTCAGTCCTCAGAAGGAAGATATTTCACTACACAGAGTGAAAAATTAATTCAAGAGAAATATACCCTTTTCTAGGATAAGCCTCAGCATCACCTATTTTCCTTTTTATATAATTCCAGAAATTGTTTACTTAGTACCTTTACCAAATTTTCAAAAATTTTCAATTATTTCATTTAAATAGCAGTTAATTCCAAAGAAGACATACAAATGGCCAACAAGTATATGAAAAATATGGTCATCATGAATCATGAGGAAATGTAAATTAAAACTACAGTGGAGATTTCATCTCACTCCAATAAGAGTAGTCATTATCAAAAAGATAAAAGAGGGTTGGAGATTTAGTTCAGTGGTAGAGTGTTTGCCTAGCAAGCACAAGGCCCTGAGTTCAATTCCCCAGCACACAAAAACAAAAAGACAAAAGATAGGTTTGGGGATTTAGCTGAAATGGTAGAGCGCTTGCCTAGCAAACGCAAGGCCCTGAGTTCAATCCCCAACACCACCCCCCCAAAAAGACAAAAGATTGCAAATGCTGGCAAGGATATAAAGGGAAAGCTTGCACTCTGCTGATGGGAATGTAAATTAGTACTGCCATTATGGAAAACAGTGTGCAGTTTCCTAAAAAAAATTAAAACTAGAACTACCAAATTATGCAGCAATCCCACTACATATAACCAAACAAAGTGAAATCAATAAGTCAAAGACATGTCTGTACTCTTTTTTTTTATTTTAGTACTATTCACAATAGCCAAGAAATGGAAACAAGTGTCTTTCAGTTGATGAAAAATAAAGACAAGGCCCTGAGTTCGATCCCCAGCACACACAAAAAAAAAAGATAAAGAAAAGATGGTTTATATACACAATGGAATACTATCCAGCCATAAAAAGGATGAGATCCTGTCATTTGTAACAACATAGATCATTATGCTAAGTGAAATAAGTCAGACACAGAAAAACAAGTACTATATGATCTTACTCATGTGGAATCTAAAAAAGTTGATCCAGGCTGGGCATGGTGGTGCACACCTGTAATCCCATCCCTCAAGAGACTAAGGCAGGAGGATCGCCATGAGTTTGAGGCCAGCCTGAGCTACATAGTGAGACCCTTTCTCAAATTAAAAAAAAAGGTTGATCTCTTGGAAACTGAGAGTAGACTGGAGATAGAATGGAGGTCACCAGAGGCTGGGGATAGTAGTAGCCAAGAGGGGTTAAGAAGAGGTAGATGAGTGAATACCAGTTCATAGATAGAAGTAAGAAGCTTTGGGGTACTACTGCATAGTAGGGGAACTATAGATGACAGTTATATATTGTATATTTCAAAAAACCAGAAGAAAAGATTTTGAATATTTTCATCAAAATGATAAATGTAAAGGAGATATGCTCACCCAATTTAAACATTATATAATATATATGTGAACTGAAACATCATATGGTACCTATAAATATGTTCAATTTTTGTTTTGACATATCAGTTTAAAAATAAATTTTAAATAAAACTTTTCTTTTTTTTTTTTGGTGCTGGGGATCGAACTCGGGTCCTTGTGCTTGCAAGGCAAGCGCTTTAACCACTGAGCTAAATCCCCAGCCCCTAAATATAACATTTTTAAAACCCTTCAAAAAACAAAATAGTTGCCAAGCATGGTGAGGTGTGCCTGTAATCATATCACTTGAGAGGCTGAAGCAGGATTGCTGTGAGTTCAAGGTCACCTGGACTACATAGTTAATTCAAGCCCAGCCTGAACTACATAGCAGGACTCTGTCTCAAAAAAAAAAAAAAAAAAGTCAGTTCCTAGCACTGAACACCTGTTCTTCATCCACCAATGTTTGTTGGGAAGGGTTTGGAGAATGGCAGTCTTGCTCTTCCCTCATTTCTCAAAGGCCAGCAGCCGTTTGAACCCCTCTGTGTCTTCACCTTGCATCCCTAGGGCCGTTTGCTGAACCTGAGCTGCTCCACAGTGCCTACATTTGTGCTCTCAATCACCGCAACTACTCAGGTGAGGCTTTGAAATGGAACAGCAGTGGGCAGGACAGGGGCCTCAGACTAGCAGGGCTTCATTTGATACAGAGTGGCCTGCCGTGAAGGCTGTGTCACTATCCATCTCTCTGCTTTTCTAGGCTCTCGCCTTGATAGAGCTCTACAATGCTCCTGAGGGTCGCTATAAGCAGGATGTCTACCTGTTACCCAAGAAAATGGGTAAGTACGCACTCTTTCTTATCCAGTCTTACCAAAGTAGTTCAGAATAAGAGGCTAAAGGAAGCATGGGGCAGGGGGGTGTTTAAAAATAAAGATACCTTTATCTTTTACAATAGGAGCTAGGATTCATAGGTTCCATTCACAGTTAATTTATCTCATTTTCCACATGGGTTGCCATAGTGAATTCCTTACATTTTGCTGTGATTTAGCTTACCTCTGAATTTTAAGGATTTTTTTTTTCTATATTGTATGCAAGAATCTCAAAGGAGGTTGGGTATGGTGGTGCACCCCTGTAATCCCAGCACTCGGGAGGCTGAGTCAGGAAGATCATCTTGAGTTCAAGGCTAGCCTGGGATACACAGTGAGTTCAAGGCCAGTGAGTAGGAGTAGCTCCTATTAAGAGTTTAGTTTTGTGGGTGTTGGTACAAGAGAAACATTAAACTACCTTAGAATTTTAAAGTGCCTACCTCAAGCACCTGAATGGTACAGTGTGTTTATAAACCCCTCAGCCAAAAATCAGGAATAAATTAGCTTCTGGTTTTATTTCAGCAATTGTTAGCAGTTGATACAGACAATTTAAAAGGATATAAAAGAGATAGTCCATATTCTGATTAGATGTATAATGAAGTTGGGGAGACCAAACAAATATATAAGAATATTATGAATAAGTACAATGTATTCAAATAATAGAATATAAACAGAAACCCATAAGAAGTAAGAATACCAAAAGCAAAACAAACTGTGTAATATACTTTCCAGTTGATATTTTCTAATTTTCCCATGTTAGCTTTTCTGATAGATCCAAAGTACATAGTCCAAGGCAAAATTAAGGTTGGAGCTTCCCATTTTTTAGTTCCCTCACTATCCCATTCTTTCTTTTGAACCCTAAGGATTATTGCTTCTTTCATTTCTCACCTTTCTGGGGAGAAGGAAAGGTTCAAGGTTGAAAGAGATGGTAAGAAAGGGATGTTACAGCTTTGAAAGACACTGAGCTTGAAGATGAAGGCAATCATTCTCTAGAATTGAGGGCCAGTGAACAAAAGTGAAGCATGTTTCACTCTGCTCCAGGAAGCAGAAGTGTTTTGCAAATGTTTAAGTCCTTGTCTGGGGAGTGGAGGACAGACAGATAAGAGGGATGAATGCTTATACCAGGGCTTCTGTGGTCTGTTCCAGATGAATATGTGGCAAGTCTACACCTGCCTACCTTCGATGCCCACCTGACAGAGCTGACAGATGAACAGGCCAAGTATCTGGGACTCAACAAGAATGGGCCCTTCAAGCCTAATTACTACAGGTGCCTTAGGTTCCCCAGACATCAGGAAAGCCTGGGTGCTGAAGAGCTTCCTGCACCGGGACTGGTCTTTGCATCCCCCACCGTATACATTTACCAGAACTCAGGAAGATAAACTGACTCCCCCTCAGTTTACCTTCAAAGAACTCTTTGAGACCTCCCTCAAACATGAAGTAGTATTCCCCTTCCCAAGATGAACTGGTCCCTTTTCACAGATGTGAAAAGGAGCCACAGTTACCTACACCCCAGAAAAACCCCTGCTTCTTTGTTACACCTTTGGGCAGGCTCTTCAAGTTCCAGCATCCCCACTAGCTGATAACATCACACTCTCTTCTTTCTTTTTCCCTCCAGGTATTAAGTTCCTGTAACTCAAGCCAGAAGAAGTTTTAAGGAATAGAGCTCCAAGCCTTTTCTCCACTACTATCCAAGAAAAAAACCCAGCAAGCTGCTTCTCCGATCAGAGCTGCCCGCCGTGCTCACCCTGTGTGTTAGGTTATTTATTTATTAAAATCTAGAATCCTGTGCCTGTAGCCTTGGCCCAGAGTATAGTTACTGCTCCAAGGGCCATGAAAGCCACAGAGGACAGACTGAGGAAGGAAAAAAATGGGGTAGTCTTTCGTACTACATTGTACACTTCACCCCCTCATTGAATCCTCACAGTGGCCATTCTTCTCTTGTCCAGGCTCAGGAGTTAGCCTGGGGATTCCAGACTCCTTCTTCCCTGGGGTTTTCTGGAATAAATTTTCAACAGCTGCCTTTATCACCTTTCACCTTTCCCCAGATGAGGCCTTCTGGAAGCCACTGAAATAACATGACATGGGTTCCCAGTCTTGCCCATCACTATCACTGCCTCTTTATGAAAAGGCTAATAATGAAGGAGTGTTAAGGCCATGGCAAGCTGCACCAAAAACTCGGCTGAGCCTGTGCCTGTGTCTACTGAAGTCTCCTCCTTCTTGAATATTTATATCCATTGTAATGCTTTCTGGTTCCGAGAGGCATGTGCCGAGCTGGGGATTTAGCTCAGTGGTTAGAGTGCTTATCTCACAAGCGCAAGGCCCTGAGTTCAATCCCCAACACCAAAAAAACCAAAAAAATCCAAGAGGCATGTGCCTCTGTGATTTCTTCAACAGCTCTGGTGTCTGTCAGACACATGTTTTGCCATCTTTCTAACCCCACCACACACTGCTCAGGAAGTGGGAGCCAGCTCCACTGGGACCCATAGATTTGCTTCCTTGTCATTTAACTGGAATTTCCCAGGAAGCCCCCTCCAGATTGACACTGTCTCAGAAAAAGAAGGCTTGCTGTAGAACGCTGCTTCCTGAAACTTCCTATTATTGCCTAAAACTTTTTCTGAAACTAAGTCAGGAAAGGAATACTTTCCTAAGGATTTGGAGGTTTAAGGCATTGATTATGGGACAGGTCTTTCAGGCCTACAACTTGACACTCTAAAGAAGCACATATGTTTATTTCCCTGAAAACACTTTGCAGCTTGACACTGCAAAGAGAGATGAAGAAATGACACTGTAAACTATCCAGATGATCCAAGCTAGTTTGACTCGTTTGAACCTCATCAGACATTCATCCTTTTGGCTGTTGTCATTGATGAAACCAAGATCTGCAACATGATCTGTGTCTTCTCTGCTAGTATCGCTTTATGATCTGACCTCTCCCATTTAAAGATTCAGTTTCAGAGATAGTTTCTTGAGTAATTCCAGCATTCATTATAAAAAAAATTTAATAATATGAGCAGCATGAGAATTTATATCCCACCTAAGAGTTGGATTCCTTTTGGAGACTTATGTGTTAGTTTCAAGGTTTCTGGGAGGACGATAAAGTCTGGAGTGACTATAGGAATCTTGAAATGAGTCTCTCTTGTCCCAGCCAAGTCTATGTAACACTTGCGTGTTTGTTTGCCTTTTTTTTTCCCCATATACTGGTCTGCTTCAAAGTCTCAGGACCAAGGTGATTCAAGGAAACACCAGACCACCCAGAATCACTATAACCTTCCTATCCTGATCCTTCTCCCTTACTTCTGTCCTCACCAGCTTCCTCTGATCTTAACATACACCCTTGGAACTAGTCTAGAAGTGCCCTTACTTTTGGAGATAAGAGGTAGAACTTGGGTAAATGGCTATTTGCCTCATGAAACAGTATATAGACTCAGCCTGGTTCTTCAGAGGTCTGAGCAGTACCACATACATGATTATGTTCTTTTTGATAAGGAAGACCATAAATGTTGACAATTCCACTAGGCTACTCAATGCTATTGCTGCCCAGTTCTGATTTTTATATTAATTAGTTGAATGTCTTTAGCAAAAAATTCAGATCTCTGTACCTCATCTCATGTTCAAAGCTGATTCCATTAGGCAGGTATCTGAACTCTAGCCTATTAAGTTCTTAGACCAAAAATCATGATCTGCTATTTCTCAGCAAAGCCTTGCTCTCTACAGAGCTTACTATGTGCTGGTACTTACAGAGTACACTCTGCCTCACTGTTGTGAGAAGGCCCACTTCAAATAGAAAAGAGCCACAAGGGCTTCTAAATTAGCTTGCCAGTATTGCTGCCCATGTTGAGGTACTTGCCTCTGAGTTGCAGATGATCTCTCCCCACCTACCCACCCCCACCCCCACCCCATGTCATCAACCTTTAAGAAAAAGGAAGCCCAGACCTCCTATTTGGGTTAATCTTAGTGTTGGAGTCTTATTATTCTCACTACCTTTGGAATCAGAACAAATCGTGTCTTCTTTTCTCCCGCCTCTCACCTCAGATGCATCCTAGGGATCAGGAGGCAAGGAAAAGAAGGCTAATTATCTCTTTGTATGTGACCCTGGCCTGTGGGGATACATACCATTTTATCTACAATGAACTTGTGCTAGTTTCAAGGTCTTTTTGCCTTCTTAATGGAAATATTCAGTTTCCTTTTTCTCATTTAAAAAAAAATGCTTCTAGTCTACCTTCCCTCTGCCCTTCTACCTCCCCATCCTACCTCCCATTTGAGCACGGCGCCCCATGGCCACACACTCCTGCAAGCTTTTTTGCTGCTTGGCTTTTCTCTGAACAGATCTAAAATTGCTGCTCCTGTGGTTTTCTCAAAATTAACTTTGTCATGGTTTAAAATAAATCAAAATGCATTGTTGCATTAAGCTTTTTTAATAATGAAAATTATGGAAAGAAAATAGGTAACACCAGCAAATTATATGTGGACAAGTCCTAAACTATATATACATATATAAAAACATATATAAAGCTAATCATCTAGTTCTCACTGTCATCTTACTGAAAGGAAAAAACCTCTAAGGATTGCCATTTCTGAGAAGCTCTTGGAAATCTTTATGTCTAAGTGATTGTATTAGATCAGCAATAATGACTATGTAATCTTAAAAGACAAATAAAATATTCTTAAAATGGATTCTTATCTTGGATTCTTGCTTTTGTAAACTAGGAATTCGAAGATAAGAGGACTGGGCCACAAGCTAGGGGGAAGCCTGCTATAGGGCAAGAATGTGAAAAGCTGAAACAGTTGTCAATAGACATGTTTGAGTGATCATTGCCTGGAGATCCTTGTTCCACATTGGGCCACTACACTAAAGAATATCTTGTCCCCACCACCACCCCAGCCCATCCTGATGTACACCCTAGCTCTGTGTGTAAAGAACCAAAAGAACCACTACCCTGGGGAGTTGAGGACTACAGGTTAATTAAGGTAAAAAAACTAAAACAAGGTTCTACATCCCTCAAGCTCTGTGTGCTGCCCTTAACAGAAGAGCACAGGAAGTCAACATCCCCATAATTTGGGATCAAAGGACCCAGACACTGAGGGCCTGATTACATCCAGGGAAAGGGAAGAAATAAATTAATCAGGCAGAGGATTGTCCCTAAATCAGGTAATTTGACTAAATAAGTAGAGAATGAATCCAGTTGCTTGTTCTTTCTCAACTACCAGTAGGGTAGCTCTCTTTAGTTAACAGCCTCAACTAGTTCTGCGTCTTGTGGGCATGAGGTTTTTCTTCCCTCTCAGAATCTTCTGCCACTTTGACTACCATTTATTTAAATGACGGGCTACAGGACTAGAATAGTTTGGGCAGTCAGTGGTGTCTCAAGCTGGTAACATTCTAGTTAAGAGAGAATGCAGCTGCTAGCAATGAAGCCCATGAATCAGCTGGCTGGCTTTGTTCCCCCCCAGCAGAGTTTGATTCCTCTTTTGTGAAGAATGGAGCTTTCAGTGTCTAGGTCTTAGTTTAGTCTCACAGGGTCAGCCCAGGCTGCTCACTGTTATGCAAGTTGCTCCACCTCATAGTATTGTAGAAAGAGCTTGGGCTTTGATGCCACTTTTTTTTTCTTTTTGGTGCTGGGGATGGAACTCAGGGCCTTGCGCTTGCTAGGCAAGTGCTCTAACCACTGGGCTAAATCCCCAGCCCCAAGCTCGGGCTTTCAATCAGGCTAATTTGGATTTGAACCTCAGCTCTGCCAAGTTGTATAATTTGGCCAAGCTATATAACCAGTCAGAGCCTCAGTTTTCTTGCCTATAAAATGTATAATGCTTACCTCATAGAGATTTAATATCCTGTTGTATAACAAATACTGCTTAAAGAGCCTGGCACACCCTCGTACTGCATAAACATCACTTTCTTGTCTCAGTCTAGGGTCCTACAGTCTTCATCACATCATTACACCCACATATGCCCTTTAAAGGGAAAAGAGGGTGTTATATCCTTTTTCTCCTGTATTATCCTAGCTGTCTAATAGCCTCAAAAACAGGATACTTTAAGACTTCCTGCATTGTATTTTTAAGCTTCCTCAGTGCTGGGTGCTTCTATTTAATCAAGTATTCGACCTCCATGAATTAAAGTGCTTAAATGAAAAAGAGGTATGTTTGATCCTTATAACTATACTTATTCATACTTTCAGCCCTCTGCCAGCAGCTTGAGTTTTGGGATAAAACTTGAGTTTTAGGACAAAGGAAATAAACAGTGTAGGTTTTTAAATAAATTTAAAATAACCCAGCACTTGAGGTTGGGGATTTAGCTCAGTGGTAGAGCAATTGCCCAGCAAGCACAAGGCCCTGAGTCTGATCCCCAACATCCCCCCTCCCTCAAAAAATCAGCACTGGTGCCGTCTCTGCAAAATGGAAAGAAAGACATGTTTGTAGACCAACCCTATTAGCTCTCAGGTATGAATGCCTCTATGGTCATTTGTATTGGTGACTGTCACTCCTTCATTGGCAAATAAACTAAAAGAAACTTAACGTGCCAATTTCATGTCCTATCATAGTTTCAAAGTTTTCAGTTAATCTGCATTTTCTTGTTACTTCTTCCAGCTTTTTTTTTCCCTCAGATATCTTCTGACAAGTTTTGAACATCTAAGCCTATATTGAGCAGATAAATGCCTGATCTTTACTGTCTCCTATTCTACTGAACTGCAGAAAAGATCATGGTTTGAGAGCTCTCCTCCTGGTGATTCTTTTTTATTTGTTTTTGTTTTTCAAGCAGGGTCTCACTATGTAGTTCAGGCTGGCCTTGAACTCACTATGTAGCCTAGACTGGTCTTGAACTTGAGGCAATTCTTCTGCCTCAGCGTCCCAAGCGCTGGGATTACAGGTGTGTGCCACCAGCTGGTCCTGTTGATTCTTTGCAATCTCCACAGAAACCAATTTTTCAAATCTCTTCTCCGAAAGTAAGCCAGATGGAGCTCTAGGCTCAGCAGTTGGCTTGGGATAGAGGCCAGAGGGGATCTGAATGCTGTCCTCAATCCTCCCAATAAATCGGTCTCTGCCCTTTGCCCTAGGGATAGGCAGGAAAAGAGACAAAGCCTCGAGAGTGGAAGGGTGGGGACTTCCATTACTGTTGAAGGTACTACTGCTGGATGAGATTCAAAAGAAGATAAAGTTCTGGGCTTGTCAATCCTAGAGCTCTAAAAAAAAACCCTAGAGCTTTGACTGCTTAGAAGAAGCGATACTGGGAAAAATAAAGATAGATAATGAATTATTTTTACTGAGAAACCCAATGGGCTGTGCTGTGGCAGGTTTATCATACTAAAGTGATGATAAGATAGGCGTGGGTTGTGAATTTTAATGCAAAGTATAAATTTTTAAGAGTTAATGAATTCTACCCTGAAAAAAAATTTCCAAAATCAAATAGTTGAGTTCTTGAGCCAAGGACTTTCTTGGAAATTCACATCAGCTCAATTCTGTAAACCAGGGGATGTAAACAGATTTTTGCTCCCCAAAAGACATTTTGTAATATCTAGAAACACTTTTGGTTGTCACAACCAAGGAAAGGGTACTACTGACATCTCTGAGGAGAGGCCGGGGATTCTGCTAAACATCCTACAATACATGGGTCAGTCCCCCCGCTGCCACAATAATTTCCCAACCCCAAATATCAATAGTACAGAGATTGTGAAGCCCCGTATTAAATGAACATAAGAGAGGCATACAAAAATGAATGGAACTTGTCCATACTCCCAAAGAGCTTATATCCATGTCAGTGTAGGGGGAGGATTCAAAGAGGAAAGGGAAGATAGATGGGGTAAGGAGATGTTGGGGACCAGGCACAGAAACCCAGAAATTTCTAAGGAGTGCTCTCTCTCTAGCCTTCCTTGATCTATCAACTAGCAGAGGGAAGAGTGAGGGAGACATACGATTAGAAAGGAATGCACTCGTCCCTAAAATATGGAAAGAGGAAATAATTTTGGGCTACTTGTTTTGAGGAAATGGTGGGAAATCCTGAGTTTGGATCCCAACACAGCCTGAATGGGGCAAGGATGGTTTAAAAAAAAAAAAAAAGGTTTTCTGAAGCAGGAGGGTGTTGTTACTAGAATCTGTATGAAGGACTCAACCAAGAAAACAAAAGTTTCCTTCAGAGAACAACATCCTCTGGACACTGAGAAAAGATACAAGACATTCAAGGCTACAAGGCACTGTGTAAATCAGGAGTACTCTGCGAGTCCTGGTTTCCTCATCGGTAATAATGGATTCGTGAAAATAATCTATCAGAGAGGTGTTATAAGGTATCTAGAAAGCTTATAGTGCAAGGCCTGACACTGAGCACGTTCGACCCTGCCCCCTCCCCTTTCTAAAGCAACCAGACTTTAGATAAGAGATTTGGTTACACCCATTCCCTTCCGCCTGCTTGTCTGGGGCTTCCATTACTCAGTCCCAACTGCCAAATATTTACTACAAGCTGCTTTTTAGATAAATTCTAGACAGGACAGACCACCGACAGTACGCACAACCTCCCGCCACTGCCTTGGTAACACTGAGCCCTTGGAAAGGATTTTAGAAGAGAGAAAGACGAAGGGTGGGGGGCGAGTGAGTCTGGAGGTTACTGTCAATTCACCCTGGGAGGGAGGTGTCACTACAGCGGAGAAGGGCAGAGAACCAGAAGCAGCCCTCAAGGGCATCTGCGAGTTCAGAGAAGTAAAAACACGCCCCATCCCACCCCTCACCCCGAGTCTCCCAGCCAGCCCTCTCTCTGGGCAGGATGCGTTTTCTTTAGAAAGCTTCCAGAGAGGGCTAGCCTCGTCGCTTCCCTGCGATTAAGCGGGACGTGGGACGAGAGCTGCAGCCAGGATTTGGGGGTCTTGGTCTGACTGCGGTGGAGCAGGGGGCGGAGCCTAGAACTCCCGGAAAAGGTAGTATTCGGGAGGGGTAGGTGCTGAGAGACACCTTGCGAGAAGCAAAGAGCTAACCCGCCCGAGTGCAAAGCCCGCTGTTCGGAAAGTGGAGTGGGGAGCCAACCCAGAAGGCCCTGGCTAACAGCAACGCCGCAGGAATAAAAAAAAATAAAAAAATAAAAAGCAGGAGCGGGATATTCCTTGAAAGAGCCCCTACCTCCTCCAAGTCCCGCTCCGACTCTCCGAGCTGCCAATCGAGCCGCGGGGCGGGGCCATGTCGAGCGGCCACAGCCAATAGCGGCGGAGAGGGTGGGGCCTGGCTCCGGGCGCGCGGCTGCGGGGTCGCCCCGGGCAGAGAGCGCCGAGCCGAGAGCGCCGAGCAGCAGAGGAGAGCCGCTGACCGGCCGCATGGAGGACCCAGCGGCGCCCGGGGCCGGGAGCTTGCCTGCCAATGGCAACGGCAACGGCAACGGCAAAGGGAAGCCTGCGGCACCCAAGGGTCGGGAAGCGTTCCGCAACCAGCGTCGGGAGTCGGAGGTGAGGAGCCCGAGAGCGTCTGTCGGGGCCGGGAGACGCCCGCGGGCGGGAAGCGGCCGCTCAGGTGACTGGGACTCGGCCCGGGCTCTAGGTCCCGGCAGCCGCAGGGTCCGCCGCCGCGGAACTCCTCGGCTCTGCAGCCGCGACTCCTGCCCGGTGCCTCCCGCCGAGGGTCGGGGCGCCCCTCTCTCTTCTGGGAGCCGAGAGAGCGCGGTAGCGAGCGTCCCTCAGGCGTCCCAGATATTTATCTCACTTGGTCTCTGCAGCCCCTGGAAGCAGGAATTGGAATCCCGACTGAGGACCGGGACCGGTGCGGAGTGGTCGCGGGAAGCCCGGGCGGGCGGAGGCGGCGGTGCAGCTGGGCTGGAGTCCCGGTTGGCCGCGGGGCTCCTGCCCTGCCCCCCGCATCCCTCCCGCCGACCTCGGCCCCTGCCTTCAAGGGTTAAAGGAGACGGGCTCCAGGCACCGGCAGTACCGAGTGGCGTGTTTGGACGGACTGACCTAGGATACAGCTAGGACTGGGAATATTTAGGTCTCTTCCTTCTCTTCTAAAAAAGAGGTCCTAACTAGGACGATGAAAGGACTGGATTATTACCACTCCCCCCACCCTCACCCAGACTGTTTTCATCCACTGGCCAAGTATGGAATTGGATCAGAGTGGGGATCAGGAGAAGAGACCAGCAAATGTCAGGTGTGGAAGAGCCTGGAGATTTTCTGGTCTGGCCCTTTCATTTTACAGAATAAAGGAGACAGAACTAACTTGCCTAAGAGCAGATATCCTGGGCACGTCTTACTGAGTGGCCAAGAGCACCCAGCTTCTGGATCTGTCAGACCAGTTTTGAATCCCAGCACTACCCGGTGCTCTCTGGCTTTTGGCAAATTACCAAACCTTCCTGAGCCCCAATTTCTTCATCTGTAAAATGGGGTCAGTACCACCTACCTCAGAAGGTTTCGATAAAGTCAAAATGAGATAACCGAATATAAAATGTTAAGCATAGCTCATGAACATAGTTGCTCTCAGTACTGTATTACTGTTATCAACACCACCATCGTCAAACGGCAGAGCTGGTATTAGAAGCCATGTTTTTGGCCCAGTCCACAGTTCAACTATTTGAATAGAATTTCAGTTTCCCAAGTGATTTCGGGTATGCTCTCATTTTGATACAAGCAGAGTAGGAAGCATCCACTTTTTTCCTCTTTCTCCCTCTCCCCTGCACTGTCTTTTTAATTTGTTATTTTTATTTGTTTGGTGAGTCAGAGCTGTAGCCTGGCAATGCTAAGCATGTGCTCTATCACCGAGCTTATATCCTGAGCCCCTACTTTTTTGTTTAGGAGAGGGTCTTGCCATGTACCCTAGGCTGGCCTCATGCTTGCAGTTCTCCAGCCTCAGCCTCCGAAGTGCTGGATTTACAGGCCTGGTTCTCTCTCTCTTCTCTCCCTTTCCCCCTCTTTCCCTTCTTCCCTTCTCCCCTTCCCAGCTTCCCCCTTCTCCCCCCTCCTCTCTCTTTCTTTCCCCTTTCTCCAACTCCAGTTTTTTTTTTAGGTTTTTGAGACAGGGCCACAGTGTCATCCAGGCTGCACTTGACCTCAATATATAGCCCAAGCTGGTCTCGAACTTGCAATCTTCCCGCTTCTGTATCCCAAGTACTGGGATCCCAACTTCTGTTTTTTATAAAGACAGAAGTAGAGGAGGTGATAAGTCATTACCTTGCAGGGGCAGAGCATAGCCTTCCCACTTCTGGATCATATCCAACACATTGTCTCCCTTGTGAGGGATCTGGTCTTTTAGGATACTCCGTGCCTCCTTCCCCCACAGAGAATTCATCATGGGGGGATGAATTATTTTAAATCATCACTTAGTTATTGAAGTCTTTCTATATGTCAGGCACTGTTTTAGAGGATAGATGCATCAGTGAACAAAAGGTCTTTGCCCTTGTAGAGCTAACATTCCAGTAGGGGTAGAAAGACAGATAATATGCAAATAGGTATATAAAATAAGTTCAGGGTGATACATTCTATGTAAGTATTAAAAATAGCCCCTGCTCCTGTCTCCCTTCTGAAGTAGGAGGCACATTCCCACCTATCAAGTGTTCCTTCAGGAAAAGTACTTTGCTAATGAGCTCAGTTTCCAGAGATTCTGAGCACTCCACTTGCACCGCAGTTTACCTGATGATTGCCTGCAGCTGCCTGGAGATGAACAACTGTGATGATCATCTCTATCTGGGCTCACTGCCTGCCAAAAACCTGGCTGGAAAGATTAGCTTTCCTTCACGTTCCACTGCTGCAGGGTGTACCTGTCTACATCCCCTTGTCACCACAGTACCCAGGTGTCAGATGTGCTTTTCCTTCCTCCCTCTTTTTGTTTTCCTGTGGAAGACAGTCCTTAGGGGAATGATTTTCCTTCTTCCTTAGGGCTTCTAGAGAATTGCTAGAAGAGAATTACAATGCATAAGAGACCCTCCTTGTACATCATGTATTTGTAGGACACTGATGACTTACCCTCTTCCAAAGGCTTAGTTTATGAACATCTCATATACTAAAAACGGAAGCCAGAGGATAATTGCGTATAAAAAGATTTGTAACGAAATGATTCACCCCAACACCAAAGAAAAAAGTTTTAACTGGTTTGTGTCAGAATGAAGAAAATTCAGGGCATTGGTGTGAGTTTTTCTAAAATGTAGTTCAATATATTAAATTTAAAAGTGTGTTTGAAACTATATGATACAACCTGTGAATGATACCATTTTTGTTTTTTAAGAGAAATAGAATAATTGAAAATAGTACAGGTGGGCAAAGTGGTAAAAGCCTGTAATCCCAGCTACTTGGGAGGTTGAGGCAGAAGGATTGCAAGTTCAAGACCATCCTGGATAACTTAGCAGAATTCTGTCTCATAAAAAGGGAGGGAGTTGAAGGTAGAGCCCTTGCTCAGCTTGTGTGAGCCCCTATGTTCAATTTCTAGCACCATACCAAAACCAAACAAGACAAAACCAAAGAAAAAAGAGAAAATGTCAGTGGATCACATGTAGTAAGGGTAAATATTTTGTTAGATTTTAGTTCCTCTGTGTGTGTGTGTGTGTGTGTGTGTGTGTGTACACATGAGTATATGTATGTTGGGACATGATATAAAAAAGTATTTATCGGGGCTGGGGATTTAGCTCAGTGATTAGAGTGCTTGCCTTGTAAGCACAAGGGCCTGAGTTCAATCCCTGGCACCACAAAAAAAAAAAAAAGTATTTATCATTTTTCTAGTTTGTTAAATACCCCTCATTACTGAGGATCAAACCCAGGACCTGGAACATGCTAGGCAAGTGAGCTACACCCCCTACTCTTTTTGTTTCTTATTTTAAGTTGCCCACGTTGGGCTCAAACTTGTGATTCTCCTCCCTTAGCCTCCCAAGTAGCTGAAATCATAGTCATGCCACTGTGCCTGATGAAAAATACTGTTTTTAATGATTGTCCTTTATTTCTTTATTTCTTCTTTTTTTTTTTTTTTGGCGCTGGGGATTGAACTCAGGGCCTTGTGCTTGCTAGGCAAGTGTTCTACCTCTTGAGCTAAATCCCCAGCCCCTGACTGTCCTTTATTCTGCGATTGAGTTCTTCTCATTTTTGAGTATTAAACTGCTCTGTCTCTTTCTCTCTGTCTCTATCCAACTCTCTATATAAATATGTATATATATATTTTTTAACTCAAGTCCCTAGTTAACAAAATGAAACATCAACAAATCTATGTCATTTCCTGCACCCCCCACAATGGTCCCTATAATCCAAAGACAAAGCTTTGTTTGGAAATCTTTGCTCTAGTAGATTTAGAAATGATTTACTTTGTTGGCAGTAAATTGGTACAGTGGCTTTGGGAAATAACTTGTGTACAAAGCCATAAAATATTAATAAGACTTAATCCATTAGTTCTCTTTATAAAAATCTGTCCTGCTGGGCGTGGTGGCACACACCTGTAATCCCAGACCTTGGGAGGCTGAGACAGGAGGATTGCCATGAGTTTGAGGCCAGCTTGGGATACACAGTGAATTCAAGACCAGCCTGAAGGGCTGGGGATGTGGCTCAGTGGTGCAGTGCCTACATGGCAAGCATGAGGCCCTGGGTTTGATTCCTGGTACGAAAAAAGAGAAAAGTAAAAAAAAGGCCCTGACAAGACCAGTCTGGACTGTAGTGAGACTCTTTCTCAAAAAACTAAAAAAAAATTTATTGAAAAAATTGTTTAAATCTATCCTTGGGGCTGGGGATTTAGCTCAGTGGTTAGAGTGCTTGCCTAGCAAGCTCAAGGCCCTAAGTTCAATCCCCAGCACCCAAAAAAATTATCCTTAGAAAAGACCCAAAATATGAAAAATTATAACTATTGTAGCTTTATGAATATAATAAAGAAAAATTTTAAATATCTTACATGTTTAACAGTAGAGAATTGGTTGAGTAAACCAGTAGATAGCCACCCAATTATATAACCATTTAAAGTAAAATTGATAATAATATGAGAAAAATGCCTTTATAAAAAAACTTAAGGAGTTGGGCTGGGGATTTAGCTCAGTGGTTAGAATGCTTGCCTTCTAAGTGCAAGGCCCTGAGTTCGATTCCCAGCCCCAAAAAATAAAAAAAAAATTTAAGGGATTGGGGATGTAGCTCAAGTGGTACAATGCTTGCCTAGCAAGTGCAAGGCCCTGAGTTCAATCCCTAGCACCTCTTCCTCCAAAATTTAAAAATTCTAAGTGTCCACTCACATACTGCTACCAAGTGCTAGGTTAAAATAAAAGTATGCTAAGTCCCTTTCCTATTAACTCTTTTTGTCCTATAAAGTAAGTTCTTTTTGGGGGCAGGAGGTGCTGGGGATCGAACTCAGGGCCTTAGGCTTGTTAGGCAAATGCTGTACCACTTGAGCTACATCCCTAACCCCAGTAAGTTCTGTTATTAGCTTTATTTTACAAATGAGAAACTGAACATGTCATTTTTCAACAATTTCCTGGCACCAGCCATATGTCTTACAATTCAACTCAGTTCTGACACTAACCATCCAGAGTGAGCACACACCCCCCCCCCCATTAAGTGCTCAGGCTCCCTCCAAATGAAGTCTCCAGGTTTTGCGCATGTCTACCTGGTCAAATACAAATTCAGGGCTTACCGTGACCTCTACCCTTTCAGGTTTATAATTTGCTAGAATGACCTACATTACTTAGGAGTGTGTGTGTGTGTGTGTGTGTGTGTGTGTGTGTGTGTGGTACATTTATAAAAGGTACAATTCAGAAACGGCCAAATGGAAAGATGCATAGGACTAAGGTAGGGACCAAGGTGGCACCATCTTCCTAGCGTGTCTGTTTTTTCACCAACCCCAAAGCTGCCTAAGTACTTGTTTCAAGCTTTTCATACGGGAGTTCTTACCTAGGCATGATTAAACCACTAATCATGTGACTTAACTCAATCTGTAGTCCTCCCGTTCCCGCTTCACCCCTGCCCACAAAAGGGTGGTACCGATTTAATACTCTGAGAATACAAATTTGGTTTTTCTGGCAGGGCCAGTTCCTCCCTTGAAACTATCAAAGGAACCACCATGAGTTACCTCATTAGGATCAATTCTGCAATGGTTAACAGGCAGAGTAACACAGTCCTATCAGGAAGTTCTAAGGGTTTTAGGAGCTCTGTACCAGGAACCAAGGGCAAAGACCAAATATTTTTTTATACCACACTGAAGCACACAGAGGTTAACTTCTCCATGGTCACATAGTGTGTGACAAACTGAGATTCAGAATTTAAATTGTGTGTATGTGTGTGATAGTACTAGGGGTTGAGGCCAGGGCCTTCCCACTGAAGTATATCCCCCACCCAACCCTTCTTCAGTATTTTTGTTTTGAGACAAGGTCTCAGTTATTAACTGGGCTCAAACTCGTGATTGTCTTGCTTCAGCCTCCCAAAGCACTGGGATTGCAGGCATAACCACCATGCCTGATTTTAAAATTCTTGTAACATGTAGCAGGAGGAAATAACCCCTCATAAGCTTAAAGAGGGGGTTGTGGATTTATCTCAGTGGTAGAGAGCTTCTCAAGTAAGCACAAGGCCCTGAGTTCGATCCCCAGCGTCCCCCACCCCTTAGGAAAAAAGCTTAACAAGGTTTGGGGGCACGATCATATTAAAAATACTTTAACAGGCTTGTACAAAGAACATCATAGGAAATCTGTCCTTTAATACAACTTGGAGTGAGGTGGAGATGCTGCCTTATTTGGCAATCCTCAAGTTGTAAAATATTGGAACTGAAGAATGTCCTTTTGTAAATAAGGAACTATAATCTACAACATAAGACACGCCTCAAACCATAGTGTGTTAATGACAGAAATGAGGCTATACTTCAGTTCTCTTCTGGTTTTCCTCTTTTGTTTTTATGCATCTTGTTTTTCTAGAGATCAGCTAGAGGCTCCTCTGGTCTGTGTGTATGTAGATTAGATATGGAGGTAGATTACAGCTTTTAGATGTGCTCATAATCCTGTTCTTCACCCAGACTTTCTGCTTCTATGTGGAAATCCTCAGCCCCTGCCTGACTGAGCCAGCTCTCAGATGAAAGGGCCACAATGGGACTTGGTAGCTGCTTCCCTGAACCAAGCTTGATCTCCAACAGAAAATTAAATAAAGGTGTACTTTTCCTTTGGCAGCCCCTTTTCAAATTACCTCAGTTACTAGAAGAATTTCTCTATTACAGGGCTCTGTGGACTGCCCAACTCTGGAATTTGAGTATGGAGATGCAGACGGGCATGCAGCAGAGTTATCAGGTATGAGCAGGTGGATTGGAGGCAAATGGAAGAATAGCCCGAAAGGTGCCTGTGATCTCCTCTGGCATCTTCTCTGGTCTCAGCATGTGGCTGTTGAATGAAGGCTGTTTTCCATCGTCTGTTTGCTGTCTGTCCTCCAATGGTCAATATCTCTTTGTTTGTTTTCCCATTTCCTTCTATAAATTCTCTCTTGGCTATAGCATTCTTTATTCTGTCATTCTATTGCTCTTTTCTGTTTACCCTTTATTTTCTTTTTTTTTTTTTTTTCTTGTGCCAGGGATTGAACTCAGGGCCTTGCGCTTCCTAGGCAAGCACTCTAACCACTGAGCTAAATCCTCAGCACCCTTTATTTTCTTTTAGGGCATTTTTAGGTCAGTTTTTACCTTCTCCCCATTGCTTCTCCACTGTCTTCCTCCTGTCACCATGTCTGCGTGCTCATTCTTTCTTTTTTCTTTTTTTTGGAGACAGAATCTTGCTGTGTAGTTCAGGCTGGCCTCGAACTCACTATATAGCTAGGCTGGCCTCATACTCATAGTGATCCTCCTGCCTCAGCCTTCCAAGTGCTAGGATTACAGGCACGTGACACCATACCCAGCCAGCATGCCCATTCTTTCGGCCATCTTCTCTTTATCCCATTCTTTTTCTCTCCTTTTCCTCATCTACCTTCATCTTTCCCTTTCTCCTAACAACTGTCCCTTATTAAAATCTCAGCAATATCTGAAGAAAACGCTAGACAACTAGGCAGCTGAACAAGGCTGGACATGTCACGTGCATCTGTCATTGTGGATGTTTGTGAGTCAGGGATAACTGATCCCATTTGTCTTTTAGTTCTGGGCTCCTCTTTCTCTCTGTCTTGATTTTTTTGTTTGTTTGTTTTTTGTTTTTGAGACAGGGTCTCGCTATATATTCCAGACTGGCCTTGAAACTCACTAGGTAGCCCAGGCTGGCCTCGAACTCAGCAATTCTCTTGCCTCTGCCCAAGTGCTGGGATTACAAGCATGCCCCACCACGCCCTGCTGTGTCTTGATTTGTAGCTTGGGGTAAACGTGATTCAAGGCCTCCATGTTATTCGTGCTATGACTGATAGTTATTAATAATTGAGATTTGGGTGGAGATGATGTGAAAGTTTTCTGTCACATGGAAGTGACACTTTGAGACATGCTTTTTCAGAAAAAAAGACATTTTTAAAGAAGTTCTTGTGAATAAGCACAGGGAATAAATTTTACGATGAGTGACAGAGAAAAAGAGCTAAGCTGAATCATGAAAAAGGATTAAGGGGCTGGGGATTTAGCTCAGTGGTTAGAGTGCTTGACTAGAAAAAGGATTAAAATGCAGAATATGACTATATATATAACATGGGTATATATAGAGAGAGAGAAAGAGAAAGAGACAGATAATGAAGAGATAAACAACCCAATAGAGGGGCTGGGGATTTAGCTCAGTGGTTAGAGTACTTGCCTTGCAAGTACAAGGCCCTGAGTTTGATCGCCAGCACCAACAAAAAAAAAAACAAACAAAACTACCCAATAGAGAAGTAGACAAAGAATATGAATATGAATTCATAGAAGAAAAAACAAATATCAATATATATACGAAGATCTGAGGCATAGTTTAGTAGTAGAGTGCTTGCCTAACCTGCACGAAGACCTTTAATCCTTAGTACCACACCCACACATACATACATAAAAGATGGTCAATTTGATTAATAAATGGGGAAAAAGCCAATTAAAATAATAAGATATTTCACAATCATCAGATTGCAAAATTTAAAAGAGAGTGTAAAGAAATGAGCACTTTTCTACACTGCTATGTATAGTAGTATGGGGGAGCAGATTATAAAATTGGAAAGCAGTTAGGTCATATCTAATAACATTGAAGATGTATACATATTATGACCCAGTAATTCACCTAGATGTACACGCTGGAGAACCTTACACTTGAACACAAGAAAATATACTAAGATGTTTATTATGGTCCTCTTTATAATTGTGAAAAACTGAAAACAACCTAGAACATCTAGCAGTAGAGTAATGAATAAATTGTAGTGTATCAATACAGTAGGCTAGTTATGTATAGCCATTAATATAATTGATCTGTATCAACATGCTTCAATGTCAATAATACCATAAATAAAATGAGTGGCAAAAGAATTTCTGTAATATGATACTGTTTAGATAAAAACTTTTAAATAATATTATGTGCTGTTTATAGGCACATACATACACAGTTAAAAGTATAAAAATGGGCATGTGAAGGATATATACACCAATTTCATTATAGTGGTTACTTCTAGAGAAGGGAGTAAGATAGACTGAGTATTATCTGAAACAAATATGACAGGTACTGTATTAACATTTCTTTAATCCGGGTAGAAGACACACAGATGTTTTAAATGTTTTCTTCTCTATATATGACATTTCCTTGTCTAAAATAAAATAAGAACAAAAGTTCGGTATGTAAGATCCTTGCTCACTTTTTCTCTCATCTAAGTACTAACCAGGCCTAACTAACCCTGCTTACTTTCAAAGATCAGGCAGGATCTGTTATGTTCGGTGTGGTATGACCATAGACAGGTTTTGAACCTGGTGGTCTCTCTGGTGGTCCCTCTCTGTCTCGCTGTTTCTGTGTGTGTATGTGTCTCTGACTCCATCTCTCTCCCCCCATCTCTCTCTGTCTCTCTTTGTCTCTCTCTCTGTCTCTCTCTCTCTCTTTCTTTCTATCTCTCTCTCTCTCTCTCTCTCTCTCTCTCTCTCTCTCTCTCTCTCTGTCTCTCTCTCTCTGAAATACTACTGGGGATTGAGCCCTGGGCCCTTAGTATACTAGACAAGCACTCAGCCACTGAGCTACGTCTTTATCCCTTCCTTTTGTTTTGAGACAGGATTTTTCTGAGTTACCCAGGCTGAGCTCTAACTTGCCATCCTCGATCCTCCTGCCATAGCTTCCCAGTAGCTGGGATTACAGGCATATACCATGTACCACACTAGGTACTCTAGTCTTAAAAATATCTGTCCAGAATTGGGGGTGCAGCTCACTGGTAGAGGGATAGAATATTTACCTAACATGTATGAGGCCCTGAGTTCCATCTCTAGTACTGCTATTTAAAAAAAAAACAAAAAAACCCCAGAGCTCTTTGCCAGGTGCTGTGGTACATGCCTATATTCTCAGATACTTAAGATGTTAAGGCAGGAGGAAACCTTGAGCCCAGGAGTTCAAAACTAGCTTGAGCAACATAGTGAGACTCTGGCTCAGAAAACAAATATACAAACTATATATACCACATTCATCATTATGACTGAAGTATTTAAAATTCAGAGATAGGATTTACTTCTGGTCCTTCCCAGATTCTGGAATTGAACTAAAAAGCCCTGGCTCCTAGGCAAGGTGTTTTTCAGGCATTATACAGCTGGCTGGAATGCAGGTTAATTTCTCTTACTTTGTGAATTGTCTACAACTAGGTGGAATAGAGATTTTGAGGACATCTGTCGCATATTAACTTTCAATTTCAGTTCTTTGTCTTCTGTAAGTTGAGGGTACAGGTAGAATGTTCTGGAGTGTGTGTGTGTGTGTGTGTGTGTGTAAGGACATTTGTTTGTGTTTTGAAAGGACATTTTTATTCTCAAACCTGCGTTTTGTATTTAGAGTCTAGTGTCAAGTTAGTGTTTTCTGGGCACAAGCAACCCTTTGGCAACCATAGCTGCTTTCTACATCATTTGATGCTGCCTCTGCCCAGGTGGCCATGAGCAGGAACATAAACTTCTGTACCCTTCGAGGAAACTCAGCAGGGAGAGAGTGAACTACTGCCTCCAATGCTGAGGAGCAGTCTAGCATGTATTTTTCCAACCTTTGCACTGGCTTCCTGAATAGCATGTGTATCTTGCCTCTAAATTTCAGGAATTGTGTTTGCCTTCCTCTTTTTTAGAAATAGGATAGTTCCAGTCTGAGTTAACAGAGCAGAATGGGTTACAGACCTGAGAAAAGGGTGATAATATTAAGCCCTGTGTGCTCCAACCTTCCTCCCGGCCCTCACCAAATGTCGAGGGCTGCCTTTTTTCTGTTGCAGCAACTAGCTGTCAGGAGGAGGACAGGTTTGATGGTTTAATCACCCAGGGACACAAGTGGCTATTTTTAAGTACTCTGAAAGGGAGGAAGCTGGCTCTGGATTGAATTGGACATGGGAATGTGTTGGAAGCTTCAGCTCTTACATGCAACCCTTTCTACCCCAGGCTACTCCTAGGAGTTTCCTGACTATCTCTATTCTGTCTTTCCTGCCACAGAATTGTATAGCTACACTGAGAACCTGGAATTCACTGCTAACAGGAGGTGCTTTGAGGAAGATTTCAAGACTCAAGGTGATCCCAGATCCTTACTCATAGAGTAAGAGTAAGCATAGAGACATGCTTTCTCCCTCCATAATGTCCTAGTCTGATCCAGTAAAAGGATAAAACAAAGTGTTCTCCGCCATGGCCATATACCTTTTCCTTCATTTGCATGGGATATGGGGTTCTGTGATCTCAAGTGGAGAGGCCATGGGGGAGTAGCAAGAGAAGCCTGAGCTGGGCCTCTTTCCCTGGTGTAAAGGGCCAAAAGAGCAGAGGAATGATGGGGCTACACCAGACTAGTGCCTGCTGCCTGATGGAACCCAGTGCTTAGCCTAATCCCTGAAATTAATGTCTAACCCTTGCCCCTAACTCTGGTCCACTCTCAGTAGCAATTTTATGTGTCCACACTGTGGACACATAGCACTGTCCTCAGATTTCCATTTCCTTATTTGGTCAACAGCAGTTCACTATTCAATTCAACAAATGCGTGGTAGGTATCTGTTGTTTCAGAGATCCAGGAAGCAGGACTGAAGGTAAATTTGTAGCTTCTACAAAGAGGGGCTAGTCTGGTAGCAGTGGGGAGATAGACACATCACAAAACTAACTGAGGACAAGAGGAAAATGTGAAGGGTCATAGAAAAGTAAAGAAAGTATCTTGGGAGCAAAGCTTTCAGCTGGGCATTAGTGTGAAAGAAGTCATTTTGTATTGGGCCTGCCAGGTGGCTAGGATTTGGATATGGATGGAAACAGGAACTCCTTGACGAAAAGCAGCGCTAGGACAGAATAAGCTGGTATGGAGGATGGAAGGAATGTTGAATATGAAGCTACAGAGTAGGTTCAGGCCAGAATATTTTGGATCTTTTCCCCACCCCTTACTCTTTCACAGCTAAATAATGAAAGCTTTGAATTGAGGGTCCTAGCTTTGAGCCTCAGCACTGTAAAAATTTTTTAAATAAGGAATTTTTTTTTTTTTGGACTGAGGCTTGAAGCTAGGGCCTTCTCACTAAGCTATATCCCAGCTATTTTATTTTTTAATTTTGAGACAGGATCTCACTAAGTTACCCAGTCCAGGCTCAAACTTGTGATCCTCCTGCCTCAGCATCCCAGAGTTCTGGGATTATACGCTTGTGCCACCATGCCTGGCTAGAAAATCTTTCAGAGAAAAAAATTTGTTGAAGGCTGAGATCAGTGGTGGGTATGCTTTCAGAATCCTTTCCAGGAAGGGGTGGCAGTAGCCAGCACTGGATATACATGGCCTTCTATCCCTAGTGCAAAGCAAGGAATGGCTGGAATTGGAAGAAGATACCCAAAAGACCTATGTGATGGGACTCCTGGACCGGCTGGAGGTGGTTAGTAGAGAGCGGCGTCTGAAGGTGGCCCGAGCTGTTCTGTACTTGGCCCAAGGTGAGTTCCTACACTTGCCAGCTTGAGAGGGATAGAAACTGGGGAGGGAAGAGAGAGGAGACAGGCTGTTCTGGGGTAGCAAGGTCTCCTGCCTCTCAAGGACAGATCTTACATGCTAGAAGTAATTCATGCTTATGAAGAAGGCGAAGAGATGGGGTCAGATACTGTTCTGAATCCCTTGGGATGTGCCTTTTTCTTAGGCATGCCAGGATTTCTTTTGGGATTCTTTTCTTCTTACCTGGCTATAACCGTATGTGAAGATTAGCAAAAGAGTCAGTGTGGGGCCTGGGGATTTAGCTCAGTGGTCAGAGTGTCTGCCTCGGAAGCACAAGGCCCTGAGTTCAATCCCCAGCACCAAAAAAAAAAAAAAAAAAAAAAAAAAACAAAAAACAGTCAGTGTGATCAGAGTTGATGCTGTACTGTCAGCTGATCATGGAGACTTCTTTCATCTGCGGCAGCCTGGCCCCAAAACTGGGATGTGTCACAGACTCACATATGACCCCTCTGCATGGTTTTTCATTGGCATTTTGAAGGTTCAAGCCAGTACAACAGCAGGAGGGGATGCTGTGAGTAATTTGGAGATGATCAGAACTAAATGAGATTAATTGGGGAAGGCTTCCCAGAAGAGAGCTGTTAGCTGGGTGTTAGAAAGCAAAACGAGATGGGCTAGTGGGAGAATGAAAATATATATACACTGAGATCGTAAACAGGAGGACTGCTGGCAAACCAACTAGCTGGGAATAAAGTATTGTAAAAGAAAAAGTAAATGGAAAGGAAAGCGAGTAGACATTGGGTGAAGGGAAGACTCTAGCAAATAAGACTCTGCCACCCATTATCTCTTGGATCTGGTGCTCTGGCTAACTTCCAGCTGCCAGTACTAAGGTCTTTTTGCCCAAGAGCTTTCTCTGCAGCCCTCATAGGGTAATCAGGAAGTGTAGGAAATTAATGTACTCCCTGAACCCAGCAGTCCTCGTAAAATGACTGGCAGGAGTGATTTGATGAGTAGCCTGAATATCTCACCCCTGTAGGGTAACTGAGTTGTGTGTTTTCTATCATTTGTAGAGCTTCCCCTTGGGGTTGAACTCTTTTGACTGCCATGTCTTCTCTATCTTACTTTACTACTTCTCCAGTAATGATTCCTGGTATGAATTCCCAAATAAACTACTTGTATTTGAATCCTTTCTTATTTCAGGGTCTACATTTGGGGGAACCCAAGCATAAGACAGGCTATTAATGAATACATTGAACTTGACGCTGGTGACTGTCCTCTTTTCTCCCCATCTCGTTGGAGAAAGTCCTCAGAGGTGCTGCCCTCTCTCTCTCAGCCTAAGTGTTGGGCAGGGTGTTAGAGGCAAGTCTTAAGATCACAGGGCAGGATGGAAAAACTGGAATTCCTGCCCTTTCTCAACCCTTCTGGCAACTGTCTGGTCCCTTAGGCACTTTTGGGGAATGTGACTCAGAGGTCGATGTGCTACACTGGTCCAGGTACAACTGCTTCCTGCTCTATCAGATGGGGACCTTCTCGGCCTTCCTGGAGCTACTCCACATGGAAATCGAGTGAGAAGCCTTAGGGGAGGGCTTACCTAGACACCCTTCTTCCTTACAGGGCCTCAGGTTCTATGCTGGTTTCCTCCATAGAGACCTCTGGAGGAGCTGGGTCTACATGCACCTCAGCCCTCTGACAGTTCCCCTCCATCCAGCCATGTTTCCTGATATTCTGTCCTCCTCCCTGAGGTTGGATTCAGCAGCAGCTTCTGTCCTAATTATAGCTTCAGTCCTAGGCTTCAGGGGCTTAATCATGGTTGGGTTCCTTTTTTTACCCAAGTACCCTCTTAGCTTGGTCTAACTCTGGAATCTATGAAGAGGAGACTATGCTACCTTCATGAGCATGACCCAAGGAAACAGGAATAATTCCTGTCATGGCACACAATTCTTTCCCTCATGGCTTGTAGATCAAGAGGTGGCCTCACCTGCTGCTGCTACAGTGACCCCTCATTTTGTCTCATTCCTTTCACCCAGGAGTTTTGGATAGGGTGAACAGCTTACTGTTCATCAGGTATTGCTTTGCACTTTTTTTTTTTTTTTTTTTTGTGCTGGGGGTCGAACTCAGGGCCTTGTGTTTGCAAGGCAGGCACTCTAACTGCTGAGCTAAATCCCCAGCCCTTGCTTTGCATTTATTTTGTGTCTAGCACAGTACTAGGCATAGTGGGGATCACAAGAGCAACAGATACCACAGACGCTGTCCTTGCCTGTCTTCGCCACAGATGAGAGTTTATTGAAGTGGCAAGGGAATTCTCTATGGGCTTCTTTACCATAGGGCAGTTTCGTTAATGGCTACATAGCCAGAGAATGGCAGATATTAATTTTTGTGTGTAAGGTGGGAGAAAAGGGAGAAAAGAGGCTCTGGGGGTTCTCATTCTCTCCTTCCTCCCCGTGGCAGCAACAGCCAGGCCTGTAGCAGTGCCCTTCGGAAACCAGCTGTCTCCATTGCTGATAGCACTGAGCTCCGGTGAGTGGGGCTAAGGGCTTAGGAGGGGCTGGTTAGCACTGTGTTTCCCTTCCCCCAAATCCTAGACCACTAGGAAGTTGCCCTCTATCTAATATCATTGGTTTGGGCTCCCACTAAGATCATCCCTGAGGTCTCTGACTACTGGCTGGGCTGGGAACTGTCTCAGGAACCTCTTGTGACCCTTTTATAACCTCAGGGTGCTGCTGAGTGTCATGTACCTGATGGTGGAAAATATCCGCTTGGAACGAGAGACAGACCCCTGTGGGTGGAGGACAGCCCGGGAGACCTTCCGCACTGAACTGAGTAAGAAGTAGCACTTCAGGAAGGGTGGGAATGGCATGCTAATCGTGGAGGGGAAGTGCCAACACCTGCCTAGGAGAGGAAGCTAGTCTTTGTTTTTTTTTTTTTCTTCTCTTCTTTCTTTTTCCATTGTGTGGGGTGGGGACGAGACACGGTGTGCTGGGGATCAAACACAGGGCTTTGCGCTTGCTAGGCAAGCACTCTGCCACTTGAGCTAAATCCCCAGCCCCCTCTTCTCTTCTTTTTAAATTAACATCCTTTCTTTTAGGAGATACTGCATGGCAGGCACCAGGGCCGAGCTTGATTGCTCCCCTGTGTCTATGAGCTAGGACCAGTCATAGAATTTTTGTATGCTTTGGTTTCCTTGGTTAGAAATGGGCATAGCCATCCCTCTCCCATTCCATCACAAATCCCACATTAAAAAATGAGTCAAATCACCTTGAAAATTGAGCTCTGTTCAAATGTAAGTAGGTGTGGCCATTTAACCAGAATAATATATGGAGGCTTATGGGGTTTTTAAAATATGTTTATTTATGTGGCAAAGTGAATTGTGGTCCACAAAATACCTTGAGTGGCTCAGCTAAAATGCAACATCTTCATTACTGTTACTTCTAGTTTGGCTTCTATAACCAGAACATCACCTAAGATCTGAGAGCCGAGCCATTTTACCACAATAGCCTCCTTTTCTGCCTTTGGGGGTCTTAGCTCTGGGGCTCACTAAGCCTCCTTTTTCAGGACCAGCTACTCTAGACTTCTTCAGAGGAGGCGAGTGCCTTCTTCAGTGTGTCCAGACTCAGGGATACAGGGGCAAGGTTTCAGCGACTTCATACTCACTTTCTCAGTTGTCTCTCTCTACACCCCCAGGCTTCTCCATGCATAATGAGGAGCCATTTGCCCTTTTGCTTTTCTCTATGGTTACCAAGTTCTGCAGTGGCCTGGCCCCTCACTTTCCCATAAAGAAGGTCCTGCTTCTGCTCTGGAAGGTGGTCATGGTGAGTGATTGATCCTTCCTATTCCCATCTCATCAGATCAGCAATGCCCCCCCTCAGGTTCTTCAGTTCTAACCCTAAGAACTGATGGCAGGCAGCAGAACAGGGCAACTGACAAGGAGAGGCCAAAGGCAGGTTTCTGTCTCTCTTGGACAAAGGGGAGATGCTACTCCATGAGTCGAGGTGTCACTGGCACCTAGTAGAGCTGATGATTCATGGTAAGAGTGATAGCTGAAATTTGGGCGATCTCCTTTTGCTGATACTGAGGAACTTTGGGTAACTCTGTGCCTCAGTTTCTCTAGCTATAAAATGATAGTGTTAGTGCCTGTCCTCTCTCCAGATAAATAGTGGATTTGTATTTTAAAAAATAGGCTGGGCGTGGTGGCCCATGCCTGGAATCCCAGCATTTGGGAGGCTGAGGCAGGAGGATCACTCTTGAGTTCGAAGCCAGCCTGAGCTACATAGTGAGTTAAGGCCATCCTGAACTACATAGTGAGACCCTGCCTCAAAAAAAAAAAGAAAGAAAGAAAGAAGGAGAGGGAGGGAGGAAGAAAAGGAAAGAAAGAAAGTCCTTAGCTGTGTATGGTGGCTCATGCCTGTAATCCCAGCACTGAGGCAGAAGGATCACCATGAGGTCAAGGCCAGCCTGGGCTACCTAGTGAGACTCTATCTTTTAAAAACCAAAAATAAATACATATATAATAGATAGCCCTTACAAGTATTTGGTTGCAGTTTTGTTACGTACTCAACCTGATCTACCATCTCTGGTTGAACAATAAGCCTTCCAGGCCAGCCTCACAGGGGGAACTATGTTCATTGCAGAGGAGATTGAATGACTCTAGGGGTTCATAGTTTCTGGATGTGCCCCTTAAAAAGGGAGCTTATTTCCTGTTTTGTTCAGTGGAGGCCCTGCAAGTCCCTTTTCTAACTTCTGGTGATGTTTCCAGCTCTGGGTCAGTAAATAAAAAATAGTTTATTTTGACCCCTGAGCCCCTCAGCCTGGGGTGGTATCCACATTGGCCCCTTCCTGGTTTTTCATTTCCTTATTCAGAAGGAATGAGGAGCCTGGAGGTTGGAGTTCTTTCTTCCTAGCCATATCTCTCTGATTTTGCTCTTTCTGACATCCCTACCTTCCTCACTCTTCCCTGCCCCTTTACTTTTTACTTTTAGTTTACCCTCGGTGGATTTGAGCATCTACAGAGTCTCAAAATACAGAAGCGGGCGGAATTGGGCCTGCCTCCACTGGCTGAGGACAGTATCCAGGTGGTGAAGAGCATGCGCGCTGCCTCCCCACCCTCTTATACTCTGGACTTGGGGGAGTCTCAACTGGCACCACCACCCTCCAAGCTACGAGGGCGCCGTGGTTCTCGAAGGGTATGTACTAAAGCAGCCTGGTATGATACTGGCTGGCCAAAACTCAAGATTTTAAGCTACTCTGGCTATCACAGGAAAGGGCAGTAAACAACTTGGCTCATTCTGACTCAGGATGGTCCTGTGACCAGCCTGATATCTTTGAGTTGTGGTCCTGCAGCCAGACAGGCTCCTGGGCTGTCCTGGTGGGACACAGTGATATCACATCACATAGCCGTGTCTTCTTCAGGGTCATTGACCTGGACCTCAGGGACAGGACATCCTGAGCATTAGGGTACAATCCTGAGAATGGGGCTCCCAGAAAAATCTATGTCCCTAGTGTGTAGCACTTTGCCATTTTCTTGTTAACAAGAAAGTTTACTTTAAGCTAGCCACGCTCTTATCTGGACCTGGAACCACGGACTTACATTTAAGAAATAATTGCCTAGGCTTCTAGGTATAGATTGTAGTTCCGAAAAAGTCAGGATAAGGTAAATGGAGATCTGGCCATGTTCCAGTGAACTCACTTGCCTGGCCTTCTTGAGTTCACCAAGACCAGACAGTCGTGCTCAGTAATGCAGTCTACCTTATACGCAGTGTGTTTTTTTTAACCCTTTTTTGTTTTGTTTTGTTTTGTTTTGTAAAGTAATGCTTACTCATCGTAGAAAATTTGGAACAAATATAAAAATGTAATGAAGGGAGAAAAGAAAAATCACCCACAATCTTGACAACCAGAGGCAGTGACTGTTAACTTTTTGGCCTATTTCTGTCCAATCTGTTTTTCTTTCTGCAACAAGACTTAAAATTCCAAACTTGCTTCCTTTTGCCTAGCAGCAATCTTCTGTCTTCCTCTTCCTCAGTGGGCCAGCTGGTGTATGCTCACAGAAGGCAAACTAATTGAATGTTCACCTAAGCAGTACATAATTAGGAAGGAAAGTGCTGGCAAAAAAAAAAAAAAAGGCATCAGTGCTTTCTGAAAGCTAAGTAACTGTGACTTTGAGATTATCTATGGTCTGTCCCTTGGCCATTGGCATGGTTGCCAGATTTTTGCTTGTCCTGGGATTTGGACCAGTGTGAACTGTAAGATTGGGATGGGAAGTGGATATTCTCACGGGAGCTAGGTTCAGACTCCATGTACCCTGGAAGCCAATAGGTGGGGGTGGCTTCAGACAAGGATGCCTAAGATGAGATCTCTGTATACTTTCTTTCCCCATCCCCAGCAACTCCTCACTAAGCAGGACAGCCTGGATATCTACAATGAAAGAGACCTCTTCAAGACTGAGGAGCCGGCCACGGAGGAGGAAGAGGAGTCTCCTGGTGATGGAGAACGAACCTTAGATGGAGAGTTAGACCTGTTAGAGCAGGACCCTCTGGTGCCACCTCCACCCTCGCAGGCACCCCTCTCTACTGAACGAGTGACCTTTCCCAAGGGCTTGCCCTGGGCCCCAAAAGTCAGGTAAGTTTAATAACAACTGAACCCAAGTCTTTGAGGCTTTAGTCACCTGGTTAATGTAGTCTTTGTCTTCAGTGCTTATTAAGCTGGTCTGGCAGTCAGAAATCCTGGGTTCGACCTCCCCTCTGTTGACTGCTATCCTCCCCCATTGCTCCAGTCTGCCAGTTGGAGGAGCAGGAGCCCAGAGAAGTTCTCTGTCTCAAGGTTTGTTTTTCTTCCCTTCTCTACTGTTGGTCTCTCTGTCATTCTCTCAGACAGAAGGACATTGAGCATTTCCTGGAGATGAGCAGGAACAAGTTCATCGGATTCACCCTGGGGCAGTAAGTGATTGGATGGTTAAAAGTGGCTGTGAAGTAGTTCCTAGGAGGCCAGAGGAGCAGGTCACTTGCAGCGAGAGGTGTTGTCGAGTAGTCGTAGTGCAACCCAGAGCCACAGGGCCACAGTGACTACTTTGGGTTCTTTCGATTGAATTTTTTCCGTGAGTTTCTTTCAGTGTCCTCAAAGAACTTTTGTTTTTGAGCCAAGTATAGAATCTTGAGCAACAAGTTACTTCCCTCTTGGGCCTCAATTTCCTTGTAAGAATGTTAGATTAGATAAAGAAGAGACATGATCAGGTCGGGTGTGTGGTGGCGCACACCTGTAATCTCAGCACTTGGGAGGATGAGGCAGGAGGATCACTATGAGTTTGAAGTTAGCCTAGGCTACGTAGTGAGTTCAAGGCCAACCTGAACTACATAGCAAGATCCTGTCTCAACCAAAAAAATAAATAAATAAAGAGGAAGAAGAAGAGACATGATCAGAACAGAGCCAATCTTCCATTTCTCTACCCTCATGAATTGTTCCCACTGGCCTTTATAAAACCTAGAAGGCTTTATTATTTGGTTTTCACTATCAAAAGCCTCGTTGGGGCTAGGCATAGTGATAATCTCAGCTACAGAGGAGGCTGAAGTGGGAGGATTGTGGGTTTGAGGCCAGCCTGGGCAATTTAATGTGACCCCCATCTCAAAAAAACCCAGTGTCATTGGACTACATACTCTTTTCAGTAGGAATCTAGGACTTCCAGATGAGTCTCCGAACTATACCATTCTAATTTTCTGTAATGCTTCAGTGTACCATTGTTATTTTTGTGTCCTGAAACAAGATGGGGGATCTAGAGGCTTACAGAGGAAGGCCCAGGGTACCCAGTGCTTGGATGCTCAAAGTGCTATGGTCCCTGTGACTGCAGGGTGCATGGGTAATTTTCTTTTCTTTTGAAGCTCGCAATTGATGTTTCTGCTTTTTCAGGGACACCGATACCTTGGTTGGATTGCCCAGACCCATCCACGAGAGTGTGAAGACCCTAAAGCAGGTGATCAGGATGGGCTCCAGGAATAGGGAGATAGCAAGGCAAGTCAGGTTACTAGAGTTTTGGATACTGAGTGGAGCTCTTCTGCCAGACACATGGAGGACCTCCTGCATTTCCCCTGCAGGCCTGCCTTTTGGCCAAATTGGAAAAATCAGGTCTCTTTCCACTTATCCAGTCACCCACATTGACATAGCTGAAAAACTTTTCCTTTGTTGCTCTCCTTCTTTTTCCCTTTTCATCCTTCTCTGTCTCGCTTCCCACTTCTTGCTTCCTTTCCTTTCACATCTCTCTGCCTATAGGATCCACTAACATCCCAAGTCCCAGGATTGAGTAAGAGTCTGCTCCTTACTCATGGTATGTGAGCACAGAGTATGGAGCCCTCGCTTCATCCACACACGTGCGCATGCATCACAACTCTCAGGGCCATGGTCAGGGCAAAGGCCTGTCCTTGGCCTCCCCTTGTACTTTGAAGGTAAGTGCTTAGATATTTCCTGCTATTCAACAAATATGGAAACATGTACTGCCCAGGAGCACTGTTGATGAAACACTTTGCCTGATGCTGATGCTGATGCTGATGATGTAGAGGTGAATAAGACTTTTGCCTTCAAAGAGTTCATGTATTTGAAGTGAAAGATCCATAGCAGAACTTTGGCTCATCAGTGAGGAAGTTGAGAGACTGGTTACACATGTGACTAAGACCCTTAGCCCTGTTGATGTCTTCTTATCTTTGCTAGCACAAATATATCTCCATCGCAGATGTGCAGATCAAGAATGAAGAGGAGCTGGAGAAATGCCCCATGTCTTTGGTAAGCTAGGGGAGGGAAGAAGGAACTCTGTATGCAGTCCCATCACAGAAATGTGTGCATGCGTCGATTCATTATGTTGGGCTCTTGCTGAGTGTCAGGCAAGACCAAGTGCTTGCTTTCATGCTATTTTAAAGTTCAGGAGGAAAGTATACAAGGCTATTAGAGGATGGTAGATACAATGCAGAAATTGTATTTATTTATTTTTTTAAGCAGTGACAGCGTTTATTTGAAAAAGTAAAAGTGTAGAGTGAGAGAGAAACTGGCTCTACAGAGTAAGCTTGGGCCGAGTATAAGAGGAAAAAGCAAAATAAAAATACACCGTGGAGGATAGATGGTGAGGTATTTTGTGAGGAAGGCCACGATAGCCCAATGCAGAAATTTTAAATAGATGGCATGTTAGAAGCATCAGTAGACTACTTTAGGCTGTCTGGGTAGGCAGACCTCCCAGAAAGTGACATTTAAGTCATGATCTGAGGTACAGAAAGGAGCCAGCCATAGAAACATCAGAAGGAAGAGCCTTCTAAGCAGAGGGAACAGCCAAGGAGAAAACAGGCTAAGAGCATTAAGAAGTAGCAAAAAAGCAGCCAGGCATTGTGGCTCATGCCTATAATCTCAGCACTCAGGGTTGAGGCAGGAGGATCACTGCAAGTTCCAGGCCTGAGCTACCCAGTGAGTTCAAGGTCTCTCTGAACTACAGAGCCTAGGAGTAGGGGTAAGGTTGTAGAAATGGAGTCAGAGAGATGGCCTAGAGCCACTTTACATAAAAGGTAGGGAGCTTGAAGTTGATTCACCACACAAAGGGAAGCCTTTGGCAATTTTAAGAAGGCAATTTAATGACATGATATGATTTCTGTTTTTAAAAACCCCTGGCTGCTGGCTGCTGTGTAAAGATTGGACCAGAAAAGAGTGTACGCACTGATCAGTCTTAAAATAGTCAAGGTGACCTAGACTAAGGTAGTAATTGTGAAGTTAGGGAAAAGTGGATGGGTTATATTTGGGTTATATTTTAGAGGTGTAACTGACAAAGACTCACAGTTGAATTGGATGTGGGGAAACAGGCAAAAATGAATCAAGAATAAGTACCATCTGCCAGGGTGGGGAGGAATATGAAATCTCACTTTGGTCATACTGAGTTTTAGATGCTCAGTAGATACCCGTGTAGAGCTGCCAGGCAACTAGATACACAGGTTTAGAGTCCTCAGGAGCAGGCTGACTTTGAGACATTTGGGAGTTGCTGATGTACAGACAGTGTTAAAAGTCACAGATGTGGCTAAGAGAACCCAGAAGGGAGTAAAGGCAGAAGAGGTTGGGACCTAGGACAAAGTCCTCAGGCACTCCAGTATGTTGAGGATGGGATGAGCTAGAAAAGAATAAAACCACTCAGTGAGGTCAGAGGAAATCCAGGAAACTGATACTATAAAAGCTAAGAAAGTCTTTCAAGAAGAAGAGAGTGATCAGCTGGGTCACATGCTGCTGCTGAAAGGCACTTGATAAGAATGGTGGTGCCCACTGGATTTGGCAACATGAAGATAAGTGGTGACCTTGGTAAGAACAGCAGCAAGAGAAGTGGTAGGGCTGAAGGCTTTGGTTGGAGTGTGCAGGAAAGGAATGTCAAGAAGGGAGGTAGAAGAGGAAGATAGAAATGAGATGGTAACTGAAGGAGGAGGACGTGGGGTTAAGGTAGGGTGTCTTATAACTGAGAGTTACCAGAATATTTTTATGTCCTAAAAGAAATGACTTGGGAGAGGGGTTTATTGCAGGACTGATGGCATCCACAGAGTGAAAGGGTGTGAGATCCTGAGTCCAAGTGGAGTGCTAGCCTGTAATCAAAACACAGGGAGATCATCCTGTATGCTACTAGGCAGGCAGAGACTCTGGTAGAGAGAAATGAGGATAGCTCTCTGATTGTTTCTGTTTTCTCCATAAAGTGTGTGAGTCAGGGTCAGCACCTATTGAAGGATTGTGGAGCAAGGGAGTTGGTTTCGAGGTGAGGGATAACTTAGGGAATAGGCCTTTTAGGAAAGCACACAGGCCTGATCACCAGGCTCTGTTGAATGCCCATTTAAGATTTGTGTCCATATGAGCAGTTGCTGACTCGTGCTGAGTAGAAGGGGCCCAGTTCTTCTCCCTGCCTCAGGATCTCACGGTATTGACCCTTGCCCTGTAATAGAGGGGCCTGGAGAGAGGAGGAACTGCATTGGCCAAAGGAGACAATGAGGTCTGATCAGTCTCTTGAACACCCATGGCCCCCACTTGGTTGGGGCTCATCGAGAGGACAGAGACTGCTGGGTGTGGTGGTGCATGCCTGTAATCCCAGTAACATTCTGGGAGGTTAAGGCAGGAAGATTCCAAGTTTGAGCCCAACCTGGCTACTTAATGACTTAGTATGACCCTTTTTCAAAATAAAAAGTAAAAGGGGCTATGGATGTAGTTCATTGGAAAGGCTCAGTGTTTAATCCCCAGTACTGGGTTGCAGGGGAGGAAGGAAGACATGACAGTGATATTCTCATGTTCCTCATAGGGCCTGGTCAGAAAGGAGAAAAGGAGAAAATGATTTTGGCAAGGTTAATGGAGATGGCAAGAAAATAATTTCTACTGACCTAAAAGCTTCCTTGCTAATACTCCTTCCTGTCTCTCTGGCCATAGGTTACCTGCCTCCCTTACTAACCCTCCCTGTTGAGCCACCTACCTCCCCTTTCATAGCTTTCAGAACATTCTGGTGCTATCTGTTGACCTTTGATTGATACCGCAAGAAGTGCCTCTGTGTGGGGTGTCTGTTCCAGTGTCCCGGGTGCACCTGTAGCCTGAGTTAAACCCATGTGTGTATCCAGGGTGGTCCTGTGTGTGTCCAACAAAACAGTGGTCTGAGTTAACTTCTAGATGGGAGTTCCAACTCCCGATCTAGTGTGTGATGTGAGAGAAGAATTCTGGATGAATTAGAGATAATGGAAAAACTAGAAGCATAGGTGATTGGGACTGGAAAGGCCTCAGAGATCATGCAGATCAACCCTCTGATCCATTTGAAGAGGATACTGGGACTCAGAGAAGGAAAGTCACCTATCCAAGGTCATATACCAAGTCACTAAATAGCTAGAACAGCAACCTAGATCTGACTCCTAACTTGGTGACTTTTCATACCATCCTTCACAACCAAGAAAATACAGCCTTTCGTCACCTAAAAAAATGGTCTGGACAATCTATGTGTTTCTTGCCATAGGGAGAAGAAGTGGTACCAGAAACACCATGTGAAATCCTCTACCAGGGCATGCTGTATAGTCTCCCCCAGTACATGGTAAGGAGATGGCCGGGCAAGAGCTGCCTTTCTCTGCTGCTGAGAGCCACATCAGGTTCCAGTGTTTGAGCGTGTTTCCTGAGCTGTGGCTACTTGGATGAAGCATTCTCTGACACATTAGAATTCTCAGTTTCTTTGGCGCTCTTCTGAAGGAGCTCTTTTCCCTAGTCCTCCTTTGGGAGGGGTAGAGAACAGAGTGGGTTCTATATAGGATGCTTTAGGGCCCTTCTAGATAAGTAAAGTACCAGAGTCCTTCTGAGATCTACCATTGTCGGTCATGTCCATTATAGGATTGGTCTGGGAGTAGTAAAAATGCTGAGGGGTCAGAGGAAAAAAAAAAAAAGGGAGAAATTTGGATTTATCCCTCCCACCTTATGTGTATGCATTGCCCCTTCCACTCTGCTCCTTCTATCCTCCCCTTTGGAAAGAGTGTCTTGAAGCAAAACAGCCTGTGAGCGCCCTCTGGCTTCCTCCTTAACCTCAGAGGACTGGGCACCTATTTGCACTTCTGGGTGCTGGAGAGATTTGGTAACTGAAGGAAGAACTAGCAAAAGGCTTTGAGATACTTTTTTGGGGGGTGGGGGTGCTAGGAATCAAACTCAGGGCTGTGCACTTGCTAGGCAAGCACTCTACCACTGAGCTAAATCCCCAACCCCAAAACTTTTTGTTAGACTGATGAAGTGTGGAAGAATCTCTGCCTTGCTAAGTGGGTTGGACATGGGTGGATTTAATCCTTTTCTACTTCTCAGATCGCTCTGCTTAAGATTCTCCTGGCCGCAGCTCCCACCTCCAAGGCTAAGACAGACTCTATCAATATCCTGGCAGATGTCTTGCCTGAGGAGATGCCGTGAGTACTTCCTCTGGGGTGCTGATGAATGCTGGTGTGTTGTCTGCAGGCTCTCTCTATCCCACCGCCCCTTGTTAACAGTTTTGGGAGTGGTCTTCAAAGAGATCTCCCCTTTCCCACCACTAGCCCCTTTTTCCTGCAGTCTCTACTGTGGTCTGTTTAGCTCAGGACTGAGGGTCTACAGCGTGATCTCTGTAGTGACTGCTGCCTGGCAATATAGGCGGGCATTGGTAAGGGACAAATTTGCCAAAGAGAGATCAGTGGAGTTTTTGTCCAGACAGGTTTGTAAGTGGGAACTCTGGAAGTTTCCCTAACACAGAGGTTCAGAGTTCCCAAACTCTGACTTCTTGTGTACTTTGTACCTGACCCAAATAGTTGGGTCCTTATAGGCCTCCCTCCAAGGCTACCTTCTACACTGACAACTCCTCTCTCCGTTGTAGCATCACCGTTCTCCAGAGCATGAAGCTGGGTATCGATGTGAACAGGCACAAGGAGATCATCGTAAAGAGTATCTCTGCCCTGCTCCTGCTGCTCCTCAAACACTTCAAACTCAACCATATCTACCAGGTGAGACTCCAGGAGCATTTCTCCACAGGCCCTGTGTTCTCTGGGCCCTAAGGATGCAAGGGCCCTTGTCATCTCACTGAACATCTCCTAGCCTTTTCTTTGGCCTCAAACCATCCAGCTACTTGTTCCATGGCTTAGGGTGGGGATATGAAGTGGAATGTGGAGAACTGTCTTGGAAAGGTGCAGGTATCTGTGCACTAGTTAAGTTTGCCTAGGGTCATGAGTAGGAATTCTCAGGAATATGCCCAGCTTATTTTGAAACAACGCCAAGTCAGAATTCAAACATTCTATCAAGTTGGGTGTGGTGGCACATGCCTGAATCCCAGCACTCTGGGAGGCTAAGGCAAGAAGAACACAAATTTGAACCCAGCCTGGGCAATTTAGCAATGTAGTGAGACCTCGTCTAAAAATAAAAAATTAAAATTAAAAGAGGGGCTGGGGATACAGCTCAGTGTGAAGGCCCTGGGTTCAATCCCCAGTACTTCAAAAACAAAACATAATTCCTCCAAAACAAGGGGGTTTGTCAACCGAACTTTTTATACGAAGCACTTTTTTTGACATTTGAGGTACAATTCTGAATAAAACATAGTTCTGGCTCTTAAGGACCCTGGAGTCTTCCAAAGGTTAAAGATATACAGATAGCCAATTGTAAAGTGGTAAGTGCTATGATGCGGGTAAGGACTGGCTGCTATGCAAGCACCTAATCCAATTTGAGGTAGAGAAGAAATGACTTGTAGCCTGAGATCTAAAGAAACAGATGTTAACCAGGATAGGGGAGTTGTCAGGGAGGAGGACAAGAAGCAGTTCAAGCGGAAAAGCTAATATGTGACAGTCTAGAGGGAAGAAAGCAAGGTACTTTTGGAAACTGTAATTAAATGTTGCTGGAGTCGTGCCTGGAGTTGGTGGGAAGGAGGAAGCCTGGTGATACATGAAGCTCTAGGGATCAGCAGGGAGCCAATCTTAATATGTGAAAGCACATCCTTGAGTACCTGTAATGTGCTTGCCACCAGGTTAAGCTTGTGTGGGGCCTCATTTAATTCTCTTAGCCCTATGAGATAGGTTTTATTTTATCCCTATTTTATGGGTTAAGAAAAGTTGAGACTCTGCTTTGCTTACCCACAATAGCATTGTTTGCCTTGTCAAAGAGTTTGGACTTGGTCCGGTAGGCACTACCAAAATACAGTGACAGGATGGAGGCAGTGAATGGATACTTCCTCTCTGTGGGGAGACCACAGGGAGGAGAGGAAGCCTACTCATTCCTGCCCAGAGGTTTTGCCCATTTTCCTCCCCTATGTATTGGCCATTTGTACTTCTTCTAAGAAGTGTCTGTTCATTTCGGTTGCCTATTTTTTGATTGGGTCTTTTATTTTGGGGAGTCTTCATTTCTTTGAGTTCTTTGTATATTCTAAATGTTAGTCCTCTGTCTGAGGAATAGCTGGCAAAAATTTTCTCCTATTTTGTAGGTTGTCGCCTCACTCTGTTGGTTGTTTCTTTGGTGTGTAGAAGCTCTTTAATTTGATGTGATCCCATTTGTTGGTTCTCGGTATTATTTCTTGTGCCAGCCCATTTTCCTCCTACAGAGTCAGAATCGGGTTTGATGGTAGAAGAGCAGGTCCTCGGAGTGCAGGGAGGCTCCTGCAGGGTCTGTGACCTCAGTCCTATGTATCCGGAGTCTCTCCACATTAGTACATCCAAAGAAATCTTTGGGTATGATAAGATCTCTTGGTGCTCCCACTTCTGCCAAGGTCTGCTGAGCAGCAGCAGGACTGGGAGTAGTGGGGGTGGGTAGGCTGTGTTCCTGGTGAACTGTGGATGTGTGAGCATGACTGTTTCTCCTAGTGGACAGTGTGTGGCTCTGTGGCCAGCTGGTGTGTGGCTTGATGGGCCTTGCCACTGTGTGTCAATGCAGGTGACTTTTGACACAGCCTGTCATGGCTCAAGCTCAAGTTTCCTATTTTATAGTGACTTTGTATTGGCTCCTCCCTCTGGAGCTTTGGAAAACACCTGGGGTTAGTTTCCAGGAAGAAACTATTGAACAGTAGAGGGAAAGTGGTATGGCACAAGCAGACTCCCCTCTAACCACATATGCAGGGACAGGCAGCAGCATAGCTTGCTGCTATAGCTGCCTCTTGCTGATTAGGCAGGGCTGGGGGATTTTAAACACCTTACTTCTCTGCTTTCTTTCTTTCTTTCTTTCTTTCTTTCTTTCTTTCTTTATTTATTTATTTTATTTACTTCTCTGCTTTTTAAATGCTGTGTCTTTACTGACCCAGCTTTCTAGCTTCTTAATTTGAGATAGACTATCTCTGGGGTTTCCCAGTGTGTCACAGGCAAAACCCAGGCTAACTCCATGACACTGCTTTTACAATCACTTACCCCACTAGGTCTTCCCAGATATAAACCCCATCTTGACTCAAGAGAGCCAGTGGAGTCCCCATGCTCTGTTGTTTGTCCATCAAAGACATCTTGGACTTCTCAGTACGGTGTCCGTTGGTTGAAGGGCTTGTGTTCAATCATTCACTGAAATACTTACTGATATTCTAAGTGCTAGGATAATGTGGTGCACCAGGCAGATGAGCTGGAGCCCACATTCCAGTGGTTCATTTGCTTACTGTGTGCTGCCTCCATCCTCCCTGAGTGATGCCAGCAGTTGACCAGAGTGACCTGCACCTGTCTCTCCTATATCAATCACAGTTGACACTTTTTATGAGCCAGAGGTTTGGTATGGAAAGCAGATCCCTCAGGGAGCCTTCCTTTCCTGTTGAGCTTAGGAACAAATCTCACAGCAATTCCTTCTATTTATTTGAATTTTTGTTTGTTTCTTTTTTTTTTTTTATCAGAGGTTTGCTATGTGGTTCAGGCTGACTTTGAACTCTTGGTGATCCTCTTGCCTCAGCCACCTGAGTGCTGGGATTACAGACATGTACCACCACACCTGGCTCCTTCTATTTATTTGGAGTGTGTTTTCTTTCTGTCTTGTTTTCTTTCTGCAGCAAATACTGTGCAATCTAAATAGAATATTCCCCTCCTTATAGAATGGGCTGGATTAAGATGTCCCATTTCAGAGACAGGAAGACTGATAACACAAGTGGACAGTGGATATTCTTGGGAATGGATACTAGATTTGTGCTTCTCTCTCTCTTTTTTCATGTATACCCTCTATTTCCCACTAAATAAGCAGCCCTTTTTGCTTTGATCTTTTAATTCAGTTTGAATATGTATCGCAACATTTGGTATTTGCCAACTGCATCCCCTTGATCCTGAAGTTCTTCAATCAAAATATCTTGTCCTACATAACTGCCAAAAACAGGTATGGACTCTAAATGTGTTTATTTCACTGGGCTACTTTTTGGTGACTGAGAAAATTACATGTCACTGCATCTGGTGTCCCTAGTCTCTCCTGTTTTAAGGACTGTGCCTGTTAAATGTCCTTGAAAATGTTAGCTGATGAGAGTGTATGGTTTGGTCTCTCGGCAGAGGTGTTTATATTTTGGTAGTTTTTTGTTTTTTTCAGTACTGGAGATTGACCCAGGCCCTTCACAGTGAGCTACATCCCTAAGCCTTTTTTTATTTTTGACCCAGGGTTTCACTAAGTCACTAAATTGCCCAGGCAGGGCTTGAATTTGAGATCCTCTTGTCTCAGTCTCCCTGAGTGCTGGGATTACAGGCGGGCACCACCACACCTGTGTAATTTTTAATAGTTTTGAAGCTGCAAAGTGTTATTACTTATAGAAATGAAGGTGCAATGGATGAAATTTCTGTGATGAAAGTCCCCTGGCAGAAGGTCCCAGGAGATTTTATTGTTGTTGTGAAGCAATCTGCTTGTCTGGCCAGCTCTGGTCTCAGTATAAATCATAAATTGGAATACCTGGAACAGTTACACTGCTTTGTAAACTATAAAGTATAATACAAAACCTGGCTAAAGGTAAACAGAGCTTTACTTAGGTAGATCAGTTTGTAGTTAAAAAAAATAAGGTCTTTTCACATTCATTGTTTCGTTTTATCAGCAGTACTAAATGATATAAAATTTTATTGACATTTTCCAATTAGGAGACAAATTCAGAGAGATTAATTGACTTGCTCAAGATTAACATGCTAATGAGATCCCTCGAATATGCATCAGAAGCAGGCTTTTCAGTGAATCTGAATTGCTTCCCACCACTGCACCCTAGCTGGGACTGGGAAATTGCTGGGTAGATCCTTGTCCCTTAGTTTGCTACTTCCACAAGAACTGGAAGCTTGTTATTTGGTGGAGTTTCCCAGAATTTCTTTATCAGAGGCTAAGTCACTAAAATAATAGTAAGAGGGTTGGTGTTATACTTGGGGTGACTGAAGAGGGAGGGGCTAGGAGATGTTGTCTCGCCAGTCTCAGTACTGCCTGGAATTCAGCCAAAGAGAGGCAGCCTTGTATATAGTTCAAACACACGCACCCTCCACAGACCCTGAAGCCATGAGACCTGGATTCCTGGCCTGGATCTGCCATTTGCTAACTATAAACATGTAATCTCAAGATGCTTAGCTTCTCTGAGCCCCATAGTATTTTCACCTTCAAAATGAGAATACTGCCTCTAAGTATGTCATAGAGCTTTTTTTTTCCTTTCTTTTCTTCAGGTGTTGGGGATATAACCAGGACACACACACACACACACACACACACACACACACACACACTAATCAAATGTGCTGACACTGAGCAACATCCCGAGTGCTGTAGAGCTTTTGTAAATGTTAGTTTAATATGAGCAGTGGGCTGGGAATGTGACTCAGTGGCAGAGTGAAGCTAGCATGCATGAGGCCCTGGGCTCCACCTCAGCACCCCAACCCCCAAAATTAGTATGAGAATGCTTTAAATACGTAGTTTACTTTGAGCAGAAGCAGGGAAACACTGGAGAACGGGGTTTTTTCCTAACTGCATGGAAACCTGGGCACTGTTTTCCCTAAAAATGATACTGAAGACATGTTTGCTTGATTGCTAGGGAAAATGAAAGTATAGGCCAGGTGTATGGTATACATACCTGTTAATTCCAACTACTTGAAAGGCTGCAAGGATCACAAATTTGCAGCCAACCTGAGCCACATAGGGAGAGACTCCCATCTATCTCATTCATAAATATTTTAAAAAGTAGGTCAGGCTGTGTCAGAGCCACAGCTGTATGCAGCCACCTGTGTTTATCAGTCAACACTCTTGGTTATGTTACCCAATTGTCTTAGTCACATTTTCATTGCTGAGACAAAATACACATGAAACCTACGATTTAAAGGAAGAGAGGTTTGCTTTTAGCTGACAGTTTCAAAAGTTTCAGTCCATTTTGCACGTTTAAACACAAAAAACGACGTGGTGGAAACCTGTTCACGTTACGATGCCTAGGAAGGAGAGAAGGGAGGAGCCAGGGAGAGAAATATACCCTCCAAGTCATACCCCCAGTGACCCACCAGACCCTATGTCCCGACAGCAAGTCAACTATATCACCCTTGTAATTCAGTCACCTTCCAAAAATCCAGCCTCACTGCACGAGGCCTTTGAGGGACTCTTTTTTTTGGGAGGAGGATGTTGAGGTAGGGTCTCACTGTGTAGTTCAGGCTGGGCTTGAACGCACTATGTAGTCCAGGCTAGCATCAGACTCTCAGTGATCCTCCTGCCTCAGCCTCCTGAGTGCTGAGATTACAGGCATGTGCCACCATGCCCAGTTTGAGGAACATTCTTGATCTAAACCATAACACCAATCTAATTAGCTTCGGGTCTCTGGATCCAAAGTTAGTCTATAGTGTGGAGAGCCCAAAAAGACTTTCACGTCCACCTATGTATACCACATCTCTATACTCCACTCAGAATTCCTCTCTCACTGACAAATTTTTCTGCTTCTCAGGCCACTTGGTGGAATATGCCACATGAACTAAGCATGTCACACGCGGTACCACCTCAGAGACTGAATGGACTCGATCCTTGTTCCAGATTCCCAGGGTTAGAGATCTACTACTGAGCCCGTCAGCTGTGGCACAGGAACTAAATGCCCCCTCTGCCTTATGTCCATGGGCTTGAAAGTCTAATGGGTGTCTGTCAATTTTGTTTTGGATTGGAAATGTGATAGCAACAGACTACAGCTATTGCTAAAGTTGGCCTGGACAAAATGGTGCCACCTGTAAGTTTTACTTTTGAATGATCCTTGAGAGCTCAGAATGCCACAGCTTATCACTGCACAGTTTCCTCTTGGCTCTTACAATCCAGATAGTCTAGACACTTCTAAGTTTCTTTTATGCCTCCTTATGCTAGAATTCAGTTCGCTGAGAGACTAGAACACATTTCATCTTTAGTTTCCCACCAGCTGGTCAGGTGCTACACCAGCACCTACTTTGCTGTGGAGCTTTGTCAGTGGGAGGTAGATAGGTAGGTGGATGAACCAGCCAAGAATGTTTATCCTTTGGGGCAATGCAGAACTGGCAACCCTTGGGGATCCAGAGTAGTAAACAGAGATGATGAGCAACATTACTGGTAGACTCACTGTTCTTTCCCAGGCTGACATCTCTCCGCTCCTTTCCTGCTCTGGTTCTCTTAGGTCAGTGTTGTAAACAGCCTGCTGTGGCACACATGCCATAGGTTCACCGCCACTGTCCTGGGTTATCTAGTTTTGTGTTTCTTAGACAGAGATAAACATTTCTAGACAAATAAATTATTTCTTTTGCCCATGTAGAAGTACAGAATGCAGAGAGGTTCAAGCACCCATACTGATTGATATAGCCCCTGCTTTGCCATAATCCTTTACCCATCTCAAACTGCACCAGTTCAGACTGGTATCTAAAACCTCATTGACTATCAGACTGTGCATCAAAACCAAAGAGCATTAGTGACTAACTAGTCCAAATTCTGCATTGTACTGTGAGGGAGAGAGAAGAGGAAAGAAAGAGAACCGTCACTTGTTGAGTGACTGTGTTCCTGTCATCATGCGGTATCTTATTTCCCTTCCTGACTCATGCGTGCTTCCTTGGGCTCACCACAGAGCCTGTAGCTTGCTTACAGTCCCCCACTGTTGGTTTTGGGGCCAGATACTATTATCATTCTTGAGCTACTAGATTGGTCCTGCTGCAGGAAGCTGCCCCATCTCAAGCTTGCTGTAAGAGTAGCTTCTGCAGTAATTCCTCAAAGTTCCTGGCTTTCAGAAAGACCTGCTGAGACACAGGAGAAGTTTCATTCTATCCTCACATCCTTAAATTGTTATTTAGTGGGCTGGGTCTGGGCAGCATCTCTGGGAACCCTATTCACACATACCCTTAAGTGCAGAAACAAAAATGCACTTGTTTACATATTCCTCAAAGAAGCAAAGAGAGCCAAGAAGCAAAGAGGCTCCCTTTCTGCACTTTTTGCATCTGCTAGATGGGGCCAGCCTGAAAGAACTCCTGGATTTCCCTCATGACTGAGGAGAATAAAGAGCTGGGGCTGGCCAGCATCGGTGCCTTCAGTTTCAGCTGAGGTCACTAAGCAGTTTGGGAAATGAAAGGACTCTACCAGTGAAAAATAACTCCTGCCCTTTCAGAGGCAGCTATTTCCTGCTGTTGCCATTTACCTAAAGCCTGTCCTTATCTCTGCATCTTGCAGCATCTTGGTCCTGGATTACCCTGGCTGTACCATCCAGGATTTGCCGGAGCTTACTACCGAGGGTCTGGTAAGCAGATGGGGATTTAGTGGCCTTTGAAACCGCCAGGTGGAAGAGGCTGGTATTTGCTTTTTCATTTCTTCTCCAGCCCCATAATGCCCTGGTTGGGAGTCTCAGATCAGTGAAAGCATAGAGTGACGAGCACAGAGGCAGTAAGGGCTTAGAGCTGCTGACCCAGTTGAGAAAGATTTGGAAAAGCTGATCTTAGCATTTTGCAGAGAAGAACAAAGAGCTAGTGAAAAACACCAAGGAGGAGAGGAAATGTAGAAAGATAATGGGAGAAAGAATAAAAAATAATGGGATTGAAATTCATTGTGAACATTTGTGCTAAATGGAAGAATTTTTTCTGATGTAGCACAATTATCTTTCTGCTCTGCTCAGATGATTCACTTCTCATTTTCCTATGAGTTATACAACCCAGGAATCTGTACTTCAGAAAGTATCTTGTCACACACCTATAATCCCAGCGCTCAGGAGGCCGCAGCAGGAGGATCCCTCTGAGTTGCAGGCCACCCTGGGCTACATAGTGAGTTCAAGCCCGCCTGGACTACATAGTGAGACACTGTCTCATAAAACAAAAAAGAAAGTATCTTGTCTCTCTGAGGCAAGTCAGTATAGCCATAGGAGGATACCGGAAGTTCTTTACCCTAAAAACAGTTCTAGGCAAATCAGAAAAGTTCTCTTGAGTTACTATGAATTCCCCAAAACTGACCAAAGCATTGAAGATAAGGTCTAGCTCATGTATTTAGATATACTCTAGCCTACACCCTCATCTTGTTGCATTGTAATTATTTATCTGTAACTTTCTCAGTTTGGCTGTAAACTTCTTGACAGAAGAGATATTATCATCTTCTTTTGGTTTTTTGAGACAGGGTCTCACTGCGTAATTCAGGTGGACCTTGAACTTACTATGTAGTCCAGGCTGACCTCAAACTCATGGCAATCTTCCTGCCTCAGCCTCCTAAACACTGGGATTACAGGCATGGACCACCATGCCCTGTGTTCATTTTTATATCTAGCACTATATCTGGTACATGCCATGAATGACTGGGTAATGTTATCCACGGGTGCTACAACATTTTGTCCCCTATCTTTAATACCTGCAAAATGTTGAGTCAGAAAAGTATATTATGCCAAAATATACTTCTATTTTTATAGACCCACAGGAGTCTTGCCTGGAGGGGGCTTAAGAACCATTTGTCCTAACCCTTTATATTTCAAAGATTAGTACCCAGTGGCTGAATTGACTTGTCATAGTCCAGTCCTCATAGGTGACAGACCCCCCAAATGAGACGTGAGTCAAATGTCCTGGGACACCAAATTCCACAATCTTTTTGTCACTGAGACAAATTCCCTTTCTTATTTAGATGTAGTCTCTACAGCCAAAGACATTAGAAGCTTTACTTCTACAGAGAGATAATAAAATGTTCAACTCTGTTTATTTATATGGTATTCAATCTTTAAAACAAGTCTGTTAATAATAGATGGAGAAGGTAAGTAACTGCCAAGACCTTACAGTTCAAAGTAGCGAAGTCAGGGCAGAAACACACATCCCTGCCATTCAGTGTTGGAATGAAGAATACATTTTACAAGGAAACAGTAGTACACAGTAGCATTAAAATGTTACTTGTAGTAGAATATTTAAAAATATAAAGTCAGCTTTGAAGGCCTCAATCTGTTCCTTGGTAGAATGTAGTATGTCCTCTAGTCTCTATTTCAACTTTATTAGTTTATATATAGAAATTGATGGGAACTATACTTTCACATCTCTTCCAACTGACCTTTGATATGAGCTAAAATTACTGTATTGAAAATGATTATTATGCCTTCTGAGAAGACTTTATTATTATCCAAAAGTGAGTAAAAGTATGAATCCTTAATAAAAAGGTCATGCTCGGTGTTGTACTCCTTTCTGTGAAGCAGTAGTGGCACCTGGTGGTTATGTTTAGTTACCACAGCCCCCCCCCACCTAGAACCTGTAATGTTTCCCCAGAGTCATCACCAGCTTCAGTAACTACCAAGTTTACCCCCATAGGTCCTCGGTATAATGGTTTGTTTCTCTAAATTGGTGATTTCTGTAACCACCCCCCCCAAAAGACTAAAGCTTAGGAGAGTAAGATTTATCTCTTTCAGGTTCATTGAATTATAAACACAGAAAATGCACTTGCTGTTTAAGTGTATGGGAGTTACTTTAAATAACTTTTTTTTTTTTTGGTGCTGGGAATCGAACTCAGGGCCTTGTGCTTGCAAGCCAAGCACTCTAACCACTGGGCTAAATCCCCAGCCAATAACATTATTTAACAAAATAAAGATTTTAGATATTTGTGGTTTCTAGTATCAGAGCTAGAAGTGTTTTGGTCCATGTCTTGTTCGGTGCCACCCTTTATTGATGAGGAAACAGACAAGAATGGTAAAGTGACATCCAAAGCCTTATAAAGAAAGGACTGGGAAGAGTGGATCAGGATTTCCATGACCAGCCATTTGCAAAGAAATGTTTGGCATTTTGAAATTAAGGTAATTTTTCAAAAGTAGATTATTGGCTATGTGTGGTCACACAGGAGGATACAAGGCAAGAAGATCACAAGTTCAAGCTCAGCCTGTGCCTTGACATAGTAAAATCTAAATGTTCACAATATATTTTTATTAACCTTCATTGGGATTTTGTTTTTTTGGTGGTGGTTCTGTTGAGCACATGCTAAACAGGTGCTCAACATCTGAGCTACATCCCCTTAAACACTCTTGAAAACCTGACTGATAGTTTACATGACTATTAGTACTACTTAATTTTTAAAAAGGAATGCTCTTCTATTGAACATCATCTCAGCTTTCCCTGTAGAACTCCAAAATAAATACCCTTGACTTCATCTTTGATTATTTCATTAATATAGATTCCTGGAAATGGAGTTGATGGGCCAAGGTAGTCTTGGTTCATATTTTTCTATTTTCTGAATTTGAAATGAATTCATTTGTTTCCTTTGACACTCCAGCTGCACAGCATGGTGGACATGAAATAAAAGAAAATGAATGGCATATTAATTTCTGAATCCTCTCCATTTTGTTAAAATGAGTCATTTTAGAATAGTCCATTCTCACCCATGTACTGAGCAGTTTCCCTGCCCATCTGGTGCAGGAAAGCTTAAAATTTCTGGATCCCCAGTGCCTATATTCAAAACCAACTAAGCTAGGACAAAATTAAAATTAAATTCCACACCTAAATGAAGGATGGTAAACATAGAATTGTGTGGAAGTTGAGTGTGGTCTTTGGAGAAGATTGCTGAAGAAAGCAGTAGCTATGGCCTCAGCATGTCGAATACTTAGCACGTGGATGGTTTTTTAGAGCAGTAGTATGAAATGTAGGGATGCTTCAGGGGACATTTGATCTTTTATATTGATTAATATATGTTTACTTTATGTGTACATTGTAACAACATCACAATACATTAGTAAATTATAAGCAAGCATACATGTATTTGGGAGCACACACAAAAATGATTTTATGATAGATGTGGGCAATAAAAATGTTTACAAACTACTATTTTAGAGTATAGTGAAATGAAGGCAAGGTTGTAGATCTGCTTTCTCTGTGGGACTGTTAGTCCTAAAGAGAAATCGTGCAGATTATAGCTCATCTTCCTTTCTTCTTTGTTATAGAGATTTGGGCAAAGAAATTCTGTGTAAATCTATTGTCACTGCCACAAAGCTACCCAAAGTTCCAAATGCTTTTTCTCCCCACCCCATCCCAGAATGTGATTTAATAACAGCAACAACCAGGCGTGGTGGTGCATGCCTGTAATTCCAGCACTTAGGAGGCTGAGGCAGGAGGATCACCGTGAGTTTGAGGCCAGCCTGGGCTACATAGTGAGTTCAAGGCCAGCCTGAACTGCTTAGTGAAACCTTGTCTTTAAAAAAAATTTGATCAAAAGAATCACTTATCAAGAAATAGTATTATGAATTTGTATAATAGATATTTAAGTATTAAAACCTAGCAAATTTTTGCAATAGTTTCAAATAAATACAGGGTTGACATGGCATAGAAAACCTGACGCACAAGGCAAATAACGTAGCTGGTAGTGTGGGAAAGGCAGACAGACCTGGCTGGGCCACTTAGAACTAGATAGAATCTTGCAGCTTTCCGGTAGCCTATAAGAATTTCATCTATAATGCAACAGAGGTTGGGTCATTAAATGAGCATTTGACTCTGTCTTAAAAAAATATTTAAAAAGGGCTGGAAATTTAGCTCAGTGCAAAAGCCGTGGTTTCAGTCCCTAAAACCACACATGCATGCACACACACCAAGAGGCTTCTCTACCTTTAGGCCTTCATGAAGCTCAGAAAACAGAAGATCTAAGCAAATTTTCTCTCAGGAATCAGAATTCTGATTGTGTCTAGGATTCCAAAATACAGCTAAAGAGTGAACAGTAAACAATCTTCAAATTCAATGAAGACTGGGCACTTGCGATGGTCAGGCACCTATATGTGACTTTCTGCAATCCCTCTCCCTCTCTGGGCCTCAGTTTTTGCTTCTGTGGGTGATGGAATTAGACTAGAACAGCTAAGTCTCTTCTAGTGCTCAGATTCTAACCAAACTGATTTCTTCAGTCCCAAAGGAAGAAACACTCTGTTCTTTTCCTTAGTCATCTTGGTTTATTTTCCACATAATTGGCGTAGCCTGGGTTTTTATTTGGCTTGGCTCACTCATCTGGGAACTTTGAGAACAGAGCCCTAGTAGTGCCTTGGAGATGTTCTGAAAGGGTAGAATGTGGTCCCTGCACTGAGTCTTTAGACTCAAAGTGATCTATGAACAAGGCAAATGTTTTGTGTGTTGGTTCCAGGGCTGGGGATTGAGCGCAGGGCCTTGGACATGCTAGGCAAGCTCCCCACCAGTGAGCTATATCCCCAGCCCCCTCTTTTAGCTTTAGCTGGTAGAGAGCAAGTGAAGACCTTGCTTTGTCTAGTGTGCAGCACCAGGAGCAAGAGATATATGGCTGTGTGCCCCTGTTCACAAAATATATTTCTACACAGAGGGTTACATCTTACTTAAATAAACAAAAAAACCCTCAAACTTTGCATGGTTACTCACTGGTCCTTGCATTTTTCAGCCTCGGGGCAGCTCTAGCAGGGAAGTTAGCAATGTTCCTTTTGTTTTCTTTTTCAGCACTGGGGATTGAACTCAGGGCTTTTGCACTGAGGTGCGTACCCAGCCCTTTTGTTGTTTTATTTTTAGATTTTGAAATAGGGCCTCCCTAAATTGCTAAATTGCCCAGGCTGGCCTTGAACTTCGGATCTTCCTGCCTCAGCCTCCCAGGCAATGTTGTTTTGTTTATAGTCACGTATCCCAAATGATGCAAGTCTAAGATTATTCAGTGCTACACTGCTTGCAATAATGAAAGATTGGAAACAATCTAAATGCCCACTAATAGAGAACCAACTGGTTAAATAAAGGTATGTCCTCGTAATGGGATATGCAGCCATGAAATAGAATAGGACCGCTGGGGATTTAGCTCGGTGGTTACAGTTCTTGCTTAGCAAGCACAAGGCCCTGAGTTCGATCCCCGGCACCAAAAAAAAGCAAATAGGGCAGTTCTCTCCACTGGAGAAAGTCCAAGTCATAGAATTATAAAATGGTTAGAGCTGAAGAGCCCCACAAAGAGCTCTTAAAAATGATCTAGTTCAACCTCTAGTAGAAAGCAGAAAGGAAATGACTTGTCTAAGATCATACAGTCAGGGCTGAGGCCATAATGTGGGTGTCCTGGTGCCTACTCCCCAGTGCAGCTTCCACAAGGCCACGCTGCTGCCCTGTTAACCTCTGAGATGCCAAGGAGTGCAAGGCTGTTCTTGGCTTTATCATGATGGAAACTAGGATACAGGAGGCTCACTGTGGTACTTACCTACTCCATGCATTTTGTATTTCTCTTGTTTCTTTTTTGGTGCTAGGATTACAGGTGTGCACCACCATGCCTCACTCCCTTGCTTCTTAAAAATTTAAAAGTCTGACTCTGTTAATCACACAAGTCATAAATGCTGATTAGTTTGGACCAGATTAGCTAATGCAGTAGGGTAGAAACTCCCAGGAAGTTTCCCTCAGAAACAGGGAGATGGTTTTCCTGAAATATTAAGTATATTATTGAGCATTTACTGTAGGAAGGAGAATGTTATTTCTAAATAATATTTCTAAAGTTTTTCTGAAACTTTTAGACCCTTAGTATTGAGAGACCCTAATACCCTCAAAACTCTTGGATGTCCATTCCACACTGGAGGTATGCCTGTCTTGCTTGCTTCACGTTAATTTGGGAGAGGCTGAGCATGATGGCACATGGCTATAATCCCAGCACTTGGGAGGCTGAGGTAGGAGGATTACTGCAAGTTCAGCCCAGCCTGGGTTTCATAGTGACTTTAAGACCAACCTGAACTATGTAGCAAGACCCTGTCTCAAAAAAAAAAAAAAAAATGGGGAGGAAGAGGTAATTTTCTATTCCAGACAACATCCCACTTCTATACATCTGCTCCTACATTCTCCTTTCACATTGTAGACATGGGGAATTTCCAGGGTGTTAGTTTGCCATCATGCACGCTCACTGATTTATATAACTTCTGACACTAGTATGTATACACAGGCCCCCAAATCACATAAGGACTTTTATTTTTGTTTCTGAAAAATGTTTCTATGGGTAAATCACTGTTTCTATCCAAAATCCACTTGTTGCAACCTACCAAGAAACATACAGGAAAAACACCTGGGTAAAACAAACCATCTGCCATTTTTCCTTCCATGCGGGGAATTAAGCATCTAGCTGCAATATGGTTTGATAAAGGAAGTGGGAGTTGGTTTTAAAAACTTTAACCATAATGAATACTAGATCAAGCCAGGATAGTTTAAAATCTACCAGAATGAGTCCGAATTCCTAGCAATTACCAACATAGCTTATGTAAATGGAAAGTAGATGGGGTTAAGATTCTGTCATCTCTTTTCTGATCCGAAGTAGTAAGCTAGGTAAGAAAGCTTGAATTAAGTTCCTGTGTTCATATAGCTCCTTTCTAGCCAGTGCTTGCTCTAGTTTAGGTGCAGGATCTCCCAAGATTGGCAGCTGAGCAGGTGGTTGTTGTTTTGGGGGTTGTTATTTAAATACGATGCTAAACAAAATGTAGTGCTGGAGATCAGATCCAGGACTTTGCACAAGCTAGAGAAATACTCCACAGCTGAGCTACACCCCTAGCCCAGCTGAGTGGCTTTTCAGGTGAAAGACATCATGTGCTCTGAGACCTCAGTGTGTAAAGAGCATGAAGGTGAGGAGGTAGCGTTACATACCAGAACCTAAGGAACCTAGTCTGAACAGACCGACAGTGACTTGTAGGCTTCTGTGGGACTGAAAGCCCTGTGGGTATTGAGATAACGATAGATGTGCCTTATTTCAGGAAGCTGGGGACAACAACCAGTTCTGCTGGAGGAACCTCTTCTCCTGCATCAACCTCCTGAGGCTGCTCAATAAACTGACCAAATGGAAGCACTCCAGGACCATGGTGAGTGGGGCTTCCAATCATGGAGGTGTCCATCTGACTGAATTTTGTAACCACTAGTAAATATCTGTGGACTGCCTGCCTTGTGAGAGCTGTAGAATGCTCTTTAAGTTTCAGCACCTCCTAATTCTGAGCACTTATTCTAAATAAGATGAGTAAATTCCTGTCCATTTCTGCTCAGGGAGCTGAATGTGGACCCTCCCTTAGGATAGCTCTGATCAGGGGAAACTAGCCATGTGTAGATGACAGTCATACATCCCACACGATGTAAGTCTAGGCTTACTCTCTGCAGCATTGTTTGTAATGAGAGATTGGAAGCAACCTAAGTGGCTATTAATACAAGACCATCTGGTTGAATAAATTTATAATAGAATGTTATATAACTATTAGAAACAACATTCTATATAGGTATGGAATAATTTTCAAAATATATTATTAAAAAAGTAAGATATAGAACAGAGTGATAAGATATGTAATTAGCTTATTGTTCGTGTTAAAAAAAACGAAAGGTGTATGTGCATATATAGAATTATTTTCAGAAGAAACACAAGAAATTGGTAATAGTGGAAGTGGGATGTATGACAGACAAAATTTCTGTCATACTTTATCCCACATACTTTAGCATTAGAAACACTGAATAGTTCTTCTATATATTTTGGAAATTTAATATTTATTTATTCAGGGATTGAACCCAGAGCCTTTCACACTGGTCTACATCCCTAGTCGCTTTTTTTTTTTTTTTTAGACAGGGTCTAAGTTGCCCAAGCTGGGCTCCAACTTCCAGTCTTCCTGTCTCAGTCTCCCAAATTGCTTGGATTACAGGCATGTGCCACCATGCCCAGCTTTCTGTAGTTTTAAAGACTAAATCACCCTATATCCCCAAACACTCCCCAGGGGTATATGAGGCTAACTAGGTTTGTGTTTCTTTTTTTCCTTTCAATTTTTATTTTTTGTTAGTACATATTTATAGTACATAATGATTACATTCCTCATGTGGAGTTAGTACATAACACATCTTAATTCATTTTTCATCCCTGTCCCCTCTCCTCCCTCTCACCTCCCTCCATCTCTTGGTCTTCCTCCCATTTGCAAAAGATCTATTTCCTTATTTCCTATTATCTATCTTTTATTTTGCTCTTTATTTTGTATTTTGGGCTTCTCAAAAAGAGAAGCCATGCAATATTGAAGCTTCTCTGTCTAATTTATTTCACTTAATATTAAGGTTTCAAGGTACATTCACCTTCCTACAAATGACTCAAGTTTACCCTTCTTTATGGAAGAGTAGTACTCCATTGTGTGTAAATACCACATTTTCTTTACTCATCTATTGATGAACATACGGGCCATTTCCTAGATTTAACTATTATGAACTGTACTGCTATAAACATGGGTATGCAGGTTTATCTTAATTTGTGTTCAAGTTGGAAATTCCAAGAAACTGTACATCTTTAATGGGCCTTTCTTCACCCTCACTCTTCTTTCATTGGGCAGATGCTGGTAGTGTTTAAATCAGCTCCAATCTTAAAGCGGGCCCTCAAGGTCAAACAGGCCATGTTGCAACTTTATGTCTTGAAGCTGCTAAAGATACAGACCAAGTACCTGGGGCGCCAGTGGAGGAAAAGCAACATGAAAACTATGTCAGCCATTTACCAGAAAGTGCGCCACCGCATGAACGATGACTGGGCATATGGGAATGGTGAGTATTCTTGGAGCTCTTGACTTCCAGGAATTGCCCAGGGTCTAAACAAAATTAAACAAACATTTATCTCTACTTTTTTTATGTGAATTTTTTAGACTGAATATTTTAGATGAAAAATGTGATTATAATTAGATATTGTTACATCAAACTTAATGTGCCCCAAATTCTAGTATGTTCTTTGTCCTATGTATCTATGAAACCCATTTTATAAAACAAGTAAATTAATATTTTTAAAAAGCTAGAATAAAGGGGAGGGAATATTTTTACTACAAAGAAAGGATGTTTGAGGAGATATGTTTAATCATCAGATTTACATAGTTGTGCCCCTTCAAGATTGTCCCTGTTAATATCTTACCGTATATTCTTGCAGATCTTTTTCTGTGCATATTTTATTAAAATGAAGGGTAATGGTATATGCTACTTTATAACCTTCTCTTTTCAGTTCACATTATTTCTGCCTTTCCATGTCATACATTTTCATTTTACCTAAAATCAAGCCTATATTCAGAATTCTCCATTTGTCCCTCAGTGTTTTTTTCAGCTATTTTTCTATGTTAGAATCTAATTCAAGACTACAAATTGCATCTGGTTGTTATACACATTAATTCATTTTTAATCTGACCCCCCCCCAAACATTAATTGAAGAACTAGGCTGGTTGTCCTACAGAATACCTTCCTCCTGGATTTGTTAGTGTATTTCTTTGTAGTGTCATCTACCTTATTCCTCTATCCATGGTATTACTTAGAAACTGAAAGTTAAATCACAAGGTTTGTTGAATTCACTATAAACCTTTATGGCTATGATAACTCCTGCATAATAACTGCATAATAAATATGTGATTGGGAACTGCATATGGCCTCATATCAGGAGCCATAGTACCTGGTTGATCTACCAGAATTCATGCTAAGTTTGACCAGAGTTTGGGTGCTGGAGGTTGAACTCGGGGCCTTGCACTTGCTAGGCAAGCACCCTACCACTTGAGCTAAATCCCCAACCCCTCGCAGTGAAGATTTGAATGCCGGTATACCAGTGTAAGTGAGCACATGCTTTCCCTGCTGCCGCTTATCTTTCCTTCCAATATCATTTCTATAAGGTAACCTTATGTATTAAGCTACCTTTAGCAGCAAATAAGAGAAAAACCTGATTCCACCTGACTTAACATAAAGGAATGTATTATATTATGTAGCTAAAAGTCCAGCAGGAAGGCAAGCTTGAGCTAAAACACCAACCCTCCACATGAGGCTTTGAGGGGACAGCTAGACATAAACCGTAACAGTGACTTACTGAGACCCTGTCTCGAAAAATAAAAAATGGCCGAGGCATAGTGGTGCACTCCTGTAATCTCAGCACTCGGGAGGCTGAGGCAGGAGGATCACTGAGTTCAAGGCCAACCTGTGCTACATAGTTCAGGGCCAGCCTGGACTTCCCCAGTGAGACCCTGCCTCAAAAAAAAAAAAGAAGAAGAAGGAAAGAAAAAAATGGGCTGAGGATGTAACTCAAGATGAAGGCCCTGCATTCAATCCCTGACACCACAAAACAAACCGCAACAAAAACAGACTTGTGATGTGGTGTGGGAGGTTCCATGCAATTGTCAAAATGCTACATATTTACTTTGCACATTGCTCTTTACAAAGAAGGTAACTCTCATCAGCTTCATTGCTGGAATCCCATAGACCGTGCTCTGTAGCAGGGGAGCGATGTCCTCAGTTCCGTGTGTCTTTTTCTTCCTCTCCTCCCAACACAGACATCGATGCCAGGCCCTGGGACTTCCAGGCAGAAGAGTGCACCTTGAGGGCCAACATTGAGGCTTTCAACAGCCGCCGGTATGACAAACCCCAGGACTCTGAGTTTTCGCCTGTGGATAACTGCCTGCAGAGTGTGCTGGGGCAGAGGTTGGATCTGCCTGAAGATTTCCACTATTCCTATGAGCTGTGGTTGGAGAGAGAGGTATTTTCACAGCCCATCTGTTGGGAGGAGCTGCTTCAGAATCACTGACTGAGCTCTGATTGATGGAGGTTGCCTCCAATAAATGGTGCTCTGCCTACCCTACCCATTCAGCCTGTGCTTCCTGCTCTAGGAATGCTTGTCGAGGGGAGACCTGGCCCAGCCTGTGGCATCCAGCGTACTTCAGGGTTATTCCAGGGGGCGCCGAGCTTAGAGATGGCGCAAGGCTGGAATCGTGAGTTACAACAAGCTGACTGCCTTGCCCTGGGGTCAGTCGAGTGCCCTGTGGGCTGCAGCAGCCTCTTGGTGGGTCAGTCCTGAGAAAGCTCTTTGATGAGATGTGCTTTAGTCTTACCCAGAACCAGACTGGCCTTCGCTGGCTCCAAAAATGAGAGGATTTGGTTACAGTGTTCGACCCATGGCATTCATCCCACATGGTGGGACAGGTGCCGGTCATACACTAGGGAGAGGATTTTCTTCTTGCTCACCCCGAATTCCTAACACTTACCAGAAGTTCAGCAACCTAAAATTAAGACCATATTTTAAAATTTGACATTCACTTCTCAGATCATTAGTGCTAAGATGATTTTAGAGCACTGACACCTTCTTTGTGAAGGATAATGATGTACTATTCTCTAAACACTGCATGCAACAGAAAAGTGTATTTTGTAGAGTGGTTTTTTTCTTTATTTCGTAAGAGATCTGTGTTGAATGTGAAAATTATTCCCGTGTGCACTCTGTATAGAGCATGGAGTGCTCCGCTGTTGGTAGAGAACCACAACCAGTATGAAATAGTAAGGCCTTCTCTAAGGATATGTCATGTTTTTCTGAAATTACTTCAGTACTTCAGTCTTAAGATAGCTGAGTACACTGTAGAAAATTATTCTTTTCATCTACTTCATTTTTTAAGTGACAAGTACAGGAAGTTTTTTTAATTGAGATAGCATGTCCATTTATGCTGATTAATTTATTTTTTAATTGAAAAGAACAGCAAGAACATCATAGTTTACATTCTTTTCTTCTCCAGAGTTGATTAATTTTTTTCCTTTTTACTGCCAGCAGTTTCAAAGTGTCATGAGGAGATTAGCAATATTATTGTACTTTATCAATATTGTTCTGCATTTCATTGAAAATATAAGGGTTGATGTATCAACCTCTGTATACTTCTGTCTTTGACAGCAGAATCATACCCTTCCCAAAAGAAACACATTTCTATAAAAATTTTTAATTCAATCAAGATCATTTTATTTCTCTTCCTTCCCCAATTATATTATCTGCATCTTCAAGCCTTTTCACTTTAAAACCCCCTCCCAACATGAACACTGCTCAACCTTGTTATGGTGGCACCAGGATGCTATGCCTGGAGGTCTTGTCCAGATTGACTTCTTTACTCTGCCCGTTGTCAGCTCCAGCCTCATTTAAATGTTATGGTGGAGTACCTGACAAGATCCAAAGAAACTACACCCAAATCTAATAAGTCTAGCTTTGTGCTTTAGGATAGCAGGATTTCTGTCTCTATGGAAAGTCATGAAAATGTAAGCATTGAATGGATGAAGCTTCTTAAAATAATTTGTTGGGGTTGGGAATTTAGCTCAAGTGGTAAAGCGCTTGCCTGGCAAGTGCAAGGCCCTGAGTTTGATCCCCACCACCCCCCAAGAAATTTGTAAATTTTACCCAAGTAGGACAGCTGTCCTCATTGCAATTAAATAATTTTACAAAGCATATTTTCTGTGAATTTTACTAATCTAAGGTCAGGCTGGTGTGATTTTAATGTCATTTGAGTCAAGACAATTTTCAAGGAAAGAGCAGTCATCAAACTATTTTAAAGCCGTATAATAGTCAATTTATGTCAAGAACAAATAAGTTGACCTTTTAACAACATACACACAAATGCTTTCTGAGACCCAAAAGTAGACCAAGCTTTAACATTTCATACTTTATAACTCCTCTCTAGGGGAAGATCACTTCTCAGTGCAGATAAGGAAACTGAAGTACCAAGGATAAATAGTTTCAAATTATATCATTTTCCTCCATGACTTGCTGGGAATAGCTTTCCAGTATTACCAACTAGTCCCACATACTAAGGTAACCAGGTTGAATCTTCCAATTTGGGGACCTATATGTGTGGTTAGGAATCAAATTATTATCAATCAGTTTCCAGTGTGATTACTGTTTCTTCTGTTATTCGAGTGATTATATTATAAAGTAAAGGTGTTTTAGGAAATTTTTTTTTTTTTTTTGTGCTGGGAATCAAACTCAGGGCCTTGAGCTTGCGAGGCAAACATTCTAACCACTGAGCTAAATCCCCAGCCCCTAGAGGTGTTTTATTTGTAATCATTTCAGTAAAATTTGTATTGACTGTTGATAATACTGTTGATAAGGAAAAATAAACTGGAATTAGAAATGCAGTCTTTTAATTCTTCACTACAAGGGAATCTTAAAGTGATATTAGATATAGAAAGGATAAAGAGCTGGAGATTTAGCGCAGTGGTAGAGTGCTTTGCCTAGCAAGTATAAGGCCCTGAGTTCGATCCCCAATACCCACCCCCCCAGCAAAAGATATAGAAAGTATATAAGAAAACGTTAATATACAACCCCAATCTCACTGTCCTATGACAAATTTTATTTCTTCATCAGAGTGTAGGAACCAGCTGCAGCTCACTTAACTCAACTTGGCTGTTAGACTGGCTTTTCTGCTCAAGTCTTCTTGGACACTGAGCTTACAGAATGGCTCCTACCTCAGGACATACTGCTTTCACAGTGAAGGGCAGGAGCAAGAAATAAAACGTACCCTGTGAGCACATGCAAAGCTTCTGCTTGGATACCACTTAGGTCAAATTCTTTTTTTTTTTTTTTTTTTTTTTTTTTTTTTTTTTTTTTTGTGGTGCCAGGGATCGAACTCAGGAACTTGTGGTTGCTAGGCAAGCACTCTTAACCACTGAGCTAAATCCCCGGCCAAGGTCAAATTCTTAATATTCCATTGGCCAAGGCAGTTCATGAAACAAGCCTAACATAGGCCAGAGAAGTGTGAGAAGTGGAGTGATCTAATGGTCTCACGGAGATTGGTGTGAGTATCTGCTCCTTCCTCTACACAAGCTATGCACAGCCCCTTCTTGGGGAAGATGTCGAAAGTCTTCCCCAGTTATTATGTAAGACCTAAAGCCTCAGATCTCATCAGGTCTACATGTGTCTCTTGATCCTGAGACTTGTAAACTTAAAAACAGCAGTAAGATATGTTAATTCACCAAATTATATGATTGTTTCAAATGTGCACATATACCAAAACATCATTGTACATTTAAAATTATACATTTTATGCAAAAGACATCTCAGTAAAGCTCTTATAAAAGAATAAAGGTAAATAAAGTATCTGCCCCTCCATACATACATCTAAGCTACGACATAGAGCAAAGGGAAGAGAGTCTCAGTAAACCTTCCTCTGGGTTGAGGATTTAGCTCAAGTGGTAGAGCACTTGCCTAGCAAGCTCAAGGCCCTGAGTTCAATCCCAGCACCAAAAAATAAAATAAACTTTACTCTGGAAGGGAGAAAAATGAAAGGCACATAGCAATCACTGCTCCGTAACAGTGCTGCACAGATGAAGTCCTGTTCCACTGAGAATAAAAAAGTCTTTAGTCTGCACTGTAGGATTAGCTCCCCATCCTTCAGCAATTTAGCAAGACCTTGTCTGAAAGTAAAAAACTAAAAGGACTAGGGATGTCACTCAGTGGTAGAGCATTTGCCTAGCCTGAATAAAGCCCTGGGTATGGTGGCACACACCTGTAATCGTCAAGCACTCTGGGAGGTCGAGGCAGAAGAATCGCAAATTCCAGCCCACCCTGGGCAACTTAGCCTGTTGAAAACAAAAATGTACAGCTGCTGCTCAGATGTGGTGTGACTCACAGCTCACATGCAGTTGCCCAGAACAAGTCACATGGACAAGCCGGACACCGGTGCAGGGCAGGTTTCTCTAGCCACAGGAAGGCCAGCCTGTACTGTGCTGTCTTGGGTTTTCTAGAGGAACCACATGTACATAACTGTGCAAGGGGATTTATTGGATAAGCTTGCAGGGCCAGAGATGAGAGAGTCTACGGTGGCTGGCTGAATGCTGCAGAGCCAGAGGATTCAGGATCTGCTCAGTCCAAGAAAGGAAGCTGCAGAACAAGAGGGATCAGGAATGCTGAGCCGGGCGAAGACTGGAGGCCTCACAGCTCGCGACAACTTCCCCCCTACAGTAATCATTGGCTGGTGTGAATCTGCTGACAGGTGAAAAAGCTGGAGTCTGATGGCCATGAGGGGTGGCGGAAGCAAAAGATGCTCCTGCTCAAGCAGAACCAAGCTTTTCAAATGCAGGCCAACTTCCTTTCTTCTCTGCTTTTCATCCCATCTGGGCTCCAAGTCTGTTGGCCACTCACAACCAAGTGGAGCTTCCCGCCTCGGCTTGCTGGCCTGTGTGTCAGTCATCTCTGGAAACACCACAGACACACCCAAAAGTGTGCTTTCCAATTAAAGTCACATTCTCTTACAGAGGGGAAGTGCATCATTAGGAGCCAGCATAACATTTACCACAGTTGTATAATTCGGTTTTTATTCAGAAGCTAGATATGGATGCAAAGGTTTAAGTCTATTAGCAATTCTGAATCACCATCATTACCTTCAGGGGCCTCTATACTGCAAAAGAAAAGCCAACTACATTTCCCAAAATTCCCCACCCCGCTTGATTAAAAAAAATATATGTTTTTCCCCACAGGGGTTGCTAGGGACTGAACTCAGGGCCTTGTGCTTGCTAGGCAAGCACTCTACCACTTGAGCTAACTCCTCAGCCCCTTGATTAAAATTTATTAACAGAAGGAAGTGGGGAAAGGAGCCACTATTCTCTGAAGGCTGTTGCCAGGCATACAGGCATACACTAGTCATAGCAGAGTTCCAAGGAGGCCTTGAGATTGGCAGTGTGACTTTCTTAGAGACGAGAATTGGGGGTGGGGGGTTGCTGGGGATCAAACTCAGGGCCTTGTGCTTGCTAGGCAAGTGCTCTACCACTGAACTAAAGCCCCAACTCCTAGACTGGAGAATTTTAAGGGCTTCTCAGTAAGCATTTGAGGAGCATCCATTTCAGATACTAAGATTTTGAGTTGTGGTCTTCTTGATCTTCTGTGTCCACAGGAGTGGAATCTTCCACCTAGCAATAATCACTGGTATATAAAGACAATGCTATAAACAAATATTTTCATGATTCCTGTTTCTTTCGCAAGTGGTAGTAGTCCTTTTGCCTGTGAAAGAGAGAGACAGAGAGATGAACTTGAACCCAGAGCTTCACTCATGCTAGGCAAGCATTTTACCACTAAGCCACATTCCCAGCCCCTTTAGTCCTTTTTGAGATGACCCATGTTTACAATAAAACAAGCTGAGCTTAATAATGCAGCTGTGGTTCTGGAATGACAATTATGCTAGTTCATACAATAATCAAACTTATGACCTTGATCTTTTCAGTGTTACAGTTAATGAGCTAAATTACAACCTTAACTTCTAGGCTGGGTCAAGAATGAACTTTCCCACTTTTTTGACACCTTGAGAAGCTAGGTGCTAAATTTGTGTTTATGGTGGTCTTCAAGGGCAAAGAAAGTTTTTCTGTGATTTCAAAAATACTGGACTCTGCTAATGCACATCTGCTCTACCTATAAAATAGTTCCAGACTTTTCTATAATAGTGGGATAATCGGGGCTGGGGATTTAGCTCAGTGGTTAGAGTGCTCGCCTAGCAAGCGCAAGGCCCTGAGTTCAATGCCCAGCACCAAAAATAAAGAAAAAAAAATAGTGGGATAAGAGAATGTTTTCTATAGTGAAAGAATATTTTACAATTACAGTATTTAGCTTTATGTAACATTTGTGAAACAGTAGATTCTGTAGCAAGCCAGTAGTACCCTTACGTGTGATTAATACTGATACGTATTTTAATGCATACTTTATATGATGTTTTTCAACACAAGAAACATCAAAAATATATGTTATAGGGGTTGGGGATTTAGCTCAGTGGTAGAGCACTTGCCTAGGCAGCACAAGGTCCTGAGTTGGACCCCCAGCAGCCCCCACCAAAATACATGTTGGAGTAGAAAGGCCTACAGCATGATTACATATACACTAAATATGGCCTTTGCCTACTTCTGAGCCTCCACCTGCCTTCTCATTTCCACCAACGGAACAGAAGGGCTGGCAGAGTAGCTCAGTGGTGTGGTGCTTACCTGGTTATACACAAAGCCCTGGTGTTGATCTCCAGCACTAAAAAATAACAAGTGACCTATTTGCCACCCTTAAGATTTCACTACTCAACACTGACTGTTTATATGGAGGCATTTAACAGTAAAAGGAGATGTGTAAAATCTAAACTGGGACAGAACAAGGGAGAGATTAAAGCTCTGTCTACATCGGCAAAGCGCTGTAACAACACGTGAATACTTTTGGAGATGTTCTGTGACCAAATCCTAACAGGAACTGTTTGGAAAACACATGAGTCATCCCTCTAGCCTCTTACGGCGGTGCTATGGTTTCAATGAGTTCCCCTCAAAGGTCCATGTGCACACACCTGTAACCCCAGCACTCCAGGAGACTGAGGCAAGAAGATTCTAATTTGAGCCCAGCCTGAGCTATGCAGCAGTTTAGTAAGACCTTGTCTCAAAAGGTTTTATCTCAGTGCTTGGTCCCTAGGATGGCACTTTTAGCAGATGAGACCTGGTGGGAGGACATTGGGTCACTAGGGGATGACTCTGAAGGAGATGGTGAGACCCTAGCTCCTTTCTCTCTTTGCTTCCTGGTGCATAAGGTGAACTGTTTGCTCCACCACACACTCCTGCCATGATGCTGCCCTGGCCAGAGGCACAAAGCAATGGGCCACTGGACCTTGGGCTGGAACCTCCAGAACAATGAGCCAAAATAAAACTTTCCTCTTTATAAGTTAATTGAGCATTTTGTTATAGTGATGGGAAGCTGACTAACTAGTGAAGATTCAGTAGCCTTTCATATTCCGTTAGAATTCCTCGTCTGGAAATTCATATAAGCTAAGACCTAAGCATTTCATGCCTTCAGATACCTTTTCTAGATGAATTAATTGTTTAAATGTTTGCCTATTCTTATATTTTCTTTAAAACATCAAACCTCTATGGAAACACGTTGCAATGTTCCTAGTCCCCAAAAATCCCTGTGTTGAAATCCTAACACCCAAGGTGACCGTGTCAGGAGGTGGGGCCTCTGGGCTGTGATCGGGTCACGGAAGGAGAGCCCTCGTGAATGTAGTCAGTGCCGTGTAAAGGACACAGCAGGAAGGCGCTGTCCGGGAGCCAGAACGCAGGCCCTCATTAGACACAGTCTGCCTTGGTTTAGCCTTCCCAGCCTACAGAATTTTGAGGAATCATCTCTGTTGTTTATAAACTACCTAGTTTATGGCATTTTGTCACAGCAGCTGGACAGACTGAGCCCCATGTTCTTGAGTTGAAAGGCTCCACGTCCTATGGGCCAGTCTCCATCCACTGCGGGTCCCTTCAATAGCATCCTGTATGTGCCCAGTGGGCCTCTCCTGTCTTCACTGGCGAGAACCCTGCTACTTAACAGTTTCATTAACAGAAACTAAAATGTCTATGATATTTAGTCACAACAGAGTAACGACAGAACTCTGTCAAGTTGCATTGTTATTTAGATCGGAATAACCGTGAATTCCTTTGTGGAATTCAAAAGCAAACTTTGGCTATTAGTTGTACTGTCTTCACACTGTAGGAGCTTCCTGGGCTGCTGTTACAAGTCGCCAGAAGGCAGGTGTTTAAAGCCATGGAAACGCATTCTCTCTCAGCCTGGAGGCGGAAGTCTGAAGTCACAAGGCCTGTCCTCCCTCCAAAGGCTCTAGGGGAGAGTCTGCACCTTGCCTCTCGCATTTCCCAGAGGCTCTGGGACTTCCGTGGCTCCAGCCTTGCCTCCGAGCTCACATTGCCTCCTCCTGAGACTCTTGTTACTTCTCCTTTATAAGGATCCTTATGACTGCATTTAGGGCCCAGCTAGATAATCCGGGAAAAACTCCTTGTCGCAGTGTCCTGAACTTAATCGCATCTTTTGTCATATATGATAATTTACATTCTTTTGTTATATAACGTAACTGTCACAAAGCCAGGGATGGTGGTGTACACCTGTGATCCCAGCACTCAGGAGGCTGAGGCAGGAGGTTTGCCACGAGTTTGAGGTCAGCCTGACTTGCAGAGCAAGACCCTGTCTCGAACAACCATAACAACAACAACAAGGTAATAATCAGAGATTCTGGGTATTAGAATAGAGATATAATCTTCTGGAGCCACCATTACATCCACTAACGCTCATCAGAAACTTAACAAATAGCAAATTGATTCATTAACTCTTCTTTATTACTATTAGAGGTGTAAGGCAAATCCCAAAAGAAGTTATTTTTATTTGAAATAGATACAGTCAAAGGAGAGTCGAGTAAAGAAAGATTTTCAAGCTTGGGTAGATAATATGTCATTAGGAAACACATGTCAAACTGGACACGTTTATGTATTTATTGGTATTTTTGCTAAGATACACGTAAAAATTCAGAAAATATAAAAATATACAATAACACACGTAATCTCCCATCTAGATTCCCGTCTTATTCCCCACAAGTTAGCACTGTCACCGTATTTTTTATCCTTTCAGAAAATGCCCGCGATACTCATCCATTCCATCTTCTCCCAAACCAACATTTTCTTTTACACAGTATACTTTATTTTTTTGGACACAGAGTCTCGCTACGTAGTTCAGGCTGGGCTTGAACTCACTGTGTAGCACACACTGGCCTTGAGCTCACCACAATCCTCTGCCTCAGCCTCCTGAGTGCACAGCCCTGCCCGGCTAATACATTCTGTTCTGTATACTCCTTTTTATCATATGTCTTGGAGATTTTTCCATATTAATGTTCTCTTATACGACTATAGATTATAATCATTAAATAACATACTCTTTAAAGCATTATAATTATTTAATGATGAAATAATTCTTCCCTAAGATTGCCTTCAAATACTTTTTCAGCTAAGAAGGGTGCACGTCTGTGTGTGTATTTGTGTGTGCACGCGCACACGTATGTTGCAGCAGGGATGGGCTTGCGCGATATTCTCTCAGTTCCCATAGCGATAGGACAAGGTGGCTGTAAATATAACTTCTTCCAGGGAGTTGTGGCTGTGCAGACTCTCAGACCCTATAAATGGAATAAGATTGTGTCTAAGTGTTCTATGGGGTGGCGTTTAGGCTATTCGCTGCTTTAGAAATTGGCCAGATTTAAATTTCAAGAAAGCAAGGATTTAAAATCTTTTATTTTATGAAAAAGAACCAAAATCTTTCTGAGGAACTGCAGGAGTACAAAAGTCATCCCATCTCTGCTCAGACACCTTTGGGGACTGTGACTTCCTAAAGAAGATAGTGCTGTCTGTCTCCTTGCCTTCAAATGGAAACATTAGTTTGAACGTTCTGTAACTTCGTTCAGATGCTTAATGGAGCTGGCAGGACAAAGCTCCTCCATGTGGAAGCCTATGAAAACACGGCTTTGCCTCCACAAGATATTTTATCCAGAACATCAGTACAGCATAATGGCCCAGACCCACGGTACCAGACCCAACCTGTGAGCTATTGTCTAGCTTTGCCTTCTTTAACTGTGTGATGTACAACATGTTATTCAGTCTCTTGTGCCTTGGACTGCCTATCTGTAAAATGGGCATAATGCAACTTACTTTACTTTCCGTGGTTCTTTTTTTTAGGCCTTTTGTGGTTCTGAGGATTAGATGGGTCAGTGTGTACACAGTACTTAGAACAATGCCGGCAGAACATGACTGATCGATGATTACTATTATTTCCCACCTCAATCCTTTCCCTCTCAAAGACTCTCCCAGCAAGAACAGCAAATAGCACTTCAACCCTCTACACTAGATCAGCAAATTATGGCCCCAGGCCAGCTCGGGCCTACCAGTAGTTTCATACAGTCCGCAAGCTAGGAATGGTTTTTACACTGGTGGAGCGGGGCTCTGGGGATCAAACTCCAGGCCTTGTGCTTGCTAAGCAAGTGCTCTACCACTGAGCTAAATCCCAGACCCCTGGTTTTTACATTTAAAGAGTTGGGGGGAACAAATGGAGAAAAATATTTTATGACCCATGAAAATTCTATAAAATTCAAATTTCTGTTTCCATAATAATTTTACTAGAATACAGGCATGTTCATTTACATGTTTTCTATAACTGCTTTCCTGCCTCATCAGCATTTTAGTAGTTGCAAAAGAGGAAAACTCCATTAACTCTGAAATATTTCCTCTCTGTCCCTTTATGAAGTTTGTGGGCCCCTCATCATGCTAATTCCTGCCTCTTCTTGCTGGGTGGTCTCACTGCAGGATGAGACCCTCATCCCGGCGGGATCCTATGGCCAAGCAGAGGGAATGACTACACAGAACTTTGCATTTTCTCTGTGTCTTCCTTTCCGATATTAGGGCTATAATGAGTGGAGGGTTACATGTGAAGTGATTTGCTATTGCACTTAATGAAAAAAAGAAAAAGGGAAGGAAGAGCAGAAAGAAGGGAGAGAGGGAAGGAGAGAGTAAGAGAAGAAGGAAGGAAAGGAGGAAGAATAAAAGGAAGGGAGAGAGGGAGGGAGGGAAGGAAGGAACCACCAGAGTAAAAAGGAGGAAAAACAAATTTTTAAGCATGATTTCTAAGAATGACAGTGATAGAATATTCTAAATTTGGGTGTTCTAAGAATGCATGCTTCAATTCTGGTAACTTTTTTTTTTAAGAACAGCAGTTAGCTTTCCTATTTATAGAGAAGACATAGGGATGTGTATTCATAAATAGATAAAATTAACTGGTGCTATTCTGAAGTGAGATTGAATAGTTCTCTAAATTTAACAGTTCTTTCCAGTTTATGTAGGAAGATTTGTTTGGTTCTTGTAGAAGAAACAGATCTATTTTAACTCCTAAACATCAAGTAATTCAAACCCAGGGCCTGGCCAGGGCCTTGTACATGCTAGGCAAGTGCTCTGCCACCGAGCCACACCACAAGCCCTAAGTGATTCTTTTATTTTTTTGGTGCTGGGTGTCGAACTCCGGGCCTTGTGCTTGCAAAGCAAGCAGTCTAACCACTGAGCTAAATTCCCAGCACCTGAGTGATTTTTAAGTGGCCCGGCATTTAAGAAAAATGCATGTACACATGGGCTGGTGGTACAGGCCATCCAAGCACTCTGGGAGGCTGAGGCAGGAGCATCACAAGTGTAAGCCCAGACTGGACAACTTAGTGAGATCCTGTCTCAAAAATAAAAATGGGCCGGGGATGTAGCTTAGTGTGAAAACCCTGGGTACCATCTCTAGTGAGAAAGAAAGAAAAAGAAAGAAAGAAAGAAAGAAAGAAAGAAAGAAAGAAAGAAAGAAAGAAACAAAGAAACAAAGAAAGAAAGAATCAAAGAAACAAAGAAAGAAAGAATCAAAGAAACAAAGAAACAAAGAAAAAGAAAAGAAAAGAGAAGTTTGTATAGTTGGTGAGTGATGCCATCCTGCGAAGTTGGCAGTCGCCTGTGACATTGTACTCACCACACCTGCCCTCAGCAGCTCCTCACCTCCTGCAGGGCCAAGCTGAACCCTTCCCTGGTCAAAGGCAACAGTCCACTTGGTCAGTGGAGAAAAGTGCTGTCGCTATAGTTGTCCTGATCACTAGGCCCTTTTATGCCCTGCCCCCTCCCGGCAAAAGTGTGCCTCTGTGCTGTCTCTTCTAACCGAGGATTTACGGGGAGGACCGTAACTTCACAAAGCACTTTCACTCTCATTCTATTGTATCACCTTTGCAGCAAACCCAGACAAAAAAGAGCTGCCCCAAATCATCCAACTAATACACAGCTTTGGGCCAAAGTCCCTTCCTGAATGATCCAGTGGTTAATAGCACAGCTGGAAGGACGGTGGGCTGACTCTGCCAGAGGGAACCCGACAAGTCCCTCACCTCTGACCTCAGGTGCTAGTCAGAGAGCTGGACAGAAACCGCCACCCTGGCTGTAGTGACGTGGCAACACCCTCAGCAAATGGCCTGACGGTGGCAGTCCCTTAATGTCACCTGCTCTCTGCAGTGTTGAAAGATCAAAGTCTGGTCTAACACGATGAGGATCTCACAGGACAGATCCATAAAGCCAAATCCCAAAGGGTGCCCAGGCCTGGGTGACAGACTCACTTCACTGGTCACAGTGACAGACTTCTGAGTCAGAGAAGATGAAGGGCGTGGCGCTGGGAGGGCGGCGGCATCACTGATGGTGGAGTGTGGGGGAGGGAGGTGAAACACAGGGGAGATTCCTGGGTGCAGGGAAAGGCAGGAGCTAAGGGACAAGCTCCAATGGAAGTCATTCTTCACAGGAGACACTGTGTCATCCTGAGAGGGAGTCACTAATGTCACTAAAGGAGCATCCTGTGAGGGCCAGAAGGGAGAAGGACATGGGCCTGAAGACTAGATCTGAGATCCACTGCCACTTGGAGCGGCATGTGCTGTGGTTTAGATCGAGAATGTTGCCAAAGGCCTCATGCACTCACAGGTGGGGCTTTGGAAGTCTATGAGTCATGGGGGCGAGATGGCTGACTTGCTGTTGAGAGACAGGGTCTGGTCGGAACAGGTAGTCCCTGGTGTGTGACCTAGAAGTGTCTGTCCCCCCTTCCTGGCTCCTCTTCCTCTCTCTCCCTCCCTGCCTCCATGCCATGAGCAGCTTTCCTCCACCCAGGGCCTTTCACCACACTCTTCGCCAGCCCTGGAGCCAATCATGGGTTGAAAACTCACGCCAAAATAAACCTCTCCTCCTTCAAGTCACAGGTGCTTGTGTCTCAGCGACGAGAACATGACTAAGACAGCATGTGATGACTGAGGTCAAGATGAACAAGGAGCACCATGCACATCCCAAAAACAAGTGGGGAGACATGAGGGGAAGTGCCATGGACTGAGTGTGTCCCTGGAGTTCAGGTGATGGAAACTGAGTGCCCAGTGTGGCCAGATCAAGAGGTGGAAGGACCTTTGGGAGGTGGAGCCTAATAGGAATTGGTCAGGTTACCGGGGACACTGTCCTTGGAAGGGATTAAGGTAGTTCTCATGGGATCCAGAGTTCTCCTAAGAATGGGGTGCTGAAAAGAGCAAGCCTGAGCCCTGACTCTCTCTGGCTTCCTTGTAACTGCTCCTTCTTGAATGTGCCCGACCATGGAGCCATCCATTAGGTTCTTACGAGAGGCCAAAGTGATGGGACTGCCTGATCTTTCTGCCTCCAAAAATGTGAGCTAAAGAAATCTGTTTTCTTTATAAAGATCCTAGCCTCAGGTATCTCAGTTTAGCAATGGAAAACCGACTACTGTAGGAGAGTAGCATCATTAATTCAGGCTCAGAGGTCAATGAGAAAGAAGTCATTGGGTCTGGCAGGATAAACTGAATTGAGAAAATTGTTTCACATCTTAAAAAAAGAGGAAGAAATAAAATTGTTCCATTTCTATCACTACTGTGGTAGCAATACAATGATGAGCCTAAAAGAAGTTGCTTCTTGTGCAAAAGATAAGTAAAAAGTACTATATCTAACTATGTAGAAGTGCCATGTTGGAGGCCTAGGCCAGGTTTAATGGGCACAGTGCTGCTAGCGATTACCAAGTTCTGCCCAGGCTTGAAAAGTGAGCAGGCTTCAGATGACAGGGAGGAAAAAGCATTCTGGGAAGAGGACACGACATGAGCAAGGATGGGGGTGTGACAGCACAAGGGATCCCAGAGACAGAGGAGTGCACAGGGCCAGCAAGAATAAAGCCAAATGGCAGACAGAAGCAGGACTATGAAGAGCCAAGATACCATCCCAGAGAGTTCTTACCTTGGTAGGAAAGTCATCGATGGCTTTTGAAAATGGGTGAGACACTATTAAATCTGTGCTTTAGAATACAGGACAGAGCTCAGAAGTCTAAGGAGCAGCAGTGCTGGCCAGGGGACTCCTGCAGTAACCTGAGGACGTGATGGTACCAGCCTGAACAGGGTGGTGATCTGGGGGAGGGGAAGAGGGGCCTGGGCAAGGAGCGCTGGAGGCTACACTGAGGGTGTGAGTGTGCATGGTTAGGAGCAGGCAGCACCATCCTGAGACCTAAGGAAGGCAGGAGGCAGTTCAGACAGGTGCCTGTGAGGGAGCTCTAGATAGGAGAGAGCGAGGGATCACAGATGAGCCATTCTCGGTTTGGATCACAGATGAGCAGTACACAGCTACTGATGCCCCAGTCCAAAACAAAGGAGAATGCACATTTGCCGTAAGAAGTGTTTTATTTATTCATTTGCTTTTTGACATAGGATCTCACTTTAGTGCAGGCTGGCCTTAAACTCCTTATGTAGCCCAGGCTGGACTCAAATTTGAGGCTGTCTTGCTTCGGCTTCCTGAATGCTGGGATTACAGATGTGTTCCACCATGCCCAGCTCTGAGAAGCGTTTTAAATGGAATAGGCTGACGTTCCTAAGAGATAGAGTTTTTAAATCAACTTGCTGTTTGTTACGGCTTGTATCCAGATGTCCCCCCAAAGCCTCCAGCCTGCTCTTTGTCCTCCTGACCTCAGTTTCTATGACCGCTCCTCAGCGGGGCCTTTTCCAGTCACCAGTCTACAAGAGCCACCCAGGGGCTGGGCGCCGCTCAATGGCAGAGCGCTTCCCTAGCAGGGCCGAGTTCCATACCCAGCTCCGCAAAAACTAAAACGAGACCACCCAGCTGTCACTGCGCCACACCGCAAAGCACTTGTCACTTAACTGTCGCCTCAGCTTCGCCCCACCAGGCCGTAAGGACGACAGCTCCTTCTCTTTAGGCGGGCGGACTCTGAGGGCCTAGGAGGGCGTCAAAAACAAGACAGACGCTTAATATCTGCTTGTTGAATAACAAGGAATGACAATAGTGAAAACGGAATGAGAGGCCGGTCCCCAGCTGCAGCCTCGCCCTGGGGAAGGCAGAGAGGATACACTCTCACGGTTGGAAGAGGAATCGTCCCCACTCTACCTTCCTCCTCCCATCCTTGGATTCCAGAAACCCCCTTCCTCTCTGAGCCTTTACTGGACCCTTTACAAACATTTCCGCCAAGGTATTCTCGCGTGGACCCTCAAAGTCCCCATTCTCGTTTTCCAAATACGCAGGCGGAGTCCCGGGCTCAGAGGCTAGCTCGGACAGAACGCTGCGACCACCCGCTCCCGCCCCGTCCTGTCCTCCGGAGACCGCCCCCGCCCCCGCCCGCCTACGCCCCGCCCCCGTCGTCTGGGCAACGGTGAGCGACACGTGCGCGCAGGCGTCGTTAGTGCTCCGGGCCCCCGCCGCCTTGGGGCGCGCGCGGCCTCGCGGCCGGGGGCGGCCGTCGTCCACTCAGTCCTCTCGGTCCTCCGAGCCCCCGGTCCGGTCGGCGGCGGATTCCTCCTGCGGCCGGGGTCGGGAGCCGAGGCCACACGCACCCACGCGGTTGGACGAAGGCGGCCATGGTAATCCCTGCCCGCGGGCAGGGAGGCTCCTGGGGCGGACGCCGGGTCGCGTCCGGGCCCCCTGGGTGCGCGGGGCCGACCCGCTGTGCACTTGAGGCTCAGGACCAGGCGGGAAGCGAGTGGGACCCCGGGTCGCCTGCGCCTGCCCAGCGGTACGGCGGCGGCCGCGTCGGCTGAGCCCCCTCGCCGTGACTTCGTGGAGCACGCGGAAGATGGGCCGTGTGGGGAAGGGAAGGAGGTCGGCCCCGCGGTGTGGAAGCCCAGGGCTCAGTACCCGGCCTCCGCGACTGCCCCGGCGCTTGGCTGCTCCTGCCGCTGCCCTGCGGGAGTCTGCAGATTCCGAAGCTGAAAGCAGCGGCCGTGGTGGTGCGTGCCTATAGTCCCAAGCACTCTGGGCTGCTGCGGCAGGAGGATCGAAAGTCGAGCCCAGATTGGACAATTTAACGACTTGACGGGACCCTGTCTCAAAAAGTGAAAAGGGGGAGGGCGCTGGGGATGTACGGTAGCTCAATAAGAGGTCTTGGGTTCAGTCCTCCTTACCAAGGTTGGGGTAGGGTAGAAAGCGTGCTCTGTTCCCACCACTGCAGTGCTGGCTGTGTGAACAGTCCGGTTTCTCAGCCTGCATGCGGGCTCCTTCTCACCCTCCAACCTCTCGTGTTTTAGCTACCGTATTATCTTCTCTGCTTAAGAAAACGGAACACACGTCCTGCACTACACCCACGTTCTGCTGAAAGCATCTTGCATCTGGTCCATCTGAAGCTATTGCTTTGTTTGTTTTGAGACAGGGTCTCACTATGTAGTTAAGGCTGGCCTTGAACCCCCCGTGATCCTCTTGCCTCAGCCTCCCAAGTGCTGGAATTACTTGCGTGCGCCTGGCTTGCTCTGCTTTTTAAGACTCTCACAAGTACCTCCTGCTTCCTCTTGTTCCTTAAGTGCCAGTAGCCCTTTGCGCCTCACTTAAGGTGCTTTGTGTGGAAAGCCTTGCTCTTCACCCCGTTAGATTGCGGTGTAGGAAGGCATTTAGTAAGTCTCTGTGGTCCTTCCAGCTCCTGAGTGTGGAAGTCCCAAGTATCTCTTGATATCAGTGGAGAGTTTTTACCAGGGTTACCTCACCTGGTTGGTACTATCTTTCAGGAGCCAGAAAGCAGAAGCAGAATGGTTTACAAAGCCCTTTAAATTAATAGCTTTCCTCTGCTCCTTGGATGAGGTCTAACGTGTTAGTCTACCTTTCCCGACCCAGCTCTTCTCAGTGGGCCCTGTTTCTCTGGGGGGCTGGCCACACTGACCTTGTTTGCTTTCTTGGTCCCTTCAGCTTTGCATTTTTTCTGCAACCTCAGAGCTTTTGTAAGGCTGTTTGCCCCGCCTAGGAATTCTCCACCCTTCTGCCCACTCTTCAGGGACCCTTCCTTGCTGTCCCTGCCCATCCTGTGCTGTCATAGTGCCAAGTGCTCCTCCTTCCCAGCACAGTTGGTGAATAAATGATATTCGTGATTAGGTGGCTGTTACCTTGCTCCCTGCAAGCATCATGAGCACAGTGACTCAGATCTGCTTTGCTCTACATCTAATACAGCGCCTGGTACACGGTAGGTCCTTGTTAAATATTTGTTGAACAAATGAAGGAAGCACTTTAAAATTAATTCAGAAGAGCAGAGATCCATGTTTAGTTTCTAAATCCTTTTCTAGCTTTGCATCTGAGTCACAGTTTATTCATTCAACAAGCATATATTCATCCCTACCGTGTGCCAGATATTGGTGTAGGCCAGGGAATTCATTTGAGAAGTCCTAGATAAAAACTCTGGCTAGGGAAATGGACGATAAAGATTTAATCAATTACTATTAAATAGTGAAAAGTGGAAATAGAAAGGAAACATTAAGGAAATAGAAAGTAACATTGCAGGGAGCAAGACTTTGTTGGGAGGTTTTCTGATGGAGAGACCATTGCTTGGATGATCCACACACATAATTGCTTAGATAGTCCCAGTTTATGTTTGTTTGTTGATGTGTTCTTGTTTAGATGACAAATTTATGGTCACCCTAATTATAGACAGAATAGACACGGTGTCAGGGATGTTTTTCTGAGGAGCAGAGCCCTGATGGGAGAAAAGAAATTATGTCCTTTTGACTGTGTGCAAGTCCTACACTGGGAGAAGCTTGGCAACACCAGGAACTAGAAGCAAGGCCAGGGCAGTGGGAGCCAAGTGGAAGACCTTCCTTACAGAGCTGTTTTGTTGGGAGCTGTGTTCTGAGTACTAGAACAGCCATGAGCCACAGAGTGGCATTGAGCCAATCGAAAGAGTGAATGGGCTCAGAAACTGCAAATGTTCACTCTGCTCCCCTGTGACAGCTTAGACAGATTTATAAAGTATAATTGATATGCAATAAATTCTATTTGCCTAAAATGTACAATTTGATAAGTTTGGCATATGTTTCCATTCATTAAACCAGCACCGCTATTAAGGTTATAAATTTAGCTGGGCTTGGTGGTGCACGCCTGTAATCCCAGCACTCTGGAGGGTTGAAGCAGGAGGATTGCAAGCTCAAGCCCCACCTGGGCAAGGTAGCAGTTTACCAAGACCCTGTCTCAAAATTTTTTTTTTTTTTTTTTTTTTTTGGTGTTGGGGATCAAACTCAGGGCCTTGTGCTTGCAAGGCAGGCACTCTAACCACTGAGCTAAATCCCCAGCCCCTCAAAATATTTTTTAAAAAATTTAGAAACGGGGGGCTACGGATTTAGCTCAGTGGTTAGAATGCCTGCCTTGTAAGCACAAGGCCCTGAGTTCGATCCCTAGCACCCCCCCAAAAAAAATTAAAAACTGTAGATACAGCTCAGTGTGAAGGCTCTGGGTTCAATTCTCAGTACCCCCCATAAAAAAGATAATAAACTTATGCATCACCCCAAAAGTTTCCTTGGGCTCCTTTGTAGTCAACTCTTTCTCTTGTCCTTCCTAGACTGATCTGCTCTCTTGTCTCTACTTCGTTATTTCTAGGATGTTACAGAATTTGATATATAGTAAATACCACTTTTTGGGTCTGATTTCTGTTACTTGTGTAATTTTTTTTTAGTTTTTGAGACAGGGTCTGGCTGTGTAGTTCAGGGTGGCCTTGAACTCACTATGTACACCAGGCTGGCCCTGAACTCGAAGTGATCTCCTGCCTCAGCCTCCTAAGTGCTGGGATTAAGATGTGTACCGCCAGTCCTAGCTATGCATAATTATTTTGATGGCACGCTTATAAATCTGTTTTTCACAAATTGTGCTTTTGGTGTTGTATCCAAGAAATCTTTGCCTACGTGAAGGCCACAAAAGTCTTCTGTATTTTCCTCTAGTTTTATACTTTTTGATTTATATTTAGGTCTATGATCTATTTTGAGGCAGTGTTTAATATGGTGCAAGTATTGATTTAGATTCTTTTTTGGTGGGGATGCTGGGCATTGAACTTAGGGCCTCGCGCTTACTAGGCAAGAGCTCTACCACTGCACTTAAATCCCCAACCCCTGAGTTCTTTTTTTTTTTTTTTTCCTGGCGAATGGTTATTCATTATTGCAGCCCCTATGTTGAAAAGGTTATCCTTGCTTCACTGAGTTACTTTACACTTTTATTGAAAGCCATGTTCATATATGTGTAGACCTGTTGCTGGACTTTGTATTACGTTCCATTGACCTGTTTCTCTTGACACTGATGCACACCATCTGGATACTGTAGCTTTATAATAACCCTTGGAGTAAGGTAGTGTTAATGTTCCAGCTTTGTTCTGCAAAGTCCTTTCCCTTTCTTTTTTTTTGGTGCTGGGGATTGAACTCAGGGCCTTGTGCTTGCGAGGTAAACACTCTAACCACTGAGCCAAATCCCCAGCCCTCCTTTCCCTTTCTATATGAATTTGAGAAACTTCTATAAAAACCAGAATTTTGAATAAAAAATGTCAAACCATTATGTCTTTTGCATTTCCATAGAAATTTTAGAATCAGTTTGCCAACTTCTACAAAAAGATGAGAACTCTAAATAAAAATGTCAAACTTTTATGTGAATTTTAGTTTGTTTTTTTTTTGTTTTTTGTTTTTTTGGTGCTGCAGATCTAGCTCAGAGCCTTGTGCTTGCTAGGCAAGCACTCTACCACTGGAGCCAAATCCTCGACCCCTGAATTTTAGTTCTTAAACCATTTTAGAGATACATACACACGCACGCACATATTGTAATGCAGTTATTCCAGGTAGATCAAGTGTGGTTAACATGCAAGAAAATATAAAGCTACTGGGCATGGTCACACGTGACTGTAATCCCAGCACTTGGGAGGCTGAGGCAGGAGAATCACCTTGAGTTTGAGGCCAGCCTGAACTACATGGCTAGACCCTGTCTCAAAAAAAAAAGTATAAAGTCATTGAAGAAGCCAAGACCCAAAATCTTTAAGAGCTATGGCAAACTGTACATCCCACATCCCACAGTAATGTTTTATCAGGAGAATGCAGTTATAAAAGGCTTCATATTATTTCTTTTCATTTGTATTGTGTTAGAGCAGCCAGGCCCTGTGTTACACTGCTTATCTCCATTCCTGGGTTTTCTATACAGGAATGACCTGCATTTCACCTAGCAAAAATGAATTTTGGTGTTTTAAACACATTAACTATGTTTCTCTGTGTTTAGTTGGGAACATTTTTAAGTGAAGAGCTATGAGCAGGACTTTTACGTAAGAATTTGACAGTTTATGCTTTTTCCCTTGCCGGGAAAAGACACTTTTTCATAATACCTTTCCAGCTGTTATTTTCTGTACGTGTGGGTCCGAGGACATAGAGAAGTTCAACTCAGTATTGTACAGCTCTAACAAAACTTTGGAAACAGTTGATTTCCAGGTCAGGATAGTATCCGTCACTTTCCTAGGGAGGGCTGATCTCTTAGTGTAGTGGTGTGCGGCACTGACCTTGCCGAGCTGCTGTGTTATTATTTCTGAAGACAGGAGTCATACCTACCTCCCCTGAAACACAGCTCTGAGGATCAGTGATGATAAAGATGATGACAATAATAACTTTATTGCGTACTTGCCTTGTGTGTTTTACATTTGTACCTCAGTGAAACTCCAAGACTGCCTAAACAAGTAGAGACTTGTTGCAAACAAGTATCAAAATATATTATCTATATTATCTATGTTTTTTGCTGAGTGAAATGGAATATCTTCCTAATTATGTTTTAAATTATGAGAATTTCCAGCTATACACAAAAATAGAATAGTAAGGTAAATCCCCATGTATCCATTTCTCAGATTCATAAATGATCAGGATTTTGCCACATTTACTTCATCTGGTCCTTAAAAGAAGGGGGGCAAACCTCAGAGCTTCTTTCATTTCCCTGCAGAATCCAATGAGCACCTGTGACACTTGGGAACATTTTCTACTATGACCCAGTGTTGATATCAGATCTAATGGGATTAATAATTCTTTGATATTATCAGATTTTCCTGATTGCCTGAAAAAAAATCTTATGGCAGCTTGTTCAAATCAAAATATAAACAAGGGCCACAGCTTGCTTTAGGTTGGGTTGGGTCTCTTAATAATAAAAGATGCTCAGTAAATACTTGTTGTATTGAGCATTTCCATTCCATGTGAACTTTTTTTTCCTTTTTTGGGGGGGGGGTGCTGGTCCGGGGGATTGATCTCAGGGCCTTGCACTTGCTAGGCAAGCGCTGTACCACTGGGCTAACTCCCCAACCCCTCCATGTGAAATTTTTGTTGTTGCTGTTTAGATTTTTTTTTTAAGTGCAATTAAGGAAACGTGGGAAATCATGTCAAAGTTATAGAAACTAACCCCTGCCCCACCATTTGTATTTGTTTTGACAGCCAGGTAAAGGGAAGAAAGGCAAAGGCCCAGGCAAGCCCCGTGGGAAGAAGCAGAAGAAGCCCGAGGTGGACATCCTGAGCCCAGCTGCCATGCTGAACCTGTACTACATTGCACACAATGCAGCTGACTGCCTGCAGCTGCGTGGCTTCCGCTGGCCTGGCGCACCCAAGGGGAAAAAGGGCAGAAACAAGACCTAAGGAAAGAGGAGAGCGCACTAACAGGACAGACGTTGACTGCAGGCAAAATAGACTTCACTGAAGACGGTTTGAAATGCACCCTCAGTGTGCTTTTCGGTGGTAAATTAAGATTTTAAAATGCATTTCACTTCCTCAGTTAAGCCAGGTATAGCTAAGGGGGAGGTTTTTCAAAAGTTAAGGGAAATAAGTCTGAGTAATTCTTACACACTGTGGTGGAATTCATAGTACTTTTAAAAACTATCATCATAATTCTGCACCAGAATTAAACTTTGCTCTCAAAAGGCAGTTCTAGTTTGCATGAGTTTTCTTTTGCAAAAGAGGATTTGTTATTTAGAGAAGACACAGCACATGCTCAGGCTTCACTTGTGAGCATCCCTCTTTGGGGCACTGTTTTTTGTTTTTGTTTTTTCTCTGGTGCTGGGTACTGAACCCCGGACTTTGGGCATGCTAGGCAAATGCCGTACCCTTCCTTTGTTTTTTTGTTTTTTAATGGAAAATATTTTCTGTAATTTTCTTTTAGCTCTTCATTTAGACTTAGCCACAGACCCTGATAAAGACTAAGTGTCCCTAGTGCTGAGACCTTGCTGGACATGTAAGCAGGTGATTAAAGGGACTTGCATGGTGGTACACACCTGTATTTCCAGCACTCTGGAGGCTGAGCTAGGAGGGTTAATGTGAGTTCGAGGCCAGCTTGGGCTCCATAGTGAGTGCAAGGCCAACCTGCACTACATGGCAAGACCCTGTCTCAAAAAACAAAAATAAATAAGTATACGTGCACTATCCAATCCAGTAGGCAGGAGGCACTTGTAGCAGTTGAGGACATGGAATATGGCTATGCAACTAGAGAACTGAAGTGATTTGATGTCCTTATAATTAATTTAAATTGAACCCCTTGGTGCCAGACCTTGAGGCTTCCAGGATCCATGTCAGTGCTGGGGACCTCAGCAGCAGAGCTGTGATTCTTCCCTCTTGTGCAGTGGTGGTGAGACCAGGGATTCTACAGGCTGGAACATTCAGCCCTCTCTCTCTGCTCTGCCTGTCACCCCTCCACCTTCAAGGATGCTTGCTGTAGGTTTCTACTTTTTCACAACTTCAGCTCCGCTTGCCTCATTCTTGGGGTGGGACAGGAAGAAGGACCCAATAGTTGCCCCTGCCTTCGTGGGCCCAGCTTTATTGTGGCAGCAGGAGATGAGCAGTGACAGTCAGTACCTCCCACTCAACCTTCAGCTGTGCCCAACGGGTGCTGATGGTCAGGTTGGGTCTTACTGAATTGGGATATCCAGGCTGTGGGATTGGGTGTTTGGGGACCGTATGGTTGTGAACACTCATAGTCATTCCTCCTGCATCTCTCCTTATGGTCAGGATCCTAGAAAAAATTCACTTTTGCTTCTGGTTTTATTCACTTATCTTTCTGTCACACACATTTTTCCTCTCTTGCTATTTATTTACTTGCTTATTTATTTATTTGTTTTGTTTTGTTTTGTCTTTGAGACAGGCTCTCACTCTGTAGTCCAGGCTGGCCTTGAACCCAGTATGTAGCTCCTGAGCTACATACTGGGTTCAAGGCCAGCCTGGCCTCAAACTCACAGTGATCCTCCTCCCTCAGCCTCCTGAGTGCTGGGGTTACAGGCATGCACCACCACACCAGGCACTTATTTATTTATTTTAACCAACTTTGTATTTTTTGTTCATTTGGTTTGGTTTTTTATTTATTGACTGACCAAGAGAGACAGGGTCTTACTATGTAGTCCAGGCTGTGCTCTAAATTGTTCTCCTCCTGACTCAGCCTACTGAGTGCTGGAGTTAGAGGTTTGTGCCACCAGACCCAGCTTCTAACTTTGTGTTTTTAAAAAAAAAATCTCAAGGCTGGGGATTTAGCTCAGTGGTAGAGCATTTGCCTAGCAAGCACAAGGCCCTGAGTTTGATCCCCAGCCCCAAAAAAAACCAGAACAACAACAACAAAAAAATCTCAAACATACAGAAAGTTTGAAAAAAAAAAAAAATCCGGTGAACACCGGAGCCTTTGCCTAGAGCAGGGCTCCCTGCCTTGTCCCTCTGGACCTTTGGGGCTAGGTCAGCCCTTACCCCCAGCTCTAGGATGTCTGGCGGTACCCTGCTGAGGCACGGCTGTGCCACCAGCCTCCCTCTGCACCTGCCAGATACACAGCACACTTGGCAATGAAGGCCAAAAGTCTCCTGTTGTCACATGTCCCCCGAGAGGCAGGACTCACCCCCACTCGGGAACCACTGACCTAGATTTATAAATTAACATTTTGTCACATTTGTCCTTGTACACTGTATACATTAATAATGTGAATATATATTTGTATACACAAAATATTTGTCAAGACATTTATTATTCATTTATTATATAACGTATGATCTGTATTCATTTTTTCTTAATTATCGCAATAATGTTGTTTTTGATCTTTTGATCAGTGATCTGATCACATAGAGCATTTAGCTGTCATGTCTCTTTAGTTTTTTTGTTTGTTTGTTTGTTTGTTTGAGACAGAGTCTCGCTATATAGTTTGGCCTGGCCTTGAACTCACTGTGTAGCCCAGGCTGGCCTCAAACTCGCAGTGATCCCCCTGCCTCTGCCTCCCGAGTGCTAGGATAGTATTTGTTAATTAAAAAACAGTTTCCTCCTTTTTGTTTTTGTTCTTTGATTTGGAGATTTTTTCTTTCTTTCTCTCTCTTTTTTTTTTCTTCTATACAACTTTTTTTTTTTCAGTCCTAGGGATTGAACTCATGGTCTTCACAATGACCTACATTCCCAGCACTCCCCCGCCTTTTTTTTTTTTTGGTCTTTTGAGACAGAGTCTCACTATGTCATTCAAGCTGGCCTTGAATTCACTACGTAGTCCAGAGTGGCCTCGAACTCACGGAAATCCTCCTGCCTTAGCCTCCCAAGTGTTGGGATTGCATGCATGCATCACCATGCCTGGCTTCACCCTTTTTTAGATAGGTTCTTGCTATACTGCTAAATTGGCCATGATGGGTTTGAACTTGCCATCCTCCTGCCTCTGCCTCCTAGAAAGCTGGGATCACAGGCTTGTGTCACCATGCCTGACCGATGATGGCTTTCTTGTTCTGAACTCCCTTGCTGACACCTTGGCCTTTGGCACATAAATATTTGTAGAGTGAATTTTTTTTTAACAACCCAGCTGTGATATAGTAACTAATACCCCCACGTTTCAGTAGCTTAGTCAACAAAGATTTAGTTCTCATCCAGGCTTCACGTCCTTGGGAGAGGGGTCTGGGGACCTACCTCCATTTCACCCTCACAAAGGGACCCAGGCTCCCAGAGCCACCAGTCCAAGTGCCGCACGTGGCTGAGGCAGAAAGAAAGGAAGAAATGTCAGCTGCACACAGGCTCTTAACGTTCTCACCTGGGGATGACACAGGCCACTTCTCATCATATTTGCCAAAGCCAGGCAAATGGCCACACCTGTTCCTGAAGGAGTCAGGAAATGCTCTGCCGCTCGTGCCCTGGAGGAGAACCCAGGGTGGCGGCTGAACTGCACTAATAACTACCCGAGGGGGCATTGCCTTTGTCATAAATAAAGGAGACCTGGAAGAGAAAAAAGAACCAAGGCCAAAAGACAAGGAGCATGGGAGCTGGAGTAAGAAACAACAGAGTGACCTGCACATAGTCCTCATATTGCTGCATGTCTGTACCCATGTTTTACTTCCTGACACTTGTCAGGGTGTCCAAAGCCATCAGGATACCTGACCAAGCACACAATACTCTTCTTACCCCTAATCACATTTTCTTCTGCACCTCCAACTCCTGAAGAAGCCACACAAATAAGATAATTGTCCAGCTGAATGTGATAGTACACAACTGTAATCCCAGTATTCTGGCAGACTGAGGCAGGAGGAACACAAATTCAAGCCCAGCTGGGGCAATGTAGTGAGAACCTCTCTCAAAAAGTAATAAAAGGATCTGGGTGTGGTGGTGTACGCCTGTGGTCCCAGCACTCAGGAGGTTGATGCAGGAGGATCACCACCAGTTTGAAGGCAGCCTGGGGTCTAGAAAGTGAGTTCAAGGCCAGCCTGAACTACAGAGCGAGACCCTGTCTCAAAAAATAAAAGGGTTGGGGATGTAGCAAGTCCTAATGCCAAAACAAAACCACCACCAACAACAAAAAAAAACCTGTTTTGAAATATTTTTTGATTAGTGTTTGCATCCACCAAAATAGAATTCATAATTCAGCACTTAAACTATAATTTGTATTGAGACTGTGCTTCCTGATTTCCTGGGTCAAAAAGCATGAGATTTTTTTCAATTGCAAAAATCTTATTTTGTAGTCCTGGGAATTGAACCCTCAATTCTTTTTTTTGTACTGGGGATTGAACTCAGGGCCTTGTGCTTGCGAGGCAAGCACTCTAACCACTGAGCTAAATCCCCAGCCCAATTCCAAAAATCTTAAAAGCTCAACCTTCCCAATTGTTGGAAGGCAGAACAAGAAGAAAAGGATCCCATGAAATATGAACTGCTGCTCTCTAATATTGTCCCCCAACCTCCCAGGGTCAGGGCCCTCAGACATGCCCCGCACACCCACTGCAGGGATGCCGGTTCCATGGTGGGCTCAGGCCCGGCTCCCCCAGTCTGCCCCTTATAGCAGCAAAGTCTGTCCATACTACCACGTGGTGACCTGTCCAGCCTGTGGAGGAGCACTGTTTTTTCTAAGTCCTTTCAACCACTTTTTTCTTGATGTGACCCTTCCTAGATATCACCAGTTTGTCCTTGTCCTGGGAGCTAAGATGGACACCCACAGTTGGCCACATGACTTCACCGCCCAGTGAGGCCCCTGAAATCCAGTTAGACCATCCTTCCAGGCCAAGCTGACACGAGGCCTTCGCATCAGGGCTGCTCTTCATTTCAAATAGATCCATGTGGGCTGGGGATGTAGTTAGCCTTGCCTAGCATGCATAAGGTCCTGGGTTCAATCCCCAGTACCGCAGAAAAGAAAGAAAACTCCATCAAGACATGGTGCAGCTACTGTGGAAAACAGGTGGCGGTTCTTCAAAAAGTCTGAATGCATCCCCCACAAATTCATATACCGAAGTGGGGCTGGTGGAGGCGTAGTGCTATTACAGAAGGGCCCAGCAGAGGGAGTCTGGCTCTTCTCTGACCTTCTGCCCTCTACCATGTGAGGATGCAGCAAGAAGACCCCACCAGATACCAGGTTCCCCTGCCTTGATCTTTGCCTCCCCAGCCTCCAGAACTCACATTTCTGTGGTATTTTGTGAGAGGAACATAAAATGGACGAAGATAACGTATGATCAAATGAGCCCAACAGCCAGCTGGGTATGGTGGCACATACCTGTCATTCCAGCATTTTGGAGGCTGAGGCAAGGGGATGGCTGTGACTTCAAGGCCAGCCTGGGCTGTATAATAAGTTTAAGATCAGCCAGAACTACATAGGGAGACCCTGTCTCAAAAAATAGAACGAAAACAAAAAAAGAAAACAAAGCCAAACAGATACTTGTGTGCCCACATGTTCATAGCCACTGCTCACAATGGCTCAAAGAGGGAAACAACCCTGCTGTCCATCAGTGGCTGAGCTGGTACAATAGACTATTGTCTCGCCTTAAAAATGAATGGAATTGCCAGGTGTGGTGCATGCCTGTAATCCCAGCACTCAGGAGACTGAAGCAGGAGGATTGCTGTGAGTTCGAGGCCAGCCTGATATATATAGTGAGACCATGTCTCAAAACAAACAAACCAAACATTGGTGAAATTCTCGTGTTATAACATAGATGAGCCTTTAAAACTCTAAATGAAATAAGCCAGACACAAAAGGACAAGTATTGTATATTTACTTGCATAAGTGATCTAAAACAGGTACAGTGGCAGAGATAGACTAGTGGTCACCAGGTGCCACGGAGGGTGGATGGGAAGTTTCTGTCTAATAGGTACAGAATTTGAGGTTGGGCAGATGAGCAGAGTCAGGAGATGGAAGTGGTGGTGGTTCTGCGATGTGAATAGAGCTGCTGCCACTAAATGATGTGCTTCAAATGGTTTAAATGCTAGGATTTGTACTATGTGTATTTGGGGCTGGGGATTTGGCGCAGTGGTTGGAGTGCTTGCTTTGCAAATACAAGGCCCTGAGTTCGATTCCCAGCACTGAAAAAAACAAATTGTGTATATTTTACCCCAATACAAAACTAAAATCCAGACTGTTCTTTGTTTTAGATCTCTGGCAGAGGTTGGGAGAGGAGGGGCAGCAGGTGCAGGGAAGACACTCCTGAGGGGAGAAGCAGCTTTGGAGGAAGGGGGTCCCTCAGAAAGCCTGGCACCTGCTCCTCTCTCATCAAACTGTTCCCTTGCAGCATGCAGCCTTGTTCTGTGTCCTTCCCTCATAAGGCAAAGAAGCCGAGACTCCTGAAAAATCCTTCCTCCAGACAGACAAAAGTTCTGGGCATGTAGGTCTGTGGCACTGTGCCCTTGGATTTAATCTCCGATACTGCATGCAGTAGGAGGTAAATCTTTTTTAGGACTTCTTTTTTCTTCCTTCTCCTCCTCCTCCCCCCTTTCTTCATCTCTTTCTCCTCCTCTTCCTCCTCTTTTTTTTTTTTAATTTAAATGGGGCATGCAGAACTGTATTACATTAAGCCAGGCTTCAGTGGCTCATGCCTATAATCCCAGAATTTAGGTGGCTGAGGCAGGAGGATTGCTCCAAGTTTGAGGCCAGCCTGGGCTACAAAGTAAGACCCTGTCTTAAAAAAAAAAAGCAAACAAATAGACAAAAATCCCCCCAAAAGTTGAATACATTAATGGCAGGATTTTTGCTAATGCCAGTAAAGCCTGCCTCTCTGCCTGGAGTTTGATCATATTCACTGCCACATGTACTCAGCTATATAGAAGAATGTTCATTTACACAGCCTCGTCAAATGTTTTTAAAAAATGCATCTGGGGCCCAGGGATGTAGCAGGATAGTGTATGCTTATCATATACAGGGCCCTGGGTTTAGTTCATAGTGTGAAAACAAGTACAGATATATATGTTCTCACCTACAAGGGGGCGTGCTGTTTTCCAAAGGTCCAAAATTGATTTACAGGACCATCAGCCAGGTTTGCTTCCACCTGGGCAGGTGAGCAGTGTGACAGTACAGAGAGCACACAGGGAGCAAGTAGCTACACTCAGACCAAGCAGCCATCTGCTGCTTGAAGTTGCACAGATGTACAAGGCCATCTGCTTGGCCTTCGCTTTAGGTGTCTTTGTAAAAAGATTCCCTGGGCTTAGGGGTTAAGTCATGGGTTGCAAAGCAAGACACTCTCCTGGATAAGTAGGAGACTATAAGTGTGTGACTGTGGGCCACGCTGCCTAACTTATCTGTGGCTCTGTTTTCCTGGTCATAAAATGGAAGAGCCAAAAGAGACCATGCCTCATAGGATGTCATGAGGATTAAATGAGATAATAATGTGTCAGGCATAGTGGCACATGGCTGTAATCTGGTGCTTTGGAGGCTGAGGCAGGAGGATTGCCACAAGTTCGAGGCCAGCCTGGGCTACAGAGTAAGTTCAAGGCCAGCCTGAACTACAAAGCGAGACCTTGTCTCAAAAAAAAAAAAAAAAAAGAGAGAGAGGTAATACTAACGTCATGTGTATAGCTCAGTGCCTAGGATGAGGTAAATGCACAAGACATCTTGATGCCTCCACTGGGATTAATTAAAGAATGTGCCGTTGACATGCACTGCCATTCAGAGTGTGGGTTTGGTTTCTTCTTGCTTTCAAGCTTGTTCCCACACACAAATCCTGTGAAGTTAACTAAATTGTCAGCTGAAACTTAATTCTTACATCACATTACGTCCTTGAGGTCAAAGAACTTACATTTTGCAAACAGTCGCCTTTGAAGGAAAGATGGCCCCGCTGGCCTTGGGCTGAAGCGACAGGGGCGCCCAGTGAGATGGCACCACCTGTCTCCAAAGGCTGTGGCACTGGGATGGGGAAGTGGGGTGAAGCCGAGCTCAGGAAAGGATCAGGAATTTGTGGAGGAGCTGACTGTGCTCCAGGCCAATAGTAGGAACCTGCATTCAAAACTAATCGCCCAAGGGTCACAATTAATAAAGCAACAGAATCAATCAACCCATCAATCAATAAAACATCTTTTCTTCAAAAGAAAATTCGAACACCAAATGCAGCTAAGCCCTTGGTTTCTAGGTTTGCCACTGAGACTCGCCACCATCCTGTTGAGCTCTCTGCCAGCCAAGCTGTCCCTCAGGACGTGGACGTTTTCTTCCTAAGACACGAAGCACCGAATTTGCTTTGTTTAGAGCCGCTCCTGTTCTCATGGTAACTGATGGTCCATCAGCACCAAAATACATAAAAGGCACCGAGGCAGCATGAAGATGTTACTACGACAACTGGAGTTTCGAGGGTACATTTTTAAAGGCACGTAGGAGGGTTCGATTTCACTTTCTTCAAGAAAGCCTGGGTAGGGTGAGCCAAGCATTTTGGAAACGGAGCGCCCCGGGGTCTGAGGTTGGGGTTCACGCGTCCACAGTGCTGCCTGAGAGTCAGGGTGACAAAGGTGTCAGGCAGAGCTCTGTGAAATCACCTCAGTGAAATGTTGCTCTCTCTCCAGCAGATCTGCAGCACTCTGTGTGGGGAGCGGGCAGGATCGAGGCAATTCCAGGAGAGGAGCTCGAGATTTCTAGCCCTTATGGGATTTGCAGGTATCAGATGACCAGGAGAAACAAGCCTGCTTTTTAAAAACGTCCAGTCTTACATACATAAATAAATAAATTGTCCATTTTCTAGCCTGGAATGGACAGGGACTGCTAGGACTTGAAAAAGATAGGACATTTCCATCTTCCTCTGTGGTAGTGACTTTATTTCTCATCCTGAGCCCAAGACAGTGGAACGTACTGTCTGCTGTGTGTTCAAACCCGAGCAGCCCAGACTCCAGTGTTAGGGCAACAGTGGGTCTGTGGACAGCTGGGAGCTGCCAACCCTCCGGGTGTGGCACCAACAAGGACTTCTCACACTTCGGGCCTTCACAGCCCGCTTTCAGCAGTACACGGTGACTCCACTTGGGGCCACTGGCCTTCCAGAGGACTGATGTCAGTTTCTGCCAGCCTGGAGTGCTGCGACATGGCCTCAGTGTCTCTCTAACATCACCTAAAATGTCCCCATGAGACGGTCACTTCTCTTTGTCTTGCTGGCTACCCACATCTTTCTGAATGTGGCCCAGGCCTGGGTCCTGGAAGGTCTGGGTGGAGCTGGCACCCACCCAGGCAGCTCCAAGGGTGTCAGAGGAGGTGACGCAGAGACACCTCCTCCTAAGGAGGACACTTCCTCGCATCCTGCGCACGGCCCTCGAGCTCAGAGAGAATCCACTTGCCTGAGGTCATACAGCTGTGACCAGTGAAGTGGAATTCAAGCCTAGGAGAGGTGGCAGGGTAAGTTTGCAGCGGGTGAGTGACCTGGGAGCACCCTGCTGCCACTTTGCTCTTTTGGCCTTCCTGCCCTGGCTCCTCCTCAGGAGGGGCTTATGGAGAGGTGACAGCCCCACAGGACCCTGGTGCTCTAGCACATTTTTTTTTTTTTGTGGTGCCGGGGATCGAACTCAGGCCCTTGTGTTTGCAAGGCAAGCACTCTAATCACTGAGCTAAATCCCCAGCCCCCTCTGGCACATTTTATGAGCTGTTGTGCTTGGTATTTAGCTGCTGACCCCCTCCACACTAAGGTTAGCTAATCCCCAGAGTCAGCAGTGCTTTGCCTGTGTGCATGCCTGTCCTATGCAAATCAGCCAGCCCTGCGTCTGTCTGTCTGTCTGTCTGTCCGTACTCCACCCCTTCTATCCTGCTGTGCCATCCAGGACACTCCCTCCGTGCCCCAGCTCACTAGGGAGGGTAACAGGCAGCTAGGGACTGGCCCAGAAGCCAGAGCACATGAAAGTGTGCCAGGTACTCAATCCAAAGCTGGTGGGCTTGCCCACCCTGTGTTTCTGTGTCCTTCCCACAAAAACTGCAATAAAGACTGGATGTTTCTCCCTCTCTCTCTCTGCCTCCTGATGCTTCCTAGTGCCTCTCCTCTGTGGAACTGTAACCAACTGCTTTTCCTTCCCTTTTTCAGTTTTCCTTTCCTTTGTTCTTTGGGGCGGAGGGGGCAAGATCTTGCTGTGTAATCCAGGCTGGTCTTGAATTTGCTATGTAGCCCACCGTAGTCTAGAATTTGCAGTCCTCCTGCCTCAGTCTCTCAAATGCTGAGATTATAGGTGTGCATCCCCACAAGCAGCAACAAACTAATTTTTTTTTTCCTCCAAAGGAAGTATACTCCTGATCTGTTGTCCTCACCATTCTTGAATAAAAATAAAATTCTGGCTTCATTTAAAACACAAAAGCAGGGGGCTGGGAATTTAGCTCAGTGGTAGTATATTTGCCTAGCAAGCTCAAGGTTCTGAGTTTGATCCCCAGCACTGCCCTCTCCCCCGAAAAGAAAACACACAAGAGAGAGGAACGAGAAAGGTGGGGTGGGCCACTGTCCTTGAAGCCCAGCAGCTGGTCATTTTCAGGAAGACATTCTCCCATGCTGTACCCTCTTAGCTGTCTGCTCTCATCTGCCTTCTTCTTCCATTAAGGCTCTTCTACTGTTCTTGACTTCTGGTATCTTCTGCCTTCCCCTAAATCCAAAGGCTGGAGTCTGGGTTCACAGAAAGGCCAGGCCTGGGCCCAGATCAAGGACGTGACCCATTTCCTTTCCTGTACTTCCTGTCTTCTCACATCGGTGCTACTCTGACCCATCAGTGTGCTGGGGACAACACAGTCACCTCTAGAATTTCCCAGCCAGTGGGTGTGAGGTGACTCTTCTCACACTGGCTTTGGCAGCTCAGTAGGGATGACTCGGCTGGGGATAGATGCTGCCTTGCTTCTCCACTGTCATCTCTTCCAGCCCAGGGACACTTGGCTCAGGTTCCATCTTCCTCTGTGTCTCACCTACACCAGGAATTTGTGCAGTGTCAAATCCTAAGCTCTGCACTTAGGGTCTTGCTCTTCTTAGCTGACCATTTGCAGTGTGGATTGTTTGTAAAGGTCACAGTAAATGGCACAGGATGGTGGTGACACTAACCAAAATGACAGAGCATGTGACACAGACTGGTGTCCCCATCACAGGTAACCACACAGGTGAGTCCAGCTGGAGCAGGGGAGGCAGCACTGGGGAGGAAAAGGCCAAAGGAGGAGAAGGCAGAGAAAGAGCTACGGGGCTGATTTGTGAGGGTATGGAACCAGGCTGAGGGGCTCAGTCCTGATTCTTCCTGGCCGGGCAGCTCCTCCCAGAGGTCTAAGAAAGTGCATGAGTATGTGTGTGCGGGGGGAGGGGAGTGTGTGTATGCATGTGCCTGTGTGTACTTCACTATGGAGGCCATCGTGCAAGGACAGGAGAAACGGGAGTCCCCACCTGAGCCCAAGAGAAGGTTAGTCTACTTGGGGGCCAGGGGAACAGGTAGGGAAAGGACCCCACAGGCATTGTAGAGGGCATGAAATGGATCCTTGGTGGGTATGGGAGGTGCTTTTTTTTTGAGACAGGGTCTTGTCATGTAGTTCAGGCTGGCCTTGAGCTCACTATGTAGCTTAGGCTGGCCTCAAACCCATGGCAATTCTCCTGCCTCAGGTGCCTGAGTGCTGGGATTACAGGTGTGCGCCACCACGCCTGGCATGAAGAGTGTTTTTTGTTTTCCATAATCTCTGGTTAGGGACTTACTGGACTGATGGTGCAGATCTCTCATTTCCTAGTCCGTGAGCAACCTGCAAGGTGCAGTTTGGATTCCTGCAGGCCTCTCAAGCACTTTCTGGTCCTACATGGTAGGCGGTGACTCCCTTCAAAGGAGGTCACAGACTCTAGAGTCACTTGCAGATAGTCACAGCTTTGACTATGTGGTGGATTTATGGTGGTCAACTTGAGCAGGAACGCCCAGCTGGACTGAATTGATGTGGTTCTGGGTGTAGAGGATCCACCTGAGCATTGGTGCTGACACAGCATAAAGGAGAACGGGAGCAGAAGTCAGGGGCCGGCTGTTTCCTGGGAAAAACTCTGCTGTGGCTGGTTCTCCAGAAGGGGACTCGGCTGTTGGCTGTTCTTGTTGCAGGAGGAGCTCCGGGCCTTGCTGTCGTCGGGGATAACTGCTGTTTGCTTTGGGGAGCTCTGGTCTTCATCTCCACTGTGAGTATTGTATCCTGGTTCCAGTATAGATTTCTTCAGCCTTTTCATGCAAACACAGATGTACATAGGACAGTGCTGTGGGCTCCCAGCCCTTGATTGGATATTTCGGGTCTCCAGTGCATAGATAGACAGTCTACACTCTTCCTGCATTTGGCTTGTGTGTGTGAATGTTGTAATGTGTAAATGTCCTGTATTAAATCTGCTCTCTTGCTGGGGATTTAGCTCGGTGGTTAGAGTGCTTGCCTCGCAAGCACAAGGCCCTGAGTTTGATCCCCAGCACCAAAAAAAAAAACAAAAAACAAAAAAAAAACCTAAAAACAAACAAAAAACAAAAAAAACTGCTCTCTTATAAACCATTGACTCTAGAAAATTAACTAACACAGATTATATCATTGGTGATTTTCCAAAGCCCCCTGCATTGTAAGGCTCTGGTGATGGCTTGGGATACAGGCAGGATGGGGATATCCAATATGATCAGTGACTTTGAGCCTAGGTGCCAGGAAGGGGAAGCCAAGATGGAGAGACAAAGGAGAAGGAGGAGGATTGGTAAAGAAAAGTAATGAATTCTGCTTGGATATAATGACTTAGAAGTTCTGAGGCTCATACGAGTGATGATATTTGGATGAAGAATGTTAAGAAGAAGCTGCAGGGCACTAAAGAGTCTCTGTCCCTCTCTGCACAGGGCTGTAACGGGCCAGTTGCCACATGATCTACGTGAAGAAACATGGCGTATTGGCAGAGCTCCCCCAAAATGAGGTCAGAGTTACATTCTAAGATGAAACTTAAGAATCAAGATGTGAGGAAAACATTGACCAACTTAGAGAAAGCAAATAACACAAGGTATTTATAGCAAGAGTGACTGAAGTGTTGGGAACACCCTCCTATTGGGACGTAGGATGAGCCCTGACTTGGAAGAGGAGGAACACAAGGCCCTGCCTTTCCCAGCTGGGTGTCTGTTCCTTTTGACACCCACCTGCTGTCCAGGTGTGAAAAGCTTCCTGCCAACTTCCGGCCCCCCAACCTTCCTGGCTCCTCAGGTCATAGGCCACACCATGCAAGGTCCTTTCTTTTTTTCTTTTTTTTTTTTTTGAGATAGTTTTGCTATGTAGTTCAGGTCAGCTTTGAACTCACTATGTGGCACAGGCTAGCCTCGAACTCGCAGTGATCCTCCTGCCTCAGCCCCCTGAGTGCTGGGTTTACAGGTGTGTGCCACCATGCCTGGTTGCAGGATCCATTTTTGAACCTGGTCTTCTGACCCCTTTTTAGGCTGCTCTGACCCCAACATGCATGCATGATACATGCATGATACATGCATGATTAAATTAATATCATTTCACCCCTGGGCTCAATTGCCAATAGTGAAAAAAAAAAAAAAAGGAAAAGAAAAAGAAAGAAAGAAAGGTAAACTCTCTGACCCACATTTTCTTATGATCCTCAGGTTATCTGTAAATGCATTAGAGACTAATATGCACCAAGCATTTCCTGGGGACATAGTAAGGGAGAGTGCAAGTAAATTGCACAAAATAAATCTTCATTACTTCCATTCTGAGTTCTGTTTATTGAGATTTCCATAAACCAAGAAACTATCACTTCAAGACCTAACCAGAACAAAAACTACTTAAAGTACTTTCAATGAGGAGAATTTAATGTGGAGACATCCCTTGTGGGATGGAAATGTTGGGATATCAAGCAATCTAGGGACTAGCAATAACCGGAAGCCTCTGCTGTGCCCAGGCCGAGGAGATGGAGTTGCTGGAATCCAAGATCACCCACCTTCTGCCTTCCAATCTCCCAGCTGTGTCTCTCACTGGTTAAACTCAGCCCGGATTCCAGGGTTCCCAGGCACAGGAAGCCTGGCCTGCAATCACAGCTTCTCCTGTGTCACACAGCAGAGCAGAACAGCAAGAAGGCATTTGAAGTCAAACAGGCCCAGCACTGCCACACAAACCGAGAGCTCCTTCCTCGAGAGGGGAATCGTTATTTGCCAAAAGAAATGCACTTTTCTCCAGGATCCTGGAGCTTGCCACTTTGATGGCCAGGGGCTCTAGGAAGTATCCCAAGCATCTCAGACCCTTTGAAAAGCATTGGGTCTTCTGGATCAGATGGGCCCAGTGACAGAGCTGCTTTCCCTGTGGCCTGGACCAGCTAGAGAGCTTCTTGTGCACTGGGCCCCAGCCGAGACTGTCAAACTTTGGGTCACTCAGTAAATGACAAGAGTAGCTCAGCCAGCCCTGCTGTGTATTTCCTTCAGAACGCCCCAAGCCTCACCAAGCACCGTGCCTCTCTTTTAGTGGAAGGGAACGATGCAACACACAGCGACTTGCCTTTCAGTTTGGAGGCACTGTCATAACGTGCCTCATGCTACTGGCTCCCAGGCCTCCATTTATTATTATTATTATTATTATTATCATCATCATCATCATCATCATCATCATCATCATCATCATCATCATTTTTAATGTGCTGCTGGGAACTGAACCCAGGACTTCTTTGCACATGCAAAACAAGTGCTGTACCACTAAGCCATATATTCCAAGCCCACATACCCCAAAATTTTACTGAGGTAAAAATTTTTACTGAGGTGGTAGTCCTGGGTTTTCATGAAATTCTTCTCTACTCTCCAGCACACAGATCTCACAAAAACAGCTGGGGCACTGCCACTTCCTAATCTTTAGGATCGATCTGCACTGACTGTGTCGTGAATAAAGCAGGAACTTGTGTTTCTTATGAGACAGTAAGACAAGCAAAGTCCCTGTGAATGAAATTGTAGCAGAATCAGAAAGTTGATATAACCCTGAACTAGATCTCAAGGATGTACTGCTTTCCCTGTTGCGCAAAATAAAATAATGCTGTGTTCTGGGCTCATCTGATGAGAAAAAAAAGAAGGACTAAATAAATAGTTGCAAACAAATGTAAGAGGTGGTGTTTCCTTGATCCAGAAAAGAGACCAGATTCTGAATACCAGGAGTGAATGAAATCACCACTTTATTAGGCTTATGATGATCCATTTTTAATTTATAAGTCACCTCTTTTCGTCTTAAGAAAGAAATGTTATAAACTGACTTTTTGCATAAGTTAGGATGATTTTAGCTATCATAAAGAAGGCTCAACTAACACACAAGAAATCCAAAGGTAGGACAATTATAGGGTTTGTTAATTCAGAATATAAAATACCATCAAGGACCCACTCAGATTTCTTTCAGCTTTCTGCTGTCATTTTCAAGATATCAATAACTCCACTCATTTTTCAAGATAGCTGCTATAGCTACACAAATCCTCACCATCTCCATCCAGATTGGTGTCCTTTTCTGGCAACATCCTGAAAGAGGGCCTCATTGTAGGCGTCTACCTGTCACACTCAGGACCTGGTCAGGGTTAAAGAACAGGTTCTCTTAGGGAAAGGGGATGCCTACAAGGGCAGAAGAGGCCTGCGCTACCCCCTCCCCCGAGCCATGCCTGCACCGGGGTGCTGCTGGGCCTGCAGGAGAAGTCCATGTTGCAGTGAAGGGTCCCTTGTCCCTGTGAATGTCTTCATACTAGAAAGTAGGAAAACCCAGCATAAGAGAGGCTCTTTAGCTGCTCCATGCTGCAGGGAAGCAGCTTTGCCATTTGGCCCACATGACCCAGAGACTCCAACAGTTTGTGAAGCCTTACAGATTGATTGGGGTACTTCAAGCAGCCCATGGAGATTAATATTCCCTCTCCTCACTGCAGGAAGGGCCACACCCAAGCTCAGCCTTCCAGCTCCACAGGGAAATCCCAAGGCTGCTTGCTGCCAGGCTGTGTGGATGGGGTGTGGCAACTGCAGAGCACCTAGAGAACTAAGTGACAGGCCCTTGTGGTGCTGCCTAGCAGAACAGCATCTGCTGGGCCTAGGTGCAGCACTCCTCCCTGGGAGGGGGACCCCAGCTCCAGCTAGCTTATTGTCCAGGCCACCCAGAGGGGGCTCCAAGGCCGGCTCTGCACTTCGAATGCAAAGATTAAGGCCAGCTTCTTCCAAAGCCCCAGGATAGGCTCCCACACACCTCTTGGGCCAGTCCTGCATCTCATAGTCCATCTAAAGCAATCGAGGCAGATACAGACTAATTGATGTTCACCGTTTAAGGTGGAGGAGAATGGAGGCATGAACTCCCCAATACCTAAACAAACCGGAGTTCTGCTGACCAGATAGGAGAGGAGGTAGTGGCTCTGGGTGGCTATGAATTATGCCGGTTATTCCCCTGAAGTTCTCATTCTGACTTGTGGCCTATGAAAGAACCGTGGTCCCCCAGAATCACTGTCAACCCAGAGCTGGCATCCAATAATCCCTGAGAAGTGTGGATATTCACCTTTCCCAGGGGCACAGTTACCTTGGTGAATGTTCATCAGTTCCTTAGAAAGGACTATGCACAGAGTATATTTCTGAGATCCTTATGGGCTTCTGTTCCAGGTTCATCCAGCCTTTAGACCACTCAGAGGTTCTGGGAATTGACTCAGGCCTGGCAATTGGCTATGACTTGCTATCATGGTGGCTCAAGCCAACATTTGTTCCAATTTTAACTTGGTCATTAAACCCAAGACCTTTGTACTGAACTACATCCCCAGCACCCCCTGGTTTTTTTTTTTTTTTTTTGAGACAGGATCACACTCAGTCATTAAATTAGGCTTGAACTTGTGATACTCCTGCCTCAGCCTCCCAGTGTTGTGATTACAGCAGGCATGCACACCACACCCAGCTCTAAAATTAATGTTTTATTTTTTTATTTTTTTGATGCTGGGGATTGAACTCAGGGCCTTGTGCTTGAGAGGCAGACACTCTGACCACTGAGCTAAATCCCCAGCCCTAAGCTTAATGTTTTATCACAAAAGTTTTTCAGTATACCTCTGTCAGGTAAGATCTTAGCAGTCTGCTATCCCTTTAAATCCTGGGCTTCCTAGATAAATCAGAAACCAGCAAAAATGCTAGCAGGTTGGGATGGCAGTGCCCTTGCCATCACAGCCTGACCCAGGCCTCGTTGGAGACCTCAGCCTCTTTGCTGGCATTCGTGTGGTGTCTCTCTCCTTTTTCCTCTTGCAATCTTACCAGAGGAGCAAGATGGAGAAAAAACATCTTTTCTCCTTCACTATCCTATCATAGTTAGGAAAATTTCCTTTGGTGGTCAAGAGCGGTGGGCTGGGCTGGCGAGCCACCCACCACAGGTGGCAGCAACCTGGAGCAGAAGCTGTTGTTCCCAGACCTTGGCGGCCTGTGTTTTACAATCTGCCACACACTGTTGGCAGACGTGTCTGCTTTTCCCTAATTACAAAAATAATAAGGCACATTTAGAAAATATAGAAAAGTAAAAGCAGGGTAAAAAAGTTTAAAAACCAAAAAGCCAACACCTATAATCCTGCCACCCAGAGGCGGTCCCCGTTAACATTTTGATATATTTCCTTCCTGGATTTTAAATGCATTTTTTTGTAGCTGAGATCATACTGTATACATAATTTCATGCTCTAATTTGTTCACTTGTTACAGTATTTTCCCATATTAAAAATTGCTTGAAAATGTTAATTTTTCCCATATTAGCTTCCCATATTAGTTTTTAAAATTATCAAAGCAGCAGATGTTCATTGTAAAGAATGAAAATAATTCAATAGATAAAGGAAAAGGCAAAAATTTCCCTTTACTCCTCTTTTTTCCTCTCACACCCTAGAGGAAACCACTTTTCACAGTTCAACTTTTATCCTTGCAGCCCTTGTGTGGTTTTGTAGGAGCCCTCATACTCATACAAAAATGCTTTTAAAAAATGGTTCTACAACTAGCCTTTTCATGTTATAATGTATCTCAGACACTTGCTTGTCAGTACACAGGGACCCAGTGCTCTACTAGAAAGCCACTAAACATCCCTTATCTGGTCTCGTGGTTCCCTAGAAGTGGACATTTAGGATGTATCTACTACTTGGACATCTGTCCTTATGTACATGCATGAGAGTTTCTCATGGAGAATCAAAACCAATAGGATATGTACATATATGTACATGGATGTATGTGGACACATATTAGATATTTATTATGGGAACTGGCTTCCATAGTAACAGAGGTCAAGACGACCCGCCATCTGCCACCTCAGAGCTGGAGCCTCAGGAGGGCCAGTGGTGTGATCCAGTCCAGGGCAAAGGCCTGAAAACCACAGAGCTGGTGGTGGAACTCCTGGTCCGAGGCCGAGCCTGAGAAGGGATGAGGGGCGGGGTCTTCTGAGGCAAGACCCAAGCTCCAGGTACGGTGATGTCCGAGGGCAGGAGAGCTGGATGCTCGGTTCTGGGAGAGAATGAGACTGCCCCCTCTCCACCTTTTGTTCTCTCTGGACCCTTGATGGACTGGATGGTGCCACCCTCACTGGGGAGGGGGAGTTTTCTTTCTCAGTCTCCTGATTTCAATGCTGGTGTCTGTGGAAACAGCTTCATGGACACACCTAGAAATAACTACTTAAGCATCCCTTAGCCCAGGCAAGTTGACACATGAAATTAATCATCAAAGTGTCCTACAGATGGAATTGTGCGGCAAATGGTATGTATCATCCTAAAATCATAATAGATGCTGGAAAGTTGCCTTTTCTACAGGCTCTAACCACTGTAGCCCCACTCATAGCGTGCATGGCTATGAAAATCTACCATAGCTGTGTGCTAGTATGTTGCTTAATAACCTGGTACTTAAAACTTGAGTATAGAACCAGACAGTCTTGGGTTCAAATCCCAACTCTGCCACTAGCTAGCTATGAGGTCTTTGCGAGTTATTTAATGCATCTACGTCTTAGCTTTCTCATCTATAAAATAAAAATTATAAGCCAGGGTGGTAAGTGTAATTCCAGCACTCTGGGAACCTGAGGCAAGAGGATTACAAGTTCAAGCCCAGTCTGGGTAACTTAACAATTTAGTGAGATCCTCCTTCAAAATAAAAGGGGAGAGGGGACTGGGGATGTAGTTCAGTATGAAGCCCCTGGGTTCAAGCCCTAGCACAGGAAAAAAAATTATAATGATTGTAGTCCTATTTTGCTGGATCGAGTATTTCTCACAAAATGAGATAAGTCATGTAAGAGAGTTAGCCTGGTACCTGATACAGAGTGAGCATACAATAAATGGCAATTCACTATTACTATAATTTACATAATCATTCCCCTATTATTGAATATTTAAATGGCAAAAATTCTTTTAGCAGATTGTCTTCAAAGGGCTTTAACAATCTTTCCCCTTACACACATTAAACATATACAATATTGAAAATAACTGAATAGGTTTTTTGTGCGGGAAGTTGCTGGGGATTGAACTCAGGGCCTTGTCCTTGCCAGGCAAGCTCTCGACCACTGAGCTAAATCCCCAACGCCCAAATAGGTTTTTAAAGTTTGAATATTTGTTTGACATTTAAACAGTTCAACAATAAATAACACCCATGATCCCAGTCTCAATGCACCACTCTGTGTAAGTGAGTCCAGCCTCCCGCTGTCCATCCACACTGGACGTAGTTCTCAGAGTAACACGTGCCATCTGCCTTTGTTTGCTCACTGCTTCAGGCCCAATTGTGTAGGTGTTCCAGGGCAGAGATGGAGAAAGTTATAATACAATTACATCACAGAGCAGGCCCAAGGCCACACAGAATTTGAAAAAGTTATATTCATCTGAAAAATCCTATATTGTTTCTTTTCGTTTCCAAAAGGTGACCCAATAGCCCAGGACCTGATACTGACTTCTAGCCCTCCAGGTCTCCCTGATTTCCCAGTGGACGGTCCCCTGAGCTCTGCAAGTCTGAGCTCCTGAACTCCAGAGGGCGGAGAAGGTGCCAACCACTCTAGAACCACAAGAGCAAGGGGCACACAGGTGGCTCCCTGCCTTACAGAGGCCGTTTATGGAGTGTGCAGAATTCAGCCCAGAGGTGTTGGTCTTGGCATTGGGATGACCGATAACGAGGACTAAATGGGTCGCTAAAGTCACACGTGTAAGAAATAACCGAGTTTACAAGCACTTGGGCAGCCTGGCCTCTGCTTTCTGGCGGGTCTTGCCTCAGGCATGTGGGTTATAGGAGGGCTGCACGCAGATGTTTGGCAGCTGAGCAAGGGCTTCGGGAGTTTAGAGGAGGACAGCAGAAATCCTCAGGTAGTGGTAACATTCGATAAGGAGCCAGCCAGGGCCCAACTGGATCCTAAACTCAGAAAGGCAAAGAGCCCTGCCTCTTCCTGTTCCTCATTCACCTCCAGGCCTGCTCGTGTGGCTGGTCCGGGTCTCTCCAAGACACCCAAGCGTTCTGTGGTCCACAGAGCAGCTTGCCGGGAGCTCCTTCATGGGACAACAAAGACTGCCATTGTGTAATTATTGAGCTATACACAATACAGAATGCAATATGTGCAATTAATTCTGCATCCTCAGAACCCAGTGGCACCTTTCTCGGCAGATGCTCAAAAAAATGCCTTCTTTAAAAGCATTCCATGTCATTACTCTCATAGGAAATGTCTGTTTGTTACCACAGGGCTCTAAACTATCTCCCAGCAATGCTCACGGCAGTGAAAGACTGACTGATGGTGGGCTTTGGGGAAGTACCTGGATCATGACAGTTCTAACTCCATCCATTGATGAAATCATAATTTAATGGCGTTGAGAGGCAGTGGAACAGGAAGTGGAGCCTATTTGATGGAAGCAGATCATAGGATCATGATCTTGAGGAACATACCTTGTCTCCAGCCCCTTTCAGTTTTCTCTTTCCCCCTCTCTCCACTTCCCAACCGCCATGATGTGAGCACCTTTCCCTCCACACAATCTCCTTCCAAGATGCTTCGGCCTCAGCACAGGCCTAAAACCAAGGGAGCTGGCCAATCATGGCCTGAAACTCCTGAAACCATGAACCAAAAATCAGTCTTTCCTCCTTTATGCTGTATTCTCAGGTATTTTGTCACAATGAGGAAAAGCCAACACGGTATTTTTTTTTATTATTTTAAACCAAGAACATGTATTGGTACATTTTACATATAATGGTTACATTCATCACATTTATTTTGTACCTGTACATGATGCATCTTGGTCCAACACGGTATTTTTATGGCACTCTTTTTTTTTTTTTTTTTAAACAGCACTCTTGAGTAAACCAGAGGAGACTTGGGGGACATCTATGTGGAGTTTGATGGAAAAAATAAAGTTTCCTTTCTATTAAAGAATTATAAAAATGAAAATAAAGTCATTAGAGAACATATTAAATTCTGAATTTGTATGAAATTTTCCAAATAAAATATTTTAAATTCTTAATGAGAAACCTGAGCCTGCTTTCATGAACATAACTTTTAAAAAGTTTTTATGATGTATTTTATTTAATCTAATATATCTCCACCATTATGATTTCAACATATCATCAACGTAAAAATTACCACTGGGATATTTTACATTCTTGTTCTCTTACTAAGTCTTCAGTATCCAGCGTGTGTTTTACACAGACAGCAAATCTCACTTAGAGCAGCCGCAGGCCGAGTGCCCAGCAGCCCCAGGCAGCCGCGATGGTAAATACAGCACGACACAACTTTCCTAACGTTCTTTTTTATGCCTGAAATGGCTAGAAATAACTGCTAGTGAAGATTTTTGAATGATGATCTAGTCAAGGTTTTGGTAATTGCTCATCAATGAGAAATTTTGCCCAAGTAGGAGACAAAAAATTTTTAAGATTTTAAAACTACCCTGCAAAATTGTACAGCAGTTGGAATTATCTTTAAAGAGTTCAACGGTTTGATTGAAATTTCCTGTGCTAAGACGAAGGCTTAAACGTTTCCTCCTCCTCTTTGAGATAACACTGGCCCTCTGGAAGCAGCACGGGGTGTGCCGTGGGGGCCTCCGTGCAGCGGCTGGGCTCCCAGGTCAAGGGCACAGGAGGGGCACGGAGTCTGGCTTAGGCAGAGGCAGATGCGGGAGCGCAGCCTGCTGCTCCCCCAACCTACACCCCACTCTCTTACTTTGGCTGGATGCCTCACTCTGAGGGTGCTTGTGACATACACCCCAGCAACTCCTCAGATTGCCTGCAAGGTGCATCCGCAGCAGTCTCATGTGGCCGTGCAGGTGGCACATTTTGGCAGCCAGCTCCCGCCTCCAGCTTTGTTGACACAGCACCCTCGCACGATAAAATTTACCCATTTAAAGTGTACATTTCAGTGGTTTTGTATCCATCAAGGTTGTGAAAAGATTTCATTGTCTTGTCTGTCAAATGGAGATAATTGTATGCAGCCTCGCACAGTTTCGGGAGGGAAATGAGATAATGAGAGAGTGTGTTGCACTTTGCCAGGCGCATGGTGCACTTGGTGAATAAGTGATCGTTATTGTTTTGACGAGGAGGATGGCAAAATTGAAATGAAGGGGAGCAGCGGGATTCCTGCCACAGGAGATGCTGGGCCACGAGTGTGCCGTGCTGTGTGGCGTCACAGGGGCCCCTGTTCTTCCCGTCCCTCTTGCCCTGTCCCTAGAGCACAGCCCACTCATTAGGTGCGCAAGGCCACCTCTGGGAGGAGCGGGCAGGACAGCTGCTTAGCAGCCGCACGGGCCGGGCCACAGTTTGGGCCGGAAGAGGGAGCATGACACAGAATTCATGAAGAGAAGGATTCTGGTCATCTTTCTCACTCGAATTTCATCAGCTGCTCTCTGGTCTTACGTGGCTGTGGCTTCTTTATTTCTACCCCAGAAAATACTTATTTTCTCAAGATTAGTATAATAAAAACAGTATTTTATTGCTAATGTTGTGGTATAAAATCTCCAAATGTAGTTAGTATGAAAATTCTACACCAGAAGCTATTTTAAATGTTTCACCACAAATAAAGCCTGAATGTTTGTGATGCTAGCTATGTTAATTATTCTGATTTGGTCGTTACACAATGTACCCATGTACTGAACTATCATACTGTACCCTGTAAAAATATACAATTATTATATGTCAAATCAAAACAAATGCTGCTGGGTGTGGTGGCTCACACCTATAATCCCAGCACTCTGGGAGGCTGAGGCAGGAGGATCCCAAATTTGAGCCTAGCCTGGACAATTCAGTGACTTAGTGAGATCTTGTCTCAAAACAAAAAATAAAAAAAGGGCTGAGGATGTAGCTCCGTGAAAAGGCTCAGGGCACCACAAAAACAAAAACAAAACGACCATAAACGCCAAGGTAAATTAAATCAATAAAGGTTTAGAATGTGTGTGTGTGTATATGTGTGTTTGTGTGTGTAGTTTTGTTCTGGTTTTCTTTTTTGTTTTGTTTTATTTTTTAGAAACAGGGTCTTGCTATGTATCCCAGGCTGGCCTTGAATTCAGGCCATCTTCCTGCCTCAGCCTCTCGAGTGCTGGGATAACAGGCATGCACCACCATACCTGGCTTGTTCTGTTCTAAGAGACAGAATCTTGCAATGTACTTTCAGTACATAGCAAGCAATCCTCCAGCCTCCTAAGTAGCTGGGATGAACACCACCATGCCCCGTGAGTATATATGTTTTTTAAATCTAAACGTGGAGTCATGAGACAACATTGTGGAAGTTGTGTTGTGCCACCCCTGCCCCCAGGACGGAGGTGCCACAGTATTGTGCTGTGTCTATCTGGAGTCGTCCTCAGCGACGTGGGCCACCTGGCCTCTAAGGACTGACCCATGACTGTGTGTGGAGCGGGGGTCCGGAGGCCTGGGGCCATCCCTGCTCCAAACCTGCTGCAACACCGGGTACAGGAGTGCCTGCGAGCTCAACCCAGCACGCTCCTCCCTGTGTTCACGCTTCTCCCTCAATGCTGACTGCTGCGCGAAGCATTTTGCAATAAACCTCTACATACAGGCCTCTGTCCCGAGTCTATTTTTTGACATTTTTTAAAAATCTTTTTTGTTAACAATTGTTACTAGAATATCTCTTAGGAACAGATGTATCTTTAAAAAAATTTTTAGCCAGGCGTGGATACGCCTGTAGTTCCAGCACTCAGGAGGCTGAGGCAGGAGGATTGCTATAAGTTCAAGCCCAGCCTGGGCTACATAGTGAGTTCAAGACCAGCCTGAACTACATAGCAAGACCCTGTCTCAAAAAAAATTTTTTTATTACAGTAGTACATGTGTGCAGCAAATAATGTTTACATGCACGTTAGAGACCAGGTACATGCACTTACGTGTCTTAATTCTTTTTATTCCCCTTCCCTCTCCTCCCCTCCCCCATTTCTAGATTCCCCCTGTAGTAGACATTTTGTGGTCAACTTGAGCAGGAAGGCCCAGCTGAACTGAGTTGGTGTGGTTCTGGGCATAGAGGATCCACCTGAGGATAGTGGCCGACATAACGGAGCACGGGAGCAGAAGGTGGGGGCTGGCTGTTTCCCAGGAGAAGCTGTGTTGCAGCTGGTTCTCCTGAAGGGTGCTTGGCTGTTCTCGGGCAGAAGGAGCTTGGGGCCTTGCCATTGTTGAGGGTGGCTGCCGTCCGCTTCAGGTGAGATCTGGTCTTTATCTCCACTGTGAGTGTTGTATCCTGGCTCCGGCATAGATTTCTTCAGGCTTTTAGTGCAGATACGGACTTACGTGAGACAATGCTTTGGGCTCCCAGCCCTTGATTGGATCTTTCAGGTCTCCTGTGCATAGATGCTCTGTACTCTTCCTGCATTTGGCTTGTGGGTGAATGTTGTAATTTCTACATGTCCTCTATTAAGTCTGCTCTCTTGCAGACCATTGACTCTAGAATTATCTGACTAATACATCCTCTCTAAGTGCAAAAAAATAATGTTAAGGAAAAAAAAGGTGTACCCATTATTGAAGAGGAGCTGTCACTACAGATGCAACAGGTACTGGAAAGATAATAACAAAATATTATAAGCTACTCTGTATCAATAAATTACACAACTTAGATGAAATGGACCAACTTTTTGAAAGACATGAGTATTAAAAGATAATCGAGATGATGTAGATAACCTGAAAAGAATTAAACCAGTTCATATATATATATATATATATATATATATATATATATATCTTTTATAATCTCAGCACTTGGGAGGCTGACACAGGAGGATCATAAATTCAAGCACGTCTGGGCCACTTATCAAAACTTGTCTCAAAATATTAAATTAAAAGGGCTGAGGAAGAGGATGTAGCTCAGTGTGAAGACCTAAGCTTCAATCCCCACTACCAAAGCCTTGGTAAAAACCTTTCCTTAAAACTCCTGTCCAGATGGCTTTATTGGTGGATCCTACCAAAAATTTAAGAAATACATAATAACATTAAGTCTGTGTAAACTCTTCCAGAAAATAGAAGAGAGCACTTACACTTTAGAACTTATTTTATGAGGCTAGTACAGTATTACCCTGATATGAAAGTCAGGCAAAGAACTTACAAAGAAACACACGCACACGCACACGCACACGCACGCAAGATCAGTATCCCTCATGGACATAGACATGAAAATACTTAACCGAATATCAGCAAATCAGTCCAGCAATGTGTAAAAAAAATAACATATCAGGATCAAGCGAGCTTTCCCCCAGGAATGCAAGGTCAATTTAACATTGAAAAGCCAGTGTAATTAACCACACTAACAGAATAAAGAAAAAAACACATGATAGTCTCAGTACATGCAGAAAGAAGCTTCGCTAAAATTAAACTCCTATTCGTGATTAAAATCTTTCACCAAAGTAAGAAGAGAAAGAAATTTTATCAGCCTGATAACAGACGTCCAAATCACATTGCAGTTTGATAAGCAGCAACAAATGTGTCTTCTGCTTTCTTTGTCACCATGAATGTAATCACTTTTCCATGGAACTTGGTAGAATTTGAAGAAGGAATAGAAGTAAATACACACATTTCATCTGACCAATAAAGTTTCACTGTTTTGAATTCTTTCCTCACTCTCTGCTTCTGTTGTCACTGCCTTGGGTGAGGATATCATCCTTCTCTCAAACAATTACAAGAATCCTCTAAATGGTTTGTCCAATAACATTATCTTCTGATACTTGCTCTGGCAAGGGGACTGATATTAACACACAAAACACAAAAACCTGATTACGGTGGTACAAACCTGTAATCCCAGCACCTGGGAAGCTGAAGCAGGAGGGTTACCACAAATTTGAGGCTAGCCTGGCCTACACAGTTAAGTTCAAGACCAGCCTGAACTACATAGTGAGAGACCGGTTTTAAAAAACAAACAAAAAGGGGCTGGAGATTTGGCTCGGTGATTAGAGTGCTTGCCTTGCAAGCACAAGGGCCTGAGTTCAATCCCCAGCACCACAAAAAACAAAACAAAAAAAAAACACCTAAATGTCTTAGTTACTTTTTCATTGCTGGGACAAAATACCAGACACCCACAAGTTAAAAGAGAAAAGATTTATTTTGGCTCACAGTTTGTAGAGGCTTCAGTCCATAGTTGGCCAGCTCCAGAGCAGGTGACATGGCAGAGGAGAAACAGTCCGTGGCAGGATAGGCAGAAAGCAGCAAGCAGCAAGCTGCAAGCTTTCCTTTCCCTTTTTATTCGATTCAGGCTACAAACCTACTGGTTGGTGCTACCCACACCCAGGATAAATCTTCCCATTCCCCACACCCACGACTATGCTATACCAATCAGTGGATTCATACAGTTACCACACCCCCATAATCCAGTATCACACACCCATGATCCAGTTATTCCCCAAAATCCTACCTATGAGCACACAAGGCTTTGGGGGGACACCTACATGTAAATTATAACACTGATTATGTTGTGTCTTCCCCTTAAATCCAAGAGCTCTTCTGTTGCTTTCATATTAACTTCCCAAAAGTTACAGAGCGGAAAGAAGGAAGAGCACAGTTTTGGAGATTTAGAACATAGACAATGTCCAAGAGACAGTGTCCAGTTACATCTCAGCAAGGAATGATGGTGCATTCCTGTCATACCAGTATTTTGGGAGGCTGAGGCAGGAGGATAGCAAATTTGAGCCTTCCTGTGGAATTTAGCAATTTAGCAAGACTCTGTCTCAAAATTTAAAAAATAAAAAAGGGATGGGGATGTAGCTCAGTGAAGACCCTGGGTTCAACTCCCAGTAGTATAACAACAACAATCAATAAGAAAATAATCCCTAATTTAAAATTTTCTGCCAGCCAGAAGTGGTGGCACACACCTATAATCCCACCACTGTGGGAAGCTGAGGCAGGAAGATTGAAAGTTCAAGCCCAGCCTGGACAACACAGTGAGAACTTGTCTCAGAAAAACAAACAAAAAGAAGGAGAAGGAAGAAAAGGGGAAGGAAGGGAAGGGAGGGAAAGGGAACAATCTAACTGAGCATACTGGCACACACCTGTAATTCCTACTACTTGGAAGGCTGAGGCAGGAGAATTAAAAGTTTGAGGCCAGACTGGACAATTTAGTTGGACTCTATCTCAAAAAATAAAAAGGGCTGGAGATGTAGCTCAGTGGTAAGGCATTTGCATAGCCTGCACGAAGGCCTGGGTTCAACCTTTAGTACCAAAAAAAAGTCTCCCTCTCCATAATTTCAACTCTTGTTCATTTCTCAACTTGCTATAATGTGGACCACTTCAGAGAACATGCAAATCATCGCAAACAAGCTGTTGGTAGAAATATGGATGTTGAAGACTACTGTTGAGGGCTCAGAAGGAAAGGAGGAACTGGAAGTCAGAGAACCCTGGTTATATGGTGACAGAAAGTGGAGCAGAATGTATTTTGTGGTTACATGAAGACCAGAGTTTGAAAATGAGCTGATTGGACATGAAGCTGAGATTGCCAACCAAAGTTTCAGAGATGCGGTTTGGTTTCTTCTTGCTGTTTACAGTAAATGCAGAGGAATGTATTCAGTTAAAGGAAGAACCGTTAAAGATGAATAAGAAAGTGGATTATTTGGAAATTTCTCTGTTTATCCAGATTGTAAAAGATGCTAAAAGAAACTTTGTCAGGACAGGTGTGCTGGTGACCTTTCACTAATGCCCCAGAAAAGTCAGAGGTCAGAGTGCATCAGCATGCAGACAGCATTTTAAAGACTGTGCGCTGTATGAATCAGCCGTCACAGTCACACTAAGCGGAGAGGAAGGAAGATCTGAGAATGAGCCTGGTGCCTGGCGGGGCAAACCTCCAATACATACACAGGCGACCCGGCACTGTTCGAGAATTGAATTCCAGCAGAAACACAGCCGCCTGGAACTGAAAAGGAGAGAGGGGGTGAACTGGAAGGAGGTCTAGCGGATCCCCAAGTTCTACTGGCGAGAAACAAGCTGATAAAACTAGTCAGCCGCAAATACCAGCTATATTTCCAGGTAAAGGAAGAAATGACTCAGACGGCTGGACCTGCACACGGGGGTCCTTGAGCCACGGGGGGTTGTTCCCAGGCCTGGAAACCTAATGTCCTCAGCCTGCGTAGATTTGAGGATTTCATGGGACAAGTTATTCCTTTTTTCCCTCCATTTTCTCCCATCCAATGAGAACGTCTACACCTACTACCTTACACATGTGCCTCTGCTGTATTTTGGAATCAGATAACTTGTTTTCGAGTTTCGGGCATCCACACATGGGGAGGAACTTCACCCCACAGCCTAGCCCATGTCTGATACAGGTGATGCAGGTGATAAGACTGGATGAGGGTTAGATAACATCTGGGGCTTGAGTTGATGATATGTTGGGTTGAGACTTTGGAGGACCTTGGGAATGGGCAAATGTGCTTTGCACATGTGACAAATCTTTTGGGAGCCAGAGGGTGAACTAAGTGCAGAAATAAGAGTGTGCTGGGGTGGTGGCGCACACCTGTAATCCTAGCACTCAGGAGGCTGAGGCGGGAGGATCACCAGGAGTTTAAGGCCAACCTGGGCTATACAGTCAGTTCGAAGCCAGCCTGAGCTACATAGCAAGATCCTGTCTCAAACAAACAAACAATCAAAAAGGAAATAAGAATGTACATGCGCAAAGGATATCCATACGTACTTTTCAACCTGCAGCATTGAATACCGGTTCTGGGCTCTTCTATTTGGCTTTCTGGATCCCTTATGTTCCTGCTTTTCTTCTGTCAGTATTCTCATTCTTGATATTGACTCCTTCCTCTGCCTGTCACCTGTCAGGTCAGCTCAAAATTTTGTCTAGCCAGGCATAGTGGTACACATCTGTAATCCCAGCACTCAGGAGGCTAAGGCAGGAAGATTGCTCCAAATTCAAGGCCATCCTGGGCTACACAGCAAGACTCTGTCTCAAACAAAACAAAACAAAACTTCTGTCTTGATCCTTTTCTTCTCAACGAGCATACTATCTTTGGATAATTCAACCGGTTCTCTCAATATCTGTGTACTTCTATCCAAAGTTGTGTATTCAGCCCTGACCTCTTTCCTGAGTCCGGACTCATTCCGTTTTTCTTCTCATGACTTCTCCACAACATGGTCCACCAGACTTCACAAGTTCATCCTTTAACCACTCGCCACCCCTACCAGTCTTGCACCTGCCTTCCCCTCCTGGCTCCTCCTCCTTCACTCTCCTCCTTCACTCTAGCCAGCTATTCTCACTTCCTGCTGAGTGAAGTCAGCGTCCCCTTTTGGCTGCCACTGCTCTGGCAGGAGGGTCCTCTTCTTGCTTCCTGCTGGATTCACTTCCAAGGAACGATAACTTTGGGGACATTTGCCTCTTCCAACTGGGGCTCCTCTTCCGTTTGTCCTAATAGCTCAATAGCATCACTGCCTCCATCCGTCAGTATGTGCATCCAGCAGGCACCTGTTGAGGCCTCTGGCCCTCCTGGTTCTGTTCTAGGCTCTCAGGGACTGTGGAGAATGGGACTCAGTCTCTACCATCACACTGGAGTCAAGAAGGCAACAAGGAAACTAGCAATTACAATCTGGCATCACAAATCGAGGCAGGCTAGGGACAGGAAGGCATAGGAGGTACTACAGGCAAAATCTATGAGAATTTGGGGGGCAGAGTCTTGCTATGTAGCCCAGGCTGGCCTTGAACTCGAAGCAATCCTCCTGCCTCAGCTTCCAAAGTGCTGAGCTTACAGGCATGCACCACCATGCTCAGTTTCTCTAGAATTTAAAGGGGGCAGTGGTGGGTCGAGGAGCATGAAACTGGAGAGGCTGACAGAAGCCAGAGCGCTATCACGGGATCATGCTCAAGAACTGGGAACTTGATGTTGGAGAGCAAAGAAGAGGCACTAAAGGGGGACTGCTGAGGCTGTTGTTGGGTAGAGGCGGGGGCAGAAGGGAAAGAGAAGACGCTGTGGATCCTGAAGCGAGAGATGACGGCAGTGGGGATGACAGATGTTTGGAAGACGTAGTTGTTGGATAGGAGGAGCGAGGCGGGACTTGAGGCCAGCACCCGGGGACTTGGCATTTTTGCCTCCCCCTAATTTGCGTTATTCAACTCGGCATCCACAGCAGTTAGAAAAAAACCTAGTTCCTACTAGGTGCTTGGCAAGTATTTCCTGAATTCCATTTCTTCATAGTGACTGCACGTGAACGATGAAAATTCACTGAAACTAACCTGACCAGGCAGAGTCTGGAAAGGGAGTTGTGTGAGCAGAAAGCCCGCGCGGTGGCTGCAGCTGTCCTCGGGAGTCTCAGGACGCACGCGGCGACTCTGTTCCGGCCTCCTCCCTGATGCTACAGTGGAAACCGCACTTAATCACCGTCCATTTGACTCCCAGTGAGAAAAGCAACCTGATTGGTGAAAATAGCTGCGAATTAGCAACAAAAACCTTCTAAAGTCATTCTAAGAAATTTTATCTTTTTGCCTAAAAACCTGCCAGCAGAGACCCAGCTGGTTTTGAGTCCTCGTCTTTAGCAGGAGAGAGGCGCTGGCTTGGGTCGGCGCACTGAGACACGGTTGTGCAGCGGCGGCAGTGCGAGGTGGCAGGAGCACCGGCCGAGGGTAAGCAGCTTCAGAGCCCAGCTCGGCCCCTGCCCCGGGCCTCCTAGAGGAGGTTATTTTGCCCTTCACAAGCTCCTCTACACAGCAGACACAATTATCCCAACTTGTGCACAGATGAGGCCTCCTACACTTCTCGGGGACCCCACGCAAGCTTATTTCCACCTCTCTCCAGCTTTAGACATTTGCAAGAAGATCAGTTGCACATTTTATCCTCAAGTATAACTTGATGAGACTTGGTGGCTTCCTTCTGGGGCCATTAAGTATTCGGGTGCACTTTAAGGCTAGACCTTGTAGATGAAAGCTAGATTCTGGCCCAGGAACTGTTTCAGTGGCCAGGGCAGTGGGGAAGTTGCTATTGTTTCCCAGATAATGGTAAACGAGCATCCGTGAATTCAGCCGTCCCGTGGGTATCTGCTGGGGCCGTCCTGAGTCTGGGACCCCCCGCCATGGATCTCCAAATCTGCAGATGCTGGGGCCCCTCATATAAAACGGCACAGCTTTTGCACAGACCCTGTGCGCGTCCTGCCATATATCTTAATCATTTCTAGGTTATTTACCATCCTTATTACAATTTAGATGCTATGTACATACTTGCTTTATCGTATTGTTTAGGGAATAATGACAAGAAAAGGGTCTGTCCATGTACAATACAAATACAATTTTATTTTTCAGGCTGTTTTCATCCATGGCTGGTTGACTCTGAGAGTGCACAACCTGCAGGTATAGAAGGCTAACTGCATTCTCTGTGCTCTAGTAAAGGCCCAGATGCTGCCCATTGAGGAGCCTGTGACCGCATCCTTGAACCAATCAGTGTGGTCAAGGGAGGGAGGACTCTGAGTGGCAGGGACTTGGGTCAGGCACCGACCTCAGAACTACGACTTTATAGCTGGGGGCGTGGTGGTGCACGCCTGTAATCCCAGCATTTGGGAGGCTGAGGCAGGAAGATTGCCATGAGTTTGAGGCCAGCCTGGGCTACGTAGTGAGTTCCAGGCCAGGCTGAACTATATAGCGAAACCTGTCTCAAAAAACCCTAAACAGGCCGGGGATTTAGCTCAGTGATTAGAGTGCTTGCCTTGCAAGCACAAGGGCCTGAGTTCGATCCCCGGCACCACAAAAAAAAAAAAAAAAAAAAAAAAACCCTAAACAAACAAACAAACAAATAAGTAAATAAGTGAAATTGTATTTCTTATGAGAATAGTGCAATCACAGAAATAAAATTTTGGGAACCAGAAACAAACAAAACTTCTAACTGCTCCCAATAATTTAAACACAAATTGCTTTATAATTTGTACTTACTTGTTCATTTATTTATTTTTGTGGTACTGGTGATCGAACCCAGGGGTTTACAAGTGCTAGGCAAGCCTTTCACCACTGCCCCGCACCCCGACTTCATAATACTTACGCATTTTCTTAGCTTCTTTCCTTCATATTTAGATGCTCCCGAAAGTAATAAATTATTTTTTCTCATTCAAAATTTTAATCACTTTCTCTATAACTTAAAAATATCTTTAAATTGAACACTCACCCAACATTTAAAGTCACCTCTATATATCTTGAACTCCAAGCACCTCCAAGCACTTTACACTCTTGATGGTCTTATTTACTTAAAATAGTGATTTATTTTCTTGACTTTTTAGGTAAGAAAACTAAGGCACATGGTTGATCAATAATGGGACAACACCTAGATGGCAAGTTCAGTGGGCCACGTCACTAAAATATCAAACTCCCAATTTAATGAACTATGTCATCTAACTAATAAGCACTTATTAATGGTTCTCTTCCATTCCCTGCTCTCCAAATTCCTCAGTGACTAGTTATATACTATAAATACACTAGAGTCTGGATAAAATATTGTCTTTAGGTTCACACTTGATAAACAGAGGTGAGAATTCTTTTCTATTTTCTCTCTTATAGAAGTAATAAACCAGCCAGGCACGGTGGCACACTCCTGTAATCCCAGCACTCAGGAGGCTGGGGCAGGAGGATCCCCACAAATTCCAGGCCAGCCTGGGGTACATAATGAGTTTGAGGCCAGCCTGGACTACATGACAAGACCTGTCTCAAAAAACAAAAATGAAAACAATCAAAAAAAGAAGTAATAAATTTTGAGAAACATGCCCACAGGAGTCTGTGTTGGATTCCCCTAGGAGGGTCCCGGGGGCAAGATCTGAGTGCAGTATTTAATTTGTGAAGTGATCTTGGGAGGCTTGGCAAGGGGAAAGATAGACAGCAAAGGGGAAAAGCTAGCAGAGGGTGTGAGGGAGGGAAGGTTGCCGCAGTGGGCACAGCGCCTAGTCATTATTGCTTCAATTATTTCTTCTGTTCCTTTCTTCTTCTGGTATTCCCGCTGTGTATATTTATACCTTTTGTAATTGTCTCACAATTCCTAGATAACCTATATTCTCTCTCTTTCTCTGTCTCTCTCTCCAGTCTTTTTTTCCTTTGCATTTAAGTTTTGGAAGTTTCCGCGAACCATCCACAAGCTCACTGATTCCTGTCTATATCCATGCTCTTGATAAATCCAGCAAAGGAACCCTGCATGTTTGTTAATGTTTTGATCTCTTTCTAGCATTTCTTTTTGATTCATTCTTAGAATTTCCATCTCTCTGCTCATATTACCCATCTGTTCTTGCGTGTTGCTTATTTTTTCTATTAAATCCCTTAGCGCATTCATCAGAGTTATTTTAAATTCCTGCCCTGATAATTCCAGCATTCTTGAGTATGATTCTGATGCTTGGGTTATGTGGAGAGGAAGGACGCTAAGGCCTGTGGTTAAATCTCAGTCTTTTCCGGAGGTGCACCCCTGGGCTTTGACCTTTGTAAGCGTTCTCAATCTCCACTACCCGCCTTAGGTAAGACGGGAAAGCTACAGGGGCCGGAGTTGGATCTAGATATTTTTCTCCTCCTAGGTCAGTTGGACTGTTGCAAAACCCAGTCAGTTAGGCTATGGTAAAATAGTCTTTTCGTTTTTTCATTTGTTTGGGACAAACAAACAAGGTCTTGCTGTGTAGTTCAGGCTGGTCTTGAACTCGCTTTGTAGCCCAGGCTGGCCTCAAACTCGAGGTGATTCTTCTACCTCAGCCTCCTGAGTGCTGGGATTACAGGTGTGGCCACTACACTTGGCAATAGTTTAAATTTTTAAGGGCAGGCCTTCTTAGGAAGAACAGAATGTTCCGGGAGAATTTAGGGTGGATACTTCCCTCCTCCCCCTACTGGAAGCATGGCAGGAATTTTCTCATACTGTCACTATGAGAACCTGACAGGTGAAACTCATGAAAGTGTGGGAACCCTCCTGAGACTTGGCCCCTCTGGGGTTTTTAACTCTCAAATGTGTCCCCAGTGAGCTTCCTGCAATTGTTTCTCCTACCCCACCCTGGTTCCTGGGGAGGTTTCTGCTCTGAAAAGCTCTGATTCTCTATCTGCTGATCTGCCTCTCCCATTTGGGGGGCAGTGCTTTGTTTGCCCTTTGACCCCAGTTCTCTGATGGGTTGAAGAAGAGCTGCTGATGTTCAGTTTGTCCAGTTTCTTCCTTACTCTGTGCATGGGAGAGATGACTCGCAAACTCTCTATGCCATATTAAAAACAAGATGTCTTGATACATTATCACCACACATGTGCACACGATCAGCAGCTAGGTGTTTACACACCAAGAAGGTGGTGCCTACAAACCAAGGCAAGGGACCTTAGAAGAAACCAAAGCTGACACCTTGATTTCTGACTTCCAGCCTACAGAACTGTGAGGAAATAAATTTCTGTTGTGTTCCAGTCACACCACAACAAACAAATACCTACACTGACGAAAAAACAGCAAGCCCCGAACAAGCAAACCCAACTGTATGTGGGCCGCCTGAGTGTCTGTGGCTGTGTGAGCCGTGTGGCCTGGTGCCGGCATGTCTGGGTGGCCCTGGTCATTGTTGTCCCTGTGCTTGGTGCTTCTCCCTAACGCTGTCATGGTGGCCCCTGAGCCCTCTGGCGACTGCTGGGCTCCCTCGCAGCAATGACTTATTAGAGGAAACAGGGACCAGCTAACATGAATTCTCCCCCTCACCTCAGCCTCCAGAGCACACTTGTTTCCACACTCTCTTAAACTTCCATCTTCCCATCTGTCCTGGCCGCCACAACTACGCTGTCCCCTCACTGTCCCTACCCCCTGTAGAGAGGTCTCTGCTTCCTTTCAGCCCCACCCTGTGGCTTTCTCTCTTAGGGCGTTTCCTCCATCAATTTCCTCTTCTTTTTCCCATAGCTTCAATCTTTCTCTCTACCGGCTCCCCTCCGGAAGAACACAGATATGCCAGAATCTTCCTCATCCTCAATACGGTACATTCTCCCTGCCTCCAGACTTTCTCCAGCCATCACAGCCTCTCCGTTATTTCCCTTTTATCCATCATCTTGTAGGTGTTGTCTACCCCAGCTACTTCTCCACTTTCCTTCCCCTTCATTCTGCTACCCCCGAATTCAGGCTTCAGCTCCCGCCTTCTGGCAAAGGTCTTTCAAGGCCTCTTTCAAACTATCCATTAGCTGCCCCCTCCCCGGCTGCCAGCCTCTTCCAGCTTTATGCAGGGGACAAGTGTCATCGCAGGCTTGGTCCAGACACATTGTTCTTATTCTCAAAGGAACTTCTCTGACTGAGTTATTTATTTTTATTAATAGATCTACTGCAACCCAGCTCCATGCTTCAATATCATCTTTGGGTTTGGGGTTTTTTATTTTATTTTTGTGTGGTGCGAGGGATTAAGCCCAGGGCCTTGTGCATACCAGGCAAGTGCTCCGCTACTGAATTACCTCCCCCTTCTTTCTGCTTAGCGATTTTAAGCAATTGTTTTCCTTAGACAATACATCCAAGTGGTTGAAGATTGAAAACATTCAAATTTTAAACACTGAAAAGACTCCCTCCCACCAATGACCTCCAGTCACCCATCCAGCCTCTTGATGGGCCACTGACATCATGGCTTTTGTGTACTTTCCTCTAGGGACATACAGTCATGCGTCCCCTAATGAGACACATGTGAGAAATGCATCACAGGCGGTGTCATGGTTGTGCACACATCACAGAGTGTACTGAACATAAACGAGGAAGGACGACATCACTAAATGATCCGGGGTTATGGGACCCCCGGTGTAGATGTGCACTCTCACTGACTGAAGCATCATTATGCGGGGCACAACCATATATTTTTGCATACGTAAGAATATGTTTATGTACATATTTCCCTTTCCCCTGTTAAAAATACAAGTGCTAGCACCATATACAGCCCCTTTGTTTTCCACGTATATATTTTGGATAGGAAGGATTGCACTGGACACTTTCTTTTCCTTTGCCATACCTGTGTAGTGTTTAACAGTATTTCCAGTTTCTCTACTTCCTTGTCTCCAACGTCCAATCAACTGAAAATTATATTAATTGTATATTTTTTCTACAGTGTCTCAGTTCCGGTGCTAACGAGCTTAGATCTTCACCCATCTGCCTGGACAGCCCCAATGGCCTCCTGTCTGACCTGCCTTAGCCTGTCTCGGCTTGTGCTATCTGAAGCAGCACTCTGATTGTGTCACTTTCCAGCTTAATAGTCATCACTATTTTCTTACTGAGTGGAGAATCTGACTGTAAGTTCGGCCTTTCTTCTCACTGTTCCCACATGTGTAAGTCACACTCAAGTCGGGATCCTGGAGCAGACTTTGTGAATTCTCACCTGAGCATTGTGTATGATGTTACTTTACCTCGAGGTGTGCAACATTGTCACCAAATCCCAATCTGCCTCTTCCTTCTCAGGTTCAGCACAGACTATTCACTTCTCTGTGAAGTCCTCTCAGCCCCCACTATTAGTCAGCCAATAGTGAGCCTGCCAAGGTGCCTGAGGTGTGGGATTGAAGAGGAGCTCACGCTTACTCTCCTGTGACGACCCCAGAACAGGCAGTTTCTTGAATTATGTGCAGTCTGCCTAGGCCCAGCCTTGCCTCTGCAGTCTGAGGCCTCCTCTGAGCCCCAGGCGCTGATGGGCGCATCTCCAGTGGGTGTTCTCTTCCTGCCTGGTCGGAGTTATGAAAGTACGGAATTGAGCTCCCCGTGGGTCTAAGATCCTTGAGGTTGCCACCACCCTGAGCCTTCACCTGGTGCTTCACCTGAGCCTTACACCCAGAAGATGTGGGTTTGTTTGAACTCTGGGTTGGAAGTGTCTACCCATCAGAAACCCAATTTGAAATGCTTTTGACAAAAAAGGCAATTTTTTAGGAGCCTCTCAGGAACCCATGAAACCCAGAGTACTGTGGGTGTCAGGAAGAGAACGCCAACTGGAGCACTGTGGGAAAGCCAGGAAATGCACTCCTTCTCACCTGGTTCTTTGTGTCCAGACTCACTACTCACACCTGGGAGACTTTCTGTTTCCCAGCTCGGTGGGTAGATAGTGACCTCTGCCTACAGCTCCCAAAGCCACTAAGTTGTAGCTCAAGGGAGGAGGAGGGGAGAGGAACACTTTCCATTTCAGTTTGAAAATTTGAGTGAAGAGATCTAATGGGCCCAGCCTGAGCTAGGCACCTGCTTCTGGACCAATCATCTGTGGCCAGAAGGCACTGAAGGAGTATGGCGATCTTGGGGAACTGGGGGTGCTCATGACCTTATCCCCGCAGGCCCACCATGTGACTCAGCATCCAGTCTCTGCAGCTCTAGGCCAAGCATTCTACATTCCTGGCACAGAGAGCATGCTGGGTGCGGCTCTGGTCAGGTGACCACCAGCAGTGGGACCCTGGACAGGACGGAGGCTCTGAGGGATAGGTGGGGCCTCCTCAGTGAATGGGGGCAGCTTCCAGAGAAGGGAGGCTCTGTCAAACTGGTGAGTCACACCCGAAGGTGACTGTTACAGGTATTTGTTGAATAAATAAATGGAAGGATGGAATGACCTCATTTTAAAAGAAGCAACTGTCCAAAGCTAAGTATTAGGCAGTTATTGGAAAACTTACTCCATCACTCTTAAAACTGAATCAGTGGCCAAGTCCTGGTGGGGCCTTTCCTCCCCTCTGACCCACTGACTCCGCCACAGTAGGCACCCAGGCCCGCCGCTCCGCCACTTCCATCTCTGCTCTGCGCTGCCCATCATGCAGGAGGGATTGTCCCCAGCCCACGCTGCCGGCTGCCAGCTGTCACTCAATCTGTCTGAGACCAAAAACATCCTCTTTCTGTCTAAATTGACTTTCCTTCAGGGGACTGTCAACACCACTTCCATCTCTCTGTCATTCAGTTTCTTAAGCCTCAGAATTACCTCTGACCTTTGCCCTCCTAGTTCCTCAACATCCTCATCAGTGACCAAGGGGTGCCTGGTGCCTCTGCCATAGTTCATTCGCTTTCATCTCTGCTAGCCAGGGAATGAATTCTGTCTGCCGGGGAATGCAGCAAATCTTTCAGCAGAGAGAGGAATGGAGAGCGTAAGAGTTGGTGAGTGGCCACGCTAGAGGCCTGCCTTGGTCAGCTATTGCTACTCCCAGTGAGGTCCTTGGGTGAAAGAGCACTGTGTGATTCACTGGGCATTTGGCCCCAAACCACAATGCAGAAGTCAGGAAAGATAAGCTGGACTCTTGCTGTCTCAGTCTATTTTCCTATCAGTGTCCACTAACCAGAGAAATGAAAGACAAATCTGCAGCTCTGCTCCAAGGTTGGGCTTGTCCCAAGCCATTATCTGTGGGCCATAGCACTGAGGCCTGGCTACCCTGTAGGAAGGGAAAGCCAACTGGCTGGGGCGGCAGGACTCATCCGTCTGTGCTGAGCCCTGTGTCCTTTTCTTTCTTTCTCTCTTTCTCTCTTTCTCCCTTTCTCTCTCTCTCTCTCTCTTTCTTCCTTTCTTTCTTTCTTTCTTTTTCTTTCTCTCTCTCTCTTTCATGTTTCTTTTTTTCTTCTACTGGGGATTGAACCCAGGGCCATCGCACAGAGCTACATCCCTAGTGCTTTTCTTTTTTCTTTTTTTCTTTTTTTTTTTTTTATTGAGACAGTGTCTCGCTATGCAGTTCAAGCTAGGCTTGAACTCACTATGTAGCCCAGGCTGGCCTCAAACTCACGATGATCTTCCTGCCTCGGCCTCCCAAGTGTTGGGACCAAAGGCATGCACTACCACACCAGGCTCCTAGTGCTTTTTAAATTCTGTGGCAAGATCTCACTGAGTCACTAAATTGCCCAGGCTGGGCTCAACCTTGGGATCCTCCTGTCTCAGTGCATGCCACACCTGCCTGAGCCCTTTATGTTTTGAAGACTCTACCCAGGAAAATGGAATTTATTCCGTATTCTCCAATTTTAGTAAGATGTTCTTCCTCTGTGTGTATCTGGAGTGTGAAGGGGTATGGGTGTGAATGATGAAATTTCTTGGTTGCCATCCTGTCCTCATGTTTTAGTTACTTTCTCGTTGTGGGGACAAAATACCTCATACCCACAAGTAAAAGGAGGGGAGGCTTATTTTGGCTCACAATTTGTAGAAATTTTGTTCCCTAGTCTGCTGGCGCCAAGGCATAGTGGCAGCACAGAAGAGAAAAGAGCATATGGTGGGACAGCAAGAAGCAGAGTGGGGTCAAGGGAAGAGGAGGGATATATAGAGCCTTCCAGGCCACATCTACAGTGGCCCACCTCTTCCCACCAAATTTTACCTTCCAATATCATACCCAGGTATAAAACCATTGGTGGACTAAACCAGTACCACACACCCATGGTCTAGTCACTTCCCCAAACCCCATCCAGTGATGTCAAACCTTTTAGAGCTTTCAATAATAACGAACAGCTGGCTGCAGCATGCATGCCATAGGTTTACCACCACTGGCTCCACCTATGAGTGCGTGAGGTTTTGGAGGGACACCTACATGTAAGCCATAACACCGCACATTGTGGGGAGTGAGGAAGGAGAGAAGGAGGTCCCCGAATGCCCTCTAGAATCCAGTGCTCAACTCTTGCATGGATTCCCTGGTGAATCTACACCATTACAATCTTAGTCTTTGCTCAAAATTGTCAAAAGGTAGCCAGGAATGGTGGCACACCCCTGTAATCCCAGCATTTGGGAGGCAGGAGGATCACTATGAGTTTGAAATCAGCCTGTACTATATTGTGAGTTCAAGGCCAGCCCAAACTACTGTACATAATGAGACCCTGTCTCAAAGAAACAAAACAAAAGAAATCGTCAAAAGTTATCTGTTGGACGGAATGAAGTACCAATTCCCAGGAAAGCTGTTAGGATTCGTCTTTTTTGGGGGGCAGCGTCTCACTATGTAGTTCAAGTTGGCCTTGAATTCACTCTGTAGCCCAGGCTGGCTCAAACTTTCAGCGGCCCTGCTACCTCTGCCTCCCAAGTGCTGGGATTATAGGCGCGTGCCACCAAATCCAGCTACCTTTTTGTTATTAGAATGACATTAGGATTGTTGCAGATGGAGCAAGTATAGGGAAAAAAATCACCAAAATTTAATCATCTAGGAAGAGATCAATTGGATTTAGTCAAGATGGGAAGGAACCTCGGCAGAGGTTGTCAGTATACAAATGCTGGAGAATTAGGTAAGGAATATAGCTGGAGGGTCCTGGGAGAAGTCTGTTCACACGGCATCAACCGGTACATCCAAGACACTTGGCATATTCCCAGCAGTGGCAGGAGAATCTGAAGCATTTTAGCCAAAAACATCTTGCCAAGAAGCAGCCTCCACCTGCTGAGATACTGTCAGCATATCCGGCAAACGGAAACCTGTTGACTTGGGGGCAGTAACTTCGGTTTGCTCAGGCAGGTGTTGTTTAATCCAAAGACGGTTCAGAATTAAATATAAAGATGATGACATAAATCGAGTCTGTAGTAGTCATACTTTTGTGTTAATCTTGATGATATTTTGTGCAACTTGGTATTTTCAATGTTTGTAAGATTTAGAGACTATCATTTTAGAAAATCTATTAAGTTTCCTAAGAGCCTTACTAAGTTTGATGTTCTCTGATATTTTCTATTACTTTCATGAAGTGTCGGTCATGACCTCCTAAGTGACTTTCGTGCTTCGTGGGTGGCTGCTGACCTGCAAATCTGAGAGATCCTGGTCATGGTTAAGAGTGCAACACTGAGGTCAGGCTGAGGGATTTCAGACCCGGGTGCATCTCTTACTGCCTGGGCACCTCTACGGAATGCTGTTTCTCCACGTGTAAAGTGCAGTCGCAGTAATGCCGGCCTCCTGGGCTCCACTGGAGGTTAAAGGAGAAGGGAGAAAATGTGCGTGTTAGTGGCAGTACCGGGTATGAGGAAAGCCCAAAGCACCCGATCCTGAGGGTGAGGGAATGCCACTTGACGAATGGTACTAATGTAGAGACCTGTGAGAACACAGGAATTCTTCACATGCAGGTTCCAGCAAACGAGAAGGAAGAAGTGAAGAAAGCTGAGAAGCAGTGGGATTCCCCGACTTCCAAGAACTGAGACCACTGGGCTCCAGCCTGAGAAAGAAGCTGTGGCACATGATATCAGAGATGGCACCAAGGCCCCACAGCCACTTTGAAAGAACTCTGGATTTTAACCTAAGTGTAATGAAATCTTATAAAGCATCTTCAACAGGGAAATAACATAATTTGCGTTTTTGAAAGGTTAGTCAAGCTGCAATGTGGAAAGTGGCTGGAGAGGAAATTCTAGTGGCAGGGAGACATGATGAGGCTGTTCCTATGTCTCTATGAGATGACAGGAGCCTGAATCGCAATAAGAAATGACAAAGAGCAACAGTTTTTGCTGGGCTTGCTGGTGTATGCCTATAATCCCAGCACTCAGGAGGTTGAGGCAAGAGAATCATTCTGAGTTTGAGGCCAGCCTGGGTTACATAGTGAGTTCAAATCCAGCTTGAACTACATAGTGAGACCCAGTCTCAAAAAATCAAAAATAGAAATAGAGGCTGGGGATTTAACTCAGTGGTAGATTTAGCTAGGTAAGCACAAGGCCCTGAGTTTGACCCCCAGCAACCCCCACCATAATAAAAATAAAAAACAAACAAACAAAAAAACCACCAACAGTTTTTGTTTTTGAAATCACCTAGGAAAAGAGCATGGAGTGAGAAGAAAACAGGGTTAGGATCAGGATTAGACAGCTAGAGAATCATGAGCTTTCAAAGGAAACTTAGAGCAGAGAGAAAAGAAAAGGAAAACAAAGAGCACATAAATAATGTCACAGAAGCCAAAGGAAGTTGCAGTAATGTCGAGTGTGGCTATAAGATTAGGTAAGATGATAATTTTAAAATAGTCATTATATTTTACTATGATATGAGGTAAGTCACTGGTAACCTTATCAAGTAGATACTGATTAAGTGATCATATGCTGGACTGTTCTGTGAAAAATTTGAATGTAGAAGGTAAGAGAAAGATAGGACTAGAAAGAGACAGAGAATTTGTAAAGGGATTAAAAAAAATATATGGGGTCTTGCTATGCACCTTAGGCTGACCTCCAACTTGCAATACTCCTGCTTCAGCCGTCGGAGTGCTGGCATTACAGGCATGTGCACCCTGCCTGGCTTGAGAAAAGATTTTTAAAAAACCAAAACATTCATTTATTTCTCTCTCTGAGGTACTGGGGATTGAACCCAGGGCGTTTGTACTGAGTTACATCCTCAGCCCTTGTTAATTTTGGGACCGTTTTCCCTAATTGCTAAATTGCTCAGTGTGGGCTTGCCCAGTGCGGCTCCCCAGGCCTCCAGAGTGCTGAGGTTACAGGTGTGTGTCACCTACTTGAAAAGGGATATTTTAATCTAGGAGAAACTGGGAACCTTTTAAGGTTGTATGAGCCGCTTTTCACATTAGGCAGTTCCTGAGGATCTATCTCTCTGAAGCTACTATGTAGGAGCAGGAGAGGGTGAAAGAGGTCCTTAGCATAGCTGAAAAATAGTACTAAAAAGAAAAAGAAATTGAAGCTGGGCACAGGGGGCACTTGCCTGTAATCCCAGAACTGAGGGAGGCTGAAGCAGGAGGATTGCAAATCTGAGCCCAGTCTAAACAATTCAGTGACTTAGCAAGACCCTATCTCAAAATAAAAAATTTTAAAAAGGAGCTGGGAGTGGAGGTCAGGGTAAAGGCCCTGGGTTCAACCCCCAGCATTCCCCTAAAAAAACCCCAAAAGTAATTGAATGTGGTTATATCAGAGAAAGAGGCAGAAGTAATCACTCATCTCCAGGTTTTTGGCTTGAGAATTTGGGTAGTTGACAGTGACATTCACTTTCTTAGAAAATGCCAGAGAAAAAGATACTCAATTTTGAGTATGTTAACTTTTTTAAATTAAAAAAATTCGATTACATGTTTGAAGTACATAATATTTACATTCCTTGTGTGGAGTTGGTATATATGTACGTAAGGCATCTTAATTCCTTTTCTACCTCCTTTCCCTCCTAGCTCCCTGTCCCTCCATCTCTTGACCCCCTTTCCATCTGAGAAAGATCTATCTCCCTACTTCCTACTACATTATCTGGTATCTTTTCTGTTGCTATTTATTTATTTTTGGTGCTGGGGATTGAACCTCAGGGCCTTGCTCTTGCTAGGGAAGCACTATAACCACTGAGCTAAATCCCCAGCTCTGTTACTTTCTATATTTTTGATTTCTCATGTGAAATTTAAGCTTGTGTGTCTGATCTATTTCACTTTATATTTATGGTTTCAAGGTGCATTCATTTTCCTACAAATAACTTGTTTATCCTTTTTATGGCAGAGTAGTACTCCATTGTAGATAAATACCACATTTTTTTATCCATATATTTGTTGAACATATTGGTCACTTCCAAGAATTAACTGTTATGAGTTGTGCTGCTATAAACGTTGATCACTGTGGTATTGTGTCTTTAACTTTTTTGGAAAGATACCTAGAAGGGGAATAACTGGGTCAAATGGAATTTCTAGTTTCAGCTTTTTGAAGAATCTCCGTATGATCTCCACAGTGTTTGTACTAGGTTACATTCCCACCAACACTGTAGAGGATTCCCCCCCAAGCCCCCTACCCCACAGTCTCGCTGGATATGTCAGCTTCTTAAAAATTTAACATTTATTAGTACGTTTGCTGTATGTAATGATGACATTTATGGAGCGAGGTTGGCACATGTACACAACACATCTTATTACTACTCCTGCCCTCCTTTCCCTCTCTCCATCTTTAGTTTCCCTTCTCATTTATGGAGGGCTTATCTCCCTATTTTGTATTATCTTTTATTTTGTTCTTTAAATTTTTTTATAGTTTGGAAACCACTGCAATATTTGTGCTTGTGTGTCTAATTTATTTCACTTAACATTGTGGTCTCTAGGTATATCCATTTCGTCTTGAAAAATTAAAGCTTCCAAATTAATTTTGCTAAGCTGTTTTCTGAAAACCTGGGGGATATGCAGTATTTCCCTAATAAAATGCTCTTACACTATTATGTACACAAAAAACAGCAGGAGTGAGAATAGGAGAGCGAACATGCAGCTCCCCAGGTTCACAAACCAAGTTTTAGAGACACAGGGTTTTCCATTTTTTTTTTTTTTAAATTTTATTTCAAGGGTTTTTCCATTCTTAACGGAAACTACGTGCCCCTCGTACTTCTACATCAGATTACTTTTCCACTGTCCACCCCTCCCCAGTTTCAGGGACCTGCTTGAGGGTCCCCAGTGCTTCATGTAAGTTCCATGAGAATGAAAGCAATAACTTTTTTCTTTCCTTTTAGGACTTTGCCTTGCCAACAGGTGCATCTCCAGAGCAGCCAGGACGATGTTTGGCACAGAAAAGGCCCCCTAAAAATGTTCACCAAACGAACGAAGGAATACATTACTGTACTGCTCATACAAAAAGTTCTGCTTTTAAGGGTCTGGGCAGTTTGAGCCAGGGAAGCAAAAGTCATTCCGAAGAGAGGGTGAGGACGCGACGGGCCAGACGGCGCCGAGGAAAGTACGGGGGCGCCCCTTTCCGACAGTCCCGGGACCCTCGGGAGGTCGCGAGCCCGGGCCGAGAGGCGAGGAACGCTGCTCCTTCCAGATCAGCAACCATTTGGGGCTGCAGACGCCACTTCTCTGCGGCGTCTTTGCGTTGTTAATCCAGTTCCTTTCGTAGGTCCGGCCCCGGCCGAATCTCTGAAGCGACAGGAGAACTCGAGACGGCGGCGGGGGGCGACCATAGCCTCCCCGAAAGCCTCTCGGGCCGCCGGCCTACCGCCCGGAGCGGCTCCGCGCCGACCTCCTCATCATGGCGGCTGCCGGGCGGGGAAGCCGAGTCGTGCGTCGCGTGCGTGCCTCCTCCCTCCCCTCCCCCTCCTCGGCGGCGGCAGAGGCGGCAGCGCTCGCCATTGCCGCTGGTGGCAGGAGGCTGCGAGGAGCCGGCGCGGTCGCAGTCTCCACGGCGCAGGCCCACGGTAGCGCAGCCGCTCTGAGGTGAGTGCCCTACCGCGCAATCTCCAGCTATTTCAGCCCCGGCGCAGCCGCAACACGCCGCCCGCCCGCCGGCCGGCCGGCCCGCCCCGCAGCCGGCACCCTGCCGCCCCCGGCTCCGGGCCTGGGCCCCCGCCGGATTCGGCCCGCCTGGGGCTGGGGGCCCCGGCCCGGCCCAGTCAAACCGCCACCCCGAGGATGCGCAGGCCGCACTAGGCCCCAGGCGTCCTGGCGGGCTCGGGAGGGAGGCGCTGCCCTCTCGGGAGCCCCAGGGTTCCGGCCTCTGCTGCCGCCGGAGGCTCTCGGGGCCGAGGCCTCCTTCCCGCCGTGGAACCCGGAGCTCGGTCTTCCGCGGGCTCGGGGGCGGGCGGCCCGGGAGAGCGCGCCGGGCCCGGGCCGGGCCGGGGAGCGGGAGGTGGGCGGGCTGCGCGGACCGGAGCCGCGGTTCGGCGCTCGCCCCCTCGGCCCTTCCCGGGTCTTGTCCGCGGGCGGCGCGGCGCGGCCGGGCGGGGCGCGGGATCCGCTGTCTCCTGCGGGAGAGGAGGCAGGCTGCTCGGGCGACCTCCAGAGCTGCCTTCCCGCCGGGGTGGCGTGGGCTTGTTACCCAGGTAGACTGGGGGACGCTGGAATATGGCGCGTTGCCCACCTTCTTGCAAGTTGTTAGGAGGCGGCTCGGGCGGCAGTTCGAAGAGGAGGAGAGCGCAAAGTCCTTTTGTACGCAGAAATAAGGAGCGACATTGTGTTTTCTTCCCCAGCGGAGTTGCGCCTTCGGAGGGGCCTCGGTCTCTCTGTGCCTGAGGTGGTGGTCCTCTGGGTAAGGGGGCAGTGGCGCGCCCCTCTGAAGAACCGAACCCATGATTTTGGAAAGGCAGGGGCTCAAGGGATGGTCTTGTGCCTGGGATTCTCCTCTATTCCCAGCATTTCGGGGAACTCAATGGTTTGCCGTGCGGTGCTGTCCACCCCCTCTCACCTGTTGTTTCGTTCGTAGCTTCTGGTCCTGAAGTTTCTAACGGTGCATCCGAGTTGTGCCCACCAAACTTGAAGTTGTTTTAAAATTTTAAATGTTTTTAGGGTTTCAAATGTTATCTGCTCCAACCAGTTGGAGGAGCTGTTGCCTGTTGTCCAACCATTCTTCTCAACCACTAAATTAGAAGAGTGTTTATTAATTGTTTACTTTAGAGCAGGTGTCATTTTTGCTAAATTTTCTGCGGTCGGAGAAAAATTCTCTTTTTTATAAGCGTTTAAAGACCATGTATTGGGAGAGATTGTGTGTGAGAGAGCCTGTCAGTTTGGACTGCTCAGTAGAATGGGAACAGCTTTTGTCCCGGGACGACTTCTATGCTCATGTGGGTCTTTTCCCATTTCCATCTCAACCATGTCTCTTGAGAAATTCCTTTTTCTTTGGCCTTGAACAGTAAATTACTGGATTGTACCTCACTCAGGGGAAGGGAGGAGGAGATGGAGATGCTGGGGTGTGTGTGTGTGTGTGTGTGTGCGCGCGCGCGCGTGTTGGCTTTTTGATTCTGTAGTATCTTGACTCCCTAGAATTGTTTGAAAGTTCTTGATAAGTCATCCTATAAGATATTGAAAATATGACTAGTTCTTTCTGTGGGTCTGAGTGTAATTTCCTTTCGAGTGCAAAATGAAACGTAAGAGTATCATATGCAGTGCATTTAACTTGGGTCCTAAAATGTGTGTAGAATTTTTTTTATGTCAAGGCTTGTTTTGTTTTGTTGATACTGGGGTTTGAACCCAGGACTTTCACACTGAGCCATGTCCCTAGCCTCTCCCCCCACCCACCACTTTAAAATTTTGAGACAGGGTTTTGCGATGTTGCCCGGGCTGGGCTCCATCCTGCTGCGATCCTTGGGCCTCAGTCTCCCAGAGTGCTGGGATTACAGGTGTGCTCGCCCACACCGCACTGTCAAGGGGCTTTAAAATTTTTTTTAATTTACTTTTTTATGATGCGCCGGATGGAACCCAGGGCTTTGGGCATGCAGTTGATCTACTACTAAGCTACACCCCCGCCAGTTTTTTTCTTCTGATAGGAGTTTGAGACTGTTGCTTTCAAACACACCCCCCCAAGAAAAACAGCAATCAGATTCAGAATAACTGTTTACTTATTTGAAGTCCTTTGATTGCATCACATTCTCACACTCGGCATTATAGGACGGAAGATGCCTTTTTGCTTGAAAATAATAACTTCCAAGCCAGAAGTTCTCATGCAAATACTTACCATGTTTTAAAGAAATTGAGCTCCTGGAGTTAGAGAAGGGTCAATATGTGTATGAGGTAATGAGGGTCCTTGTCCATATACACAAGGGATTAAAGGAGAAAGGATTTCACATGTTTTTCTACGTATGTCAGTTTATGTATGTTGCAGTGCAGCCCCAAATTGTGTTTTGTTTCAGTAAAGCATAATTCGCATCCATCACTAATTTAGAGAGCTGAAGTGGAATAACCACAAGTGAGTGACTGTTTTAAGGGCTATTTCTTGTCTAGGTTTAAATTTTTGTATCTTTTCTTATGTGTAGTAAGCCACTAACTAAATGTTTCTAGGTAACTAATAATAATGATGAACAGCAGTTACTGAAATTAAATTGTTTTCATATTTGGAAAGGCATGCTGATTTTTTTGGTTGCTGGAAGGGAGGACTATGAACTGTCAGCCTTTAGAAACGTACTCTCCAGGAAGTTAATGTATAGAACACGTTCTGTCAGATGATTCGGCTTGGTTTGGTTTTGCATTTCTGTGGTACTGGGCATTGAACCTAGGGCCTTCACACTGAGTTACCGCCCCACTCCTTTTTTTTTGTAATTTTGAGTCTTGTCTTGCTAAGTTGTCCAGGTGAGACTTGTAGCTTGTGATCCTTCTGCCTTAGCCTTCCAAGTGCTAGGATTACAGGTGTGCACCACTGTACCTGGCTCTGTCTGATAACTTTAGACCAGCCCAGTGCTTCATGCTGAAGCAGACTTATTCATACAAAGTTGGAGGGTGAGGGGGATTTCTGTGGCTCCTGAGTTTCACAAATGCCTCCTCTAACCTCAGGAGTTTACCTGTACCCTCCTGGGCTTGTATCTGTCCAGGAAATGGGATATTTGATTTTATGTTTGTATGTGAGTATGTGTGGTGCTTATTAATACATATATAAATAATATTTGGAAAGTCAGTTCTAAAAATAAATACCAACCTTTGCTTTTGTGAAAAACATTTCAGAAAATGTGCTATGCTAAAGGAAGTTTTCTTTCTGTTCTTTCATGTTTTCTTTGAGAGCTAAAGCTAGTATTTTCTTTTTTAGGGTGCTGGGGATGTAATGCAGGGCCTTGTGCTTGCTAGGCAAGTGCTCTACCACTGAGCTAAATCCCCAACCCCATAAAGCCGGTATTTTCAACCTAAGCTTATCCAAATGTAGTTTCCACAAATGTTTAAACAGTGATTTTTTTAAAAGGCCCACTTGCTAAGTTTCTTTTAGAAATTACTTATTTAGCCCAAGTCTAATTTTTTTGATTTTGAAGATACATACTAATTTTTGTGTGTTATGTATTCTAAATTATTTCTTGTTAACTGGGGAGTAGATTGTCCACTTTCTTAGGTATTCAGTTAAATACTTTTATCAGAATTCTAAGGTGAACTGACTAGAAGTGAAATATTAAAAGCAGTTGGGACAAATCAGTTTCTGGTGTTTCTGCATTATTATAACCATATTGAATTATTGGAAACTTTCAATCCTGGAGCAACAAAAATGCTGTATTTGAAGTTATTTTAATGTGATATGAACAAAACTTGGAGAGTGAATGGTTGACAGCTAAAGAAAATAAGCTATCTATATGTATATATAAAAATATACATAATATATGCATAAACACATTTTTTCCCCTAAAGTACAGAATCAGGCTAATGTGTTTTCACCCTCATTCAATGTAGTTTGTTTACCAAGACTTCAAAAAAGGCTTCATCATATGGTCTTTATGCCTAAAACATCCTAAACTGTGAACACTTATGTATTATGAAGCTAAACCTTTTGTTGTGAACTGAAGAAATATCAGAAGTATAACTTCTTGAGATGTTAAAAAGTGTATTAAAAAGGAAACCAGTTGCCCTTGTGGCAGGTCTGCGCCACACTTGTGATCCCTTGAGGAAAATGCTGTATGTAATATATCACTAATAGTCACTTTTAAAGACCATCTAGCCATAAGGAATTTTTCTTGTATTCCATACAGGGTAGTTTGCCTTCCCCAACCACAAAACAGTTTAAAATGCCACCTGCTACAGAACCATCAGATAATTTCTTGAGGAAACCATGTCTAGTAATGGAGTGAGTGACTAATGTCTAGTCGTGTGTGTGTGTGTGTGTGTGTGTGTGTGTGTATTAAGGGAAAGTTAGTGGGGAGTGGGGGTAAGGGAGGCTGATACTGGTAAAATAATCTAGTTTTATAGGTTGGAATGATCACTGAATTTTGGGGGAGGGTATTTTAAAAAGTAGCTACTTTTATATGGGTCATCAGTTTAGTGATCTAGATTACTACTGTTTATGGTAATTGCATTTTTAATATATAAGTATAGCGTTTAATACCGATGCTGATTTCTGTGGTTGCAGATGTCAAGAGTTTTGCTGATAATTTAAATGGACATTTTCTTAAGGTCTCTAAGTGCTGTCCATTGGATAAACTATACTGAGCCTTTTTGAAGAATGAGCTTTGTATGCATATATGTTATGACCATTCTTGCCAATTACTGTTGGTAATTGTAAAGTCTTTGCTGTTCAGAATTTAGAGTCTGTTTTCTTGCTGCTAGTGAATGCTAATGTGGTTAGGCTGGCAGCTAAACCTACAAAGAACAAGAGGAAGTGAGGAAATGTCCCCTTGAACGATTGCTTAAAGATATTTAAACAGTGGACTGGATACAGGGAGTTAGGGTTCAAGAGGCCTAATTCTTGTTTTATGTTGAAAAGAGAGTGACACATATATACTAAAGATACAAGCATACCCTCCTTAAGTGTGTCTTCACTTTGGAGTTTTGCCATTCATTCACTAGACATTGATTAAGGGCATTCTGTATTCCAGGCATGTGCTGGGTGCTAGCATCACAAACCATGGGCCGTCTCTAGGAAGGGAGAAAGAGTGGGCTTAAATAATTACATATAACACAACTTGTTGAAAACTAAAATAAAGAGTGGTGGGGGACTAGGAAGAGAAAGAGGAGTCTCTTCTGGGGAAAGGACAGTGATGGTAGGGAGAATGAGTGAGATTAGAGAAGACTTCATGAAAAGGAGGTTTGAGAAAGACTCTGAAGGGCGGGTAGCTGTTTTACTGATAGAGAAGAAAGAGGAGGCTAGAGGAAGAGCATCAATAGTGGAATTTGAGAAATACCAAGTGGTTTTTGCTCTAGTTGTAGAGTAGTAAGAAATGAAGCTGATGAGGTAGTAGTTTAATTGGGAAGAGTTTGCAATCCCATGCTCCAAGTATGGTGTTCATTCTGTAGGCATTTGGGACCATAAGAGGTTTGAGCAGGAAATCTCTTGTCTTTTAATTTTTTTAAATTGCTATTACTGCATTGCTGGAAATTGAACTCAGGGACTAGCACATGCTAGGTAAGCACTCTGCCACTGAGCTACAGCCCCAACATTTAATCTGGTTTTTAAAAGATGATGTGAATCTTGACTGAGATATCTTTGAGATTGTAGAATTGTGCTATATTAGGAGATAAATTCTGGAGATGATTTTTACTTTACAGTTGTCAGGTCTGAGTGACAATTGAGTTCAAGGAGTTAAAGATTATAATCTGGGTAATGGACAGTGATGCCTTTAGGATAGAGAATGTATAGGAAGAATAGAATTATAGGAGGAAGGTATGATGGGTTTTATCTGTGAGAATAGACTGGACCTTAAAGGGCTATGGAGGTTAATTTGCGTTCCTCAGAATAAAGTCATAGAGAACTTTTTTTTTTGAGATAGGGTCTCACTCTGTAGCTCAGGATGGCTTTGAACTCACTGTATAGCCCAGGCTGGCCTCGAACTTGGAGTGATCCTCCTGCCTCAGCCTCCCGAGTGCTGGGATTAGAATAAGGTCATAGAAACTGACACTAGTATAGTATTAGCAGTGAGGAAAATATTAAGTGTAACCTTGGGGAACATCTTTCTAGAGTCAAGTGGAAGAGGGGCTGATGAGGGAAGTTGAAAAAGAATTGCTGAACAGTTAAGATAATGCTGTAGGGCTGAAGAAACTCCAGATTAAGAGGATTTTTTTTTTTTTTTTTTTTTGGTGCTGGGGATCCAACTCAGGGCCTGTGCTTGCTAGGCAAGCATTCTAACCACTGATATAAATCCCCCCAGCCCAGAGAATCTTAACAGGGAAATTAGCCATGTGCTTTAGTTACTTTTCTTGTTGCTGAGACAAAGTACCAAATGCTCAAAGTTAAAGGTGGAAAAGTTTATTTGGCTCACAGTTTATAGAGGTTTTACTTCATAGTTGGCTGGCTCTAAGGCAAGGTGGCATGGCAGCGGAGAAATAGTTCATGGAAGGCAGAAGGCAGCAAGGTACAAGTGACAACCGTTTTTCTATCCCATATATCTTATCGAGGTTACCCCCCCTTACGGTGGGTAGCATTTACACCCAGGGAGGGCCTTGTCATTATCCACTCCCAAGAGCTCTGCCAAGCCAGTCAGTGGGCTCATTTAGTAATCAAATGCCCTTGATCTGAGCATCACGCATTCTAGATCCGCCCACCTCTGAAAAGTCCCACCTGTGACTGCATGAGGTTTTGAGGGGACATCTAGATATAAGCCATAATGCCGTGTGAATTACTGCAGAGTTCATTGTAATACAAACTGGGTTTGGCATTTAAGATGTAAAGGAAATTTTCTCAATGTATACTATGTATTGTTTTGCCAGGCATCATAGTTTAGACACAGATTTCTAGATCATTACTGAATTGGGCCTTTAAAACCCAATTTAATAGATGACCCATGATTAGAAATGGTCCTGTTTTTCCCCTTCTCTTATGGGACTGGCAGGTTTAGGACACCTAGTGACAGGACTGCCCTGAAATCTCCATATTGTTGGGCTTTTTTTTTTGCATTTTCTGTTGTTTTTTTCAACTTTCAATCACATGTTTGTGGTACATACTGATCACATTCTTTGTGGAAAGTTGGTACATGTAAATAACACATCTCAATTCTGGTGTTTTTTGTTTTTATTTTATTTTTTTGAGACAGGGTCTTGCTGTGCAGTTCAGAGTGACCTGGAACTCACTATATAGCCCAGACTGGCCTCGAATTCTGGGCGATCTCTTGCCTCAGCTTCCCAAGTGTGGGGATTACAGTTGTGTGCCACCACGGCTGGGCTTCAGTTTATTTTTATCCTCTTCCTCTCCCTCCCCCTGCATTTTCTTTTCTTTTTTTTCTTTCTTTTCATAAACTAAAAGTCTTAATCCAGAGAATTAGATCAGCTAGTTTAAGAATTCCTCTTGAAGGGTTTTGAGGTCATATGATATTAATGTTAAATATAAGGGATTGATTGATTTATTTACTTTTGGGTGCTGGGAATCGAACTCAGGGCCTTATGCTTGCTAGGCAAGTGCTCTACCACTGAGCTAAATCTCTAGCCCCCAAATGCAGGGGTTTTAAACCTAGAGTTTATAGTTTTGGAATTCAGTGTTGTATTTTGACTATGTGACCCTGAATCTCTTGAAATCACTTGAAGAGTTTTGTGTGAGTATGATTTTTCTTTGGAGAGGGTCCAGTCTCACTTTTTCGAGATTCTCAAGAGTTGTTAACACAGAGAAAAGTTAAGATCCTTTTTAGTAATGCTAATGACTAAATCAAGTATTGGCTGAAATCTGTTATCTTTACTGAGATGTATCGAGGGAAAGAAATTTGGAGTGAGTGCCTCAGGTGAAGAATTTTGGGGAAATACAAGGCTTGTCTTACAGTTGGGATCACCAGAAGGAAAATGGAAGCATCAAAGCAAAGTGTCACCAATTTCGGAATTTTGGCAAATTTCTCTCCTGGATTCTTTGTTTCTTTATACTCCAGGACCTAACGCTATTCATGCACTATAGATACAGTAGGCTTTGGGGGAGGGGTCAAATTTCTGTTGTTTTAAAAGGAAAGTGTTGTGTTTTTGTTGTTGTTTTGGGGCTTTTTTGTTTGTTTTGGTTTTTTTAGAAAGGGTCTTGCTATGTAGTTCATGCTGTCCCTGAACTCACAATGTAGCCTAGGGTGGCCTCAAACTCAGTGGCAGTCCTTCTGCCTCAGCCTCCTGAGTGTTTGGATTACAGTCATGTGCCACCATGCCCAGGCGAAAGTGTGTTTTGAAAGAGAACAAATTGGCTCATAGATTGTGCTCATAGGAAAAAATTTACTTTTAAATTAGGAGTGGCTTATACTTTGGAAAATTTCTAAAGTGTACACATTTCAATCTAATAATGTGGGGTAAGACATTTCCTTTTCTGATTGTGAAATGCAAATACTGTTAACCTATTTGTAAGGTCTTTGTAAAATACGACTTTTTTGGTGGTAATGATAATCTAATCCAGGACCTTGGGCCTGCTAGGCCTGCATGTGCCGCCAGCCCCCATCTCCACACTTTGCATTGCCATCCTTACAAATACAGTAATTAATGCCTGTGGGCATTGTTTTATAGACTGACCTGTAAAAGTAGTATTGGTTAGTTGGAAAAATGTGAATAAATATATAATCTCAAACATAAACTTGTATTATATAATTTGTAATTAGCGTAAACTTACGTAATTTATAATTAGCTTGTATTTAAGGGTTACCTTTTTAAAAATTGATGCATAAGTGTACATATTCATGGGCTGTAGTGTAATATTTTTTATATGTATACAGTGCAATGATCAAATCAGTAATTAGCATATCATTCCCCTCAAACATTTATCATTTCTTTGTATTGTAAACATTTGAAATTCTCTCTTCTAGCTATTTTGAATTGTATAGTAAGTAGCAATACTTACTGAACTATGCTGTAGAGCACAAGAATTTAATCTTTAATTGTTTTTGTACCATTAAACCAACCCATCTCTATCCCTTTCTTCTCAGTACCTTTCCCAGGCTCTGGTAACCACTACTCTATCCTCTACTTTTGTGAGATCAGGGGCTTGATTGCAATTTACAATTGAAAACCTGCAGAGTCTTTCTGTGCCTAACTTATTTGACTTTATGTAATGTCCCCATGCTCACCCATACTGCTGTGATCCTTGTATTTACTTCATCTACAAAGAGAAGTATTTTGTCTTTTCCATTGGACATTTTTGTTTTTTGGTCTTTCATTAGACAATTATGAAATAACTTTTTTGGTAATAACTCATGTATATAAACATAGTCCTTGTGGGCTGGGTTGTAGCCTAGTGGTAGAACACTTACTCGTCTAGCTCCTGTGAGGCCTTGGGTTCCATCCCAGCACTGGAAAAAAAATAAAAGCAGCAACAGAAAAACCCAAGTAGCCCACCAATAAAAAACCAGCCAAGGTCTGCCAAGTGGGAGCTCTGCATACAACTCAGATCTTTTGTTTTTTGAGACAGAGTCTCACTATCTAGAACAAGCTGACCTTGAATTCGCTATGTACCTTAGACTTGCTTGAACTAATGATCCTCCTGCCTGATCTTCTTGAGTGCTGGGATCACAGGCATCTACCACCGTTCATGGCACGGCTAGCATTTTGACTCAGAACTTGCTTCTGGTACTGTCAGGAAGAAATAACCCTGATATATCCCAGTGGTGTGACTGAATGTTAAACGTTTTGCCTTCTTTAATTTTTGGCTCTGAAGTTTCATCTAAATAAAAATTACTTCTAAAATTAATTCTGAGTCTGTGTTATGTTAGACAGTAAATATATTTTCTACTTGATGTAAAAAGACACGATGTGTATTCATTGTAGGAAAGCAAAAAAAGAAATCTTAGTCATAATTCTGCCATCTAATTTAATATATGAGGTGTGACAAAAATATGGTGAATATTTAAATTTTAAAAATTATTGTAAAAGATACATTGCCATTAATATCCCTCATAATACTTCTCCTTGCTTCAAACACATTCACCATATCATTCTTGCCACTTTCTAAGCAGCTCTTAACAGTCCTTTTGTAAATGTCTTTAGTTGTGCTGTTGTAGCTGCCTCAATGCTCTGAATCGATTCAAATGGAAGTTTACCTTTCATTTTCATTTTGATCTTGGGGAAAAGCCAGATGTCACAGTGCAGACCCAGTGAATAAGGTGGGCATATTAGTTACCTTTCTAGAGCTAGTGGTTTGCAAGAGAGCAGATTTAATGCAGGACATTTACAAGTTATAACATTCACCCATAAACCAAATGCAGGAAGAGTCCTGGATGTCTGTCTATGCACTGGAGACCCAAAAGATCCAATCAAGGGCTGGGAGCCCACGGCACTGTCCCATGTATGTCCGTATCTGCAGATGATGGCTGAAGAAATCTTTCCTGGAACTAGGATACGATGCTCACAGCAGAGATGAAGACCAGAGCTCCCCTGAAGTGAACAGCAGCCATCCCCGAAGACAGCAAGGCCCTGAGCTCCTTCTGCAATGAGAGCAGCCAAGTCCCCTTCAGGAGGACCAGCTGCAATAGAGCTCCTCCTGGGAAACAGTCTGCAACTATCTTCTGCTCCCACTCTCCTTTATGTTGCATTGGCAACAATCCTCAGGTGGATGCTCTGTGCCCAGAACCGCACCAACTCAGTCCATCTGGGTGTTATGGCTCAAGTTGACCACAATAGGTCTACCAGAGTGGGTGAGGGAACACTGTAATTTGTGTGTGTGCACATGAGTGCGTGTGCATGTGCTTTAAACTAACTATAATGTCATATACTTACTGTCTTCCATTTATTTTGATTTATCTTTTTCCCATGGTGATATAGACTTTAAGCCAGTATAAATATTTAATAAATATTTGGCCATCTGGGTATACCTCTGCACAATATCTCACATCTCTCAGCAAGAAAAACACTGAAGAGTAAAGACCTGACATAACTAACTAGGTACAATGAGAATCTGCTTCAAGTATTTATTTCTTTGAGGTAAGAGCACCACACTCCTGTTCAATTAAGAAAACCATCCTTGTAATGCAGGATGATTTTTTATTTTTAACCAGGGCCTAGAACACTTAGCCAATAATGAGGTGCTGAGTGGCAGAGCTACATCCCCAGCTTATGCTTTGAATCCTTTGGGAACAGGTTCCAGCAGCTCGGGCTCCTTGTCGTTGGGTCTCACAAAGCATGCTTCTCTGGGCAGGGCAGGCTGGCGCTTCAGTTGAACCTTGAAGGTACCTTTCTCTTTGGCCACCTTTTTCTGATCATTTTCCTTGACACATTTTAGGAAGCTATTTCAAATGCTTAATATTCCTAATTTGCACATTAATTTCTCTTGCTGGTATATTGCCCTTAACTTGCATGTGTACAACAGTGCCAACAGCATGTGGGTAACACTGTAGACTCTTCTAGGTTTCTGTGGTAACATTTATGTGGTGTTCCTTTTTGAACTATCCATTCCCTTGATATCTACCTTATCACTCTTTTTTCTAGGTTCCCATATATGTGGCCAAAGGAATAATCCCATGTTTTCTAAAAGGCCTAGAGAACATAAACCGGGTTCCTCTCCTGTTTCCCTTTTTGTTCATTTGGGCAAATTACTGGAAGATGACGATTCTGCCTGAAAGACCACAGTGTAGTGTTTTTATGCACCTGCTTTTCTATTTGATGGTACTTGCCATGAGCGTTCACCATGTTTTTGATCACACCTCATAAAGACATTAAAGGATCCACAGAACTGCTTCAGAAAGTGACAAGAACAATGGATGGGACGATGAGTGTTCAAAGCAAGGGGAAGTCTAGGGGACATTAAAATGTGTATTTTTTACTGTAATAAATTTTTTAGATTTAAGCACTATATTTAGATCATCTCTTGTATATAATTTAAAATCTTTTTTTCTAAGCATACATATATACACAGTACATATACATACTGTACATAATATTGAATATTGTTTGTATTATCTTTGACCAAAATGTCTAATTATACTGAATTTTATATCATCCATTTATTTTTATCCTAAAACATTCTTAATGGGATAATTACAAATACATTTATTTTAATGAAGTTTAAAGTTTTCTCTTCAAATACCTATTTCCTGCAGGGAATGCTTACTGTCTGTACCATGCTCTAGTTTTGCTGAGGCAAGGGTGACTTGGAGTAAGGGTGTAAGGGCTTGTCTGTGAGAGCTTACATAGTGAAGAATGAAAGCTAAATCCTAGGTTAACCTCAATTTTTTTTTTCTTTTCTTTTTTTTTTTTTTTTTTTTGAGGCAGTGTCTCGCTATGTAGTTCAGCCTAACCTCGAACTCACTGTGTAGCCTAGACTGGCCTCCAACTCAAGGCAATCCTGCCTCAGCCTCCCAAGTGCTGGGATTACAGGTGTGCCCCACCATGCCTGGCGCAATTTCATTCACGTATTAATTTGCTTTTTCTCCACTCTGCAATCATAGTTCCTGAGGAAAGATTTCTATTTACAGGATAGTTTCTGAAGTGAATATTATATTATTGGCCTTTTATTTTAACCCGGGACCTTTTGAGTTATTCACATCAATAGCAAATTAAGTATTAGTAGCAGCAAGAATGTGATACAGTAGTGTTAAAAATACCTTTGTTAGGGGTTGGAGATTTAGCTCAGTGGTAAAATGTTCGCCTAGCAATTGCAGGGCCCTGAGTTCGATACCCAGCACTGCAAAAAGAAACCTTTGTTAAAAAAGCTTTATCTCTTGGGAATTCAAAGGATTTTAAATGCATAAAATAAAAATATATATTTCTGTAAAAATGCCTTATAATCTAATTCATATTCTCCCTCAGTGAAATGTATATGTATATAAAAATACGTATATTTCTAATGTTATATAAAGAGTAACTGGTCTTTCTCCACTTGATCTTAGCCAATAGGGTGGAAAGCAATAGGAGAAACTGTCTTTCTCAAAGTTAGCTTCCTAAAGATTTTATATAGCCAAGACTTCTTTATTTTATTTTAAAAAGTTTTATTTTCCTTGGTTTTTTGAGGCAGGGTCTCTCTGTGTAGTTGAAGCTGGCCTTGAACTCACTGTATAGCCCAGGCTGGCGTCAAACTTGCTGTAATCCTGAGTGCTGGGATTATACTTGGTAGCAGAGGTCTTTTTAGAGCTGGTAATGTAACCCAGTCTTCCTGCCTACTCATTTAAGTTTCATCTTTAATCCCTCTGAAAGTTGGTTTGTTTTTGTTTTTATTTTTTGTACAAAGTGGTAAACATATCTAGGGTAAATAGTTCCTTAGTTACTGCAGTTGGTATCTGAAGTAAAGTCATTTTCATCTAAGTACAATCTTGCATTGCTTGACAATAGGGACACATTCTGAGAAATGTGTAAGTGATTTTGTTGTTTTAGGAGCAGCATAGGGTGTGCTTATGCCAACCTTGGTGGTGTAACTTATTTTACACCTAAGCTGTGTGCTGTTTGTATTGCTCCTAAGCTACAATCCTGTACAGCATGTTACTGTACAGAGTACTGTAAGCAGTTGGAACACAGTGGTAAATACTTGTGTACCTAAGCATATCCATACTGAAAAGGTGCAGTAAGAATAGTGTGTAAAACTTAAAAAATGGTTCAACTGTATAATACACTCATGAATGGAACTTGTGGGACTGGAACTTGATCTGGGTGCATCAGTGAACGTGAAGGTAGGTGAATGTGAAGGTCTATGACATTACCGTACACTACTGTAGAATGTTTTATAAACTCTGTTCACTGAGACTACCCTAAATTTATAAAAATTATTCTTCAATAGTAAGTTAACCCCACCTTTCTGTAACTTTGCTTTTAATTTTTATTTATTTATGTATGTATGTATGTATGTATGTATGTATGTATGTGCTGGGGCTCAAACTCAGGGCCTTGTGCTTGCTAGGCAAGCACTCTAACCACTGAGCTAAATCCTGGCCCTACTTTGTTATTTTATGAACTTTAGTTTTTGATGGAATTGAACTCAGAGTATTTGCATTGAGCTATACCGCCAGCCTTTTTTGTTTTTTCTTTTGAGACATAGTCTAGTCTTGCTAAATTGCCCAGGCTGGCCTTGAACTTGTGGTCCTACTTCCTCAACCTCCTGAGTAGGTGGGATTATAGGCATGTACCCCTGTGCCCAGCTAATTTTTGTTTATATTCTTATTCTAGAAGCTTTTCGAGGGAGTGCTGGGGATTGGACTCAGGGCCTTGTGCTTGCTAGGCAAGCGCTCTACCACTAAGCTAAATCCCCAATCCCCTAGCTTTTTTCTTTTTAAAATTTAATTTTTTCTTTTTGTTTTTAAACTCCTTCCTCCCACCCCCAACTGGGGATCGAACACAGAGGCAAACTATGTCTTAGCCCTTTCAGTTTTATTAATTAATTATTTTGAAATGGGATCTCAAGTTGCCCAGGTTGGGCTTGAACTTTTGTCCTCCTACCTCAGCCTCCCAGAATGTCGGGGGTCATAGGCATGTACCACTACTAACTTTTTTTTTTTTTTAATTAAAAACTAAGACACAAACATATTAATTTAGGCTTACTCAGGATGAGGACCATGAGTGTTACTGTTCTCTACCTCCAGATCTTGTCCCACTGGAACATTCCCAGGGACAGTAGCACACATGGAGCTGTCATCTCTGTGATGACAGTGCTGCCTTCTGGAAGCCCACCTCAAAACAGCCCCTTCAGGGCTCTCAATCTTCTTTTTTTTTGGTGCTGGGAATTGAACTCACAGCCTTGAGCTTGCCAGGCAAGCACTCTCACCACTGAGCTAAATCCCCAGCCCTCTCAATCTTCATTCACTCTTTTCAGAAGTATATATGTTCAAAGTGGCCTGACTGCTTTGTTTCTTTTTCTCATTGTAGATTTGCTTGTCAGCAGCTAATACAACATAAGCATTCCTATTAACGAAAATCATTTGGGTTGGGGATACATGTTTTTAAACTTCAGGGAGCTTTTGCACTCTGCAAAACTTTAAATCCCCAACTTGACTGTGCATTTTCTTGGTTATTTTGCAATTTCCTTTTCTCCTGCCTCTTTCTCAATATGTTACTTTTCCAATTCCTTTATTGTTTAGTTTAACAGCTGTATTTCCTGAAGTTGGAGTCATTAGTCTGTCCTTGAACAACACATCTAGTAATAGGAACCTTTCTACCTTCTAGAAGTCTTGTTAGTCTTTAAGACATCTAGGTGGTTAGAGCATTTCATTTCTACTGAAGTTTCTCCTTGGAACTTTTATCTACTGATCTATTTTGCAGGGCTTCCCAAAGCCAGTATTGTTTCCATTTTCATTATGAAGTCTTCTGAGTGTTCCCTACTTTAAATATCCTAACATCTGTCAGTGTTTTTGGAAACAGTGTGCTGGGAAGATAATGTTTGGGGGCTATATTAGTTTTCTAGAGCTACCATAACATATTACCACAGATTTACTGGGTTAAAACAAAAGAAATTTGGGGCTGGGGATTTAGCTCAGTGGTTAGAGCGCTTGCCTTGCAAGCACAAGGACCCGAGTTCGATCCCCAGCACCAAAAA